>JACEFZ010024862.1:0-553982 GCA_014155875.1 Cepaea nemoralis
CAAAATATACATACATATGCATAAAGTATGGCTCCATGGCCGAGAGGTTAGCAGCTTTCTCCGCTAACCCCGAATACTCTCGTCACGTGACACGACGAGAATTAGCAGTGGTTCGAATCGCAAAAGTGACTTATGAGAGTATGGAGCCGGTCACTCAGAAAGTCGTGGCGTGCTGATGATCGTAATCTAGCCTAGGAATCAACATACAGCTGAAAGATGCTGGTGTTGACCGCAATGTCCTAAAACAGGATGGAAACGCGGGGGGAAAAAATGCATAAAGTATGAACAAAAACAAAATTAACTTAAGAATGTCCTTCCACACACCATCCATTATTTTTAATGAAAACTGTTTTTAATCACCTACATCCGGGAAGGTTAACCCGGTCAACAAATGCCCGCAGAAGTCGGATGTGTCGGCCTAACAGCGCAAGAACGCAGCTCTGCTGTAAACAGGCACAACGCAGTCACGTCTGGAAAAAAACCTCCGGATAAACGCAGAAGAAGAATCGCCTACATGACTGTAGATAACTTCTTTGAATATAAAGAGATGGGTTAGAAAATTTTCACTATTTAAATAGATGCATTATTTTTATGAAAACTTTGAAAATGCCTTAAAGATTGTATTATTATTTATTATAATGCATATGCTTGTAAATAACTGTAGAAAAAGAGTTTATAAACCTTTGATAACAATGCAACAATCTATATATAAAATATATAGCAATGCTATTAAAAGTTATGCCCCTTGATATAACTTTTCTTGAGTTAAATCCCCTCGCTATATATAAATGATAATGTAAATTAAAATGTTAAATTTTAGTAAGTAAATAGCTGTTTGTACACTAACAAACTATGACAGTTGGCTGCACGGGAATGAAAAGAAAGTATGTGGAAAATTTCATCTCAATCGGATGGACCGTTCACGAACGCATCAAATACATCCGGATACACATTGCCTTTTATAGATATAGATTGTTTACTGTCTAGCATTATATTTAAACAAAGGTAATTTGAAGCATTCTGATGTAGGATTTTGTGAATTAGATTTGCCTTGTTGAAAAGCAGGCATCTGCGAAGTGGTTGTAACTGAAGGTGTTTATGCAGGCTAGGATTGTCAGTTCAGTGTTTGCTATAAATTAACTCATGGCCTGTTTCTGGAGTGAGTAAAGTCGCATGGTGCTTGAATTGGAACAACCGTCCCAGATTGTAGAGCAGTAGTCAAAATGTGAGAAGTATAGAATACTTTCCTTGTGTCCTCATCAAGGAAATTTTAAATTTTAGAGAGTTGGTAGACTTGTTTTCAACGGATGAAACTAGGAGGAAGGCAAGGAGGTGTTTTGTCACCAGATCTAATCTCTTTTTTTTTTATACATAGCAAAGTAGTAATGAGAGAGAACACACAACCTTTATTTCAAAGGGTTAAAAATTGAGCATGCAGGCCCGTCTGACATTCTGCCCTTCTCTCTTTCCTCTCATACGTTATTTCATTCATACATCACTGATGAAGCAAATCTTAGACAACAACAGAATAATATGCATTAAAACGCATGGAAAAAAATCAATAATACATGTCTAACTAAGGCAAATTTTAACATGGCCATTATAAATACCTAAGGAAAGTTTAATGTACCATACATATGGGAATGTTTATTATTTTTATTATTGCTTTTTTTTCGCTTGTTTTGTTTTAAGGGGGTATGTAGTCTGTACTGATATAGTGTTCAAATAGGTTATGACTGTATGTATAGTGATTGGTGGTGTCTTTGATTTCTTGTGGAAGATTGTTCCACAAATGAGCGCCAGAGTGTGCTAAGCTTGTTTTGTATGTCTATCCTTGGTTTAGGGACATGAAGTATGTTTAGTCATTCGCTATGTCTTGCGTTATATTTAAACAGTGGCCAATGGTAGCACGGAGCTACTGAAATTTAAAATAGATACTGATATATTTGAAATAGCTATTGATATTTTGAAATAGGATTTTGTGAATTAGTTTGGCCTTATTAAAAAGTACACTTTTGTGTAGTGGCAATAACTGAAGATGTTCATGTAGGTTAGAATTTTTGATAAGCTTTTTACCATTAATTAAACACACTGCCCTTTTCTGGGGTGAATAAAAGTGTTTTGTTATTGATTTGGAGCATCCATCCCAGATTGTGGAGCAATAATCAATATGTTTTTGTATATGGGAAGTATAGAATATCTTTCTTGTGTTTTCATCAAGGAAATTTTTAATTTTGGCAAGTTGGTATAATTTTTGGCTATTTATTTAATGAGAGCACGAACATGGGAATTAAAGGTTAGATTTTGATCAATGATAAGACCTAGTGCCTTGTGCTTGATTACACTTTCTACAGGCATGCTACCAATGTGTAGCTGAAGAGTTCTCTTTGAGTTGTTTGAAAGTATGAAGTCTTTGCCTGGTTGCTATTGACATAGATTTTGTTTTAGAAATGTTAATTTGCAATCGGTTTGCATAAATCCAGTTAACTACACTATTTAATTTCTGTTGCAAGGACAATTCTAGCATATTACAATCAATAGCATTTGTATATACTGTGCAGTCGTCTGTAAATAGATCGCAGGGTGACTAAAGATTTAAGGGAAGATCATTTATATAATTGACAAATAACAGAAGACCAAGTATAGACCCCTGAGATAGTCCAATATTAATGGTAATGGTTTGAGATAACAATTTATTGTGTGATACTACTTGTTTTCTGTCTAATAAAAGGATACTTTCATTGTGTCTAGTTTTTTAAATTAAAATAGTATCTATCATAAGGATTGATTTTCTAAAGTCTATAAACACTGCTCCACATAGAGTATTGTTGTTAATATTTTGATGCCAGTTTTCTGTCATGTTTGTTAGAGCCATATGACAAGAATATATTGGCTGAAACCCTGACTGACTATCAACTGTTAGTTTGTGGTGAACTAAGTGTTTTAGTGTTTTGTGAATGTACTCTTCTAGCAATTTGGATAGTGTTGATAGAATGGAAACTGGCCTATAGTTACTCATGATATCATCGTCTAATGAACCTGCTTTTGAATGAGGATACACTTTAGCAATTTTAAAGGACTTTTTCTAGGGTTATGTTGGAAATATGTGTTACTAATAATGATCTAGGCAGATGTACGATCTAAGCTGATGTATGATCTAGGCAGATGAATGATCTAAGCTGATGTATGATCCAAGCTGATGTATGATCTAAGCTAATGTATGATCTATGTTGATGTATGATCCAAGCTGATGTATGATATAAGTTGATGTATGATCTAAGTTCAGGTATGATCTAAGCTAATGTATGATCTATGTTGATGTATTGATGTATGATCCAAGCTGATGTATGATATAAGTTGATGTATGATCTAAGTTCAGGTATGATCTAAGCTAATGTATGATCTATGTTGATGTATTGATGTATGATCCAAGCTGATGTATGATATAAGTTGATGAATGATCTAAGTTCAGGTATCATCTAAGCTAATGTATGATCTATGTTGATGTATTGATGTATGATCCAAGCTGATGTATGACATAAGTTGATGAATGATCTAAGTTCAGGTATCATCTAAGCTAATGTATGATCTATGTTGATGTATTGATGTATGATCCAAGCTGATGTATGATCTAAGCTGATGAATGATCTAAGTTCAGGTATGATCTAAGCTAATGTATGATCTATGTTGATGTATTGATGTATGATCCAAGCTGATGTATGACATAAGTTGATGAATGATCTAAGTTCAGGTATGATCTAAGCTAATGTATGATCTATGTTGATGTATTGATGTATGATCCAAGCTGATGTATGATCTAAGCTAATGCATGATCTATGTTGATGTATGATCTAAGTTCAGGTATGATCTAAGCTGTTCAATACCTTGTATATTCATGAGTCTATTAATTATTTACTTATGCGTGTTTCAGAAATACACTCTTGGTCTCCAAGTAGTCCATACCTCTCCATACAAGAGCATTCACAAAAGTGGCCATATGACAGTATAGACATGAAGGTTGTGAAACAAGAACTATCAGATGTTCTGTGTGAGGACAGGAGTCATAGCTTTAGTAAAATGGTAGACATAGCTGGGAGTAGTGTTATTCAAGAAATGACAGAACACAGCAACTCGGAATCAAGAATGGTTAAGAACAGTTGTAAGGCATCAGTAAAACATGAAAATTGTTGTCAAATGTCAGAAAGTGTGTCTTCTGCATTTGATACAAACAGTAAACTATTTCTGACTGTTGAGAATTGTCAGCTGCAAATTAAGGAAACACAAGTAAAACAAACACAGAACTTTGCAAAGTCTCTTGACGACATTTTTGGTTATGTCAATTATAGCTTTCAAAGAAGTCACGCAGGAGACGTGTCTGATGTTTCTAGTCCACATGTTTGTGTAGACATATATAAAAGAACACATACTGAAGGGATGCCAAACAAATGTAATGAATGGGATGGTCTTTTGATACAAGACGACCATCTAGAGTGCCAAAAGAATATGAATCATAAGAGAATACATACAGGAGAGAAACCTTACAAGTGTGATGATTGTGGTGCTTCTTTTACTATTGCTGGCAGTCTGAAGAAACATAAGAGAACACATACAGGAGAGAAACCTTACAAGTGTGATGTTTGTGGCGCTTCTTTTACTGAAGCTGGCAACCTGAAGAGACATAAGAGAACACATACAGGAAAGAAACCTTACAATTGTGATGTTTGTGGCGCTTCTTTTACTGAAGCTGGCAACCTGAAAACTCACAAGAACACACATACAGAAGAAAAACCTTACAAGTGTGATGTTTGTGGCGCTTCTTTTACTGAAGCTAACGATCTGAAGAAACATAAGAGAACACATACAGGAGAGAAACCTTACAAGTGTGTTCTTTGTGGTGCTTCTTTTACTCAAGCTGGCAGTCTGAACAAACATGAGAGAACACATACAGGAGAGAAACCTTACATGTGTGATGTTTGTTGTGTTTCTTTTACTCGAGCCGACCACCTGATGAATCTTAAGAGAACACATACGGGAGAAAAACCTTACATGTGTGATGTTTGTTGTGTTTCTTTTACTGAAGCTGGCAATCTGAAGACACATAAGAGAATACATACAGGAGAAAAACCTTACAAGTGTGATGTTTGTGGTGCTTCTTTTACTGTAGCTTGCATTCTGAAGAAACATAAGAGAACACATACAGGAGAAAAACCTTACAAGTGTGATAATTGTGGTATTTCTTTTACTCAAGCTGGCCATCTGAACATCCATAAGAGAACACATACAGGAGAAAAACCTTACATGTGTGATGTTTGTGGTGCTTCTTTTACTGAAGCTGGCCACCTGAGGAGACATAAGAGAATACATACAGGAGAGAAACCTTACAAGTGTGATGTTTGTGGTGCTTCTTTTACTGAAGCTGGCCACCTGAGGAGACATAAGAGAATACATACAGGAGAGAAACCTTACAAGTGTGATGTTTGTGGTGCTTCTTTTACTGAAGCTGGCAGTCTGAAGAATCATAAGAGAACACATACAGGAGAGAAACCTTACAAGTGTGATGTTTGTGGTGCTTCTTTTACTGAAGCTGGCAGTCTGAAGAAACATAAGAGAACACATACAGGAGAGAAACCTTGGAAGTGTGATGTTTGTAGTGCTTCTTTTACTCGTGCCGACCACCTGAAGAGACATAAGAGAACACATACAGGAGAGACACCTTACAAGTGTGATGCATGGGGTGCTTCTTTTACTCAAGCCGACATTCTGAGGAAACATACAAGAACACATACAGGAGAGTAACCTTACAAGAGTGATGTTTGTGGTGCTGCTTTAACTATAGCTTGCAATCTGAAGAGACATATGAGACTGCATCATCATCATGTGCTCTGTCCACTACCATAGGTGTTCAAGTATCTCCTCAGATCTCGGTCCCTATTCATTGAAGCAGGTGGTGGATGGAGTGTGAGAGCAGCTGGCAGATTGTGTTGGTTATTGTCTGCACTCTGCAGAGATAGGCAGATGATCTCATCAGTAGAGACAATGGCTATGACCACGGACTAGTACAGTCATTACCCAGAAGAAAAGCAACAGCAAACTACCTTCTGCAGAACTTGCCAAGAAACCCTAACAACCATGTTGTGGGAGCGAGGTTCTGCAAAGGACATGCTACTGAATGAATTAATGAGTTCTGTACCGCTGGATGATAGATTATTCATCCCAGAGACCAGACAACTAGGCTGTATCATTTCACTCCATCATGAGCCAAGTCCACAAGAACATTTCTTTGTTGACCATGAACATAATGACACCTTATCATTCTTAGAAATATTAATTCAACATTGAAGGATGGCACCATCCAAAGATCTGTCTATTGAAAGGGAGCATGGACGGGCCAGTACCAGAATTTAAATAGCTTTGCACCTGTTCAGTATTAGCGTGGCCTGGTACGGACCCTGTTTAATTGAGCTAGAATGATTTGCTATGATGACACACTGAAAGATGCCTAGAAACTCTTAACTATAATCTACAATCTGGTATATAGTCAGTTGACTGCATCAAGCGTCATTACCAGCCACACATATCTACTCCCTAAGGTAGCAATTAGCAAATCAAGTAATCAAACATATGCCAGTATGGGTGGAAAACAGATTTAGTCTTCAGGAATCCCTGTGCAGTTATCAGTTCATAAAATTCTTAGCTCTGCAATTTTGGTTTTAATAGCCATCATAAAGTTAAAAAACAGAAATCTTGTATATTGTATTTGATGAACAATAAATGATAGCTCAAATACATCAAGGCAATAGTAATCAGGCAGTTCCTGACAGGTTTATGCAAATACAAAGACTTCATTCTAAATTTGCAATTACCATGGAAAAAACGGATGCTCCACATTCAAACAATTTCACTGATTATATATATAAAACAGAATGTATGTGTGTGGGTGGGTGGTTGGGGATGTATTGGATGTGTTCGATAACGGTCCATCCGATTGAGATGAAATTTTCTACACGTCTTCCTTTCATTCCCGTGCAACCAACTGTCATAGTTTTTTTCAGCTATTTCAGCTATGTTACTTACTAAAATTTAATAATTAAATTACATGACTTAACATAAGAAAAATATATAAAGGGACATAACTTTTAGTAGCATTGCTATATCTTAGGTTAAGTCTCCTGGCTATAGATAGATAGATAGATAGATAGATAGATCTGACCCGATAGATAGAGAGGGTGGGATAGACGGAGGGAGAGACGGACGGGCAGGCAGACAGATAGATAGACAGACAGACAGCCGAGCCAGGTCATCAGACAGACAGTCGCTAACGGGAACTTATATGACTACTTATATGAATTAAATGAGATGCTCCCCATCAGGGGCTGGGCGAAGCCGGGTCAGACAGACAGACCGACAGATAGATAGTCGGTAACGGGAGCTTATTTGACTACTTATATGAATTAAATGAGATGCTCCCCACCAGGGACTGGGTGAAGCTGGGCCGGGTTAGACAGACTGACAGACAGATAGTCGGGAACGGGAGCTTATATGACTACTTATATGAATTAAATGAGATGCTCCCCACCAGGAGCTGGGCGAAGCCATGCCGGGTCAGGCAGACAGACAGATAGATAGATCCCCGCCAGGGCCTGGTCAAAGCCGGGCCGGGTCAACTAGTGTGTTATAAGTATTACAGCCCTTGTATAATTCATTTATTCACTGCATACGAAGGTAAGTTAATACATAAGTCACAAATGGCTGTAGAAAAATAACTAAATATGATAACATTGTCTTTGAATAACGAAGACACAAACAATAGATTGCACGATTTATTGCCTGGCATATCTTGCTGCATCTCATCAGGTACATACTGCAATTATCTCATATATCACATATCTCAATTATCTACCACGGTAATTTTAAGCTGACTAACATGTCTTTCTGTTTGCACAATTCTGGCTTACGTTGATTGATCATAATTGCTTCTGCAAACTTTAACAAGCGAGTATTTTGTGTGTTAAAAATCACGCGAAAGGTAGTGTCTCTGTCCACCACATGGCCGCTTTCGATAATGTGCCTACCAATTGAAGACGCCGGGAGCTTCCGGTGGGTTGACCCCACGAGATTAGCATCTCCTGTGTGTTGTATCTTGTTGACCCATTGAAGTATGTGTTCTGACACTTGTTTGTTAAGCTGTCTCTCTGTTCTACCAATGTAGAAGGCCTGGCATCTACATGTGAATTGGTAAATACAATATACTCGCTTGTTAAAGGTTGCAGAAGCAATTATGATCAATCAACGCAAGCCAGAATTGTGCAAACAGAAAGACATGTTAGTCAGCTTAAAATTACCGTGGTAGATAATTGACATTACTGTGCGAACATGTGTATATTTCAACTTGAAGGATTTATGTAGTTAATTTACGTAAGTTGTGTGATTTCTGCAGTATGTACCTTACGAGATGCAGCTAAATATGGCAGGCAATAAATCGTGCAATCTACTGTTTGTGTCTTTGTTATTCACATACATTGTCCCTTTCGTTCTCAACATACTTTCCACCAACATTGATGCACTTATCCCATCGTTTTATCAGTCCTCCCAAACGGCTGCATAGAACTGCGTGCTTTGTTCTCATTTACCTGCTATCCCACAGAACTGTGTGACTTACTTATTGACTCATCCTCATAACTTTTTCTACACAGCTATGGACCGCAAAAACGGGACAAACATTTGTCAGCATAAACACTGAAACCCCACCTTGCTGGGAGACATTTCGCGAATGACGTCAAAGTTGAATGTGGAGTGAAAATTTGGTTTAGAAAACAGGGCACGCGGTTCTATGCAGTGGGTTTGAGAGGACTGATAAAACGATGGGATAAGTGCATCAATGTTGGTGGAAATTATATTGAGAAAGAAAGGGACAATGTTTGTATAAAAATAAACTGGTTTCAAGTTGTTATCATATTTAGTTATTTTTCTACAGCTATTTGTGGCTTACTTATTGACTTCCCCTCGTATGATATGTAACTCTGCAGTATGCACCTGATGAGATGCGGTGAAATATGCCAGGCAATAAATTGGACAACATTGTTTGTGGCTTGTGTGTTTAAACTTTAGAAATATATTCATTTTGATTTCTGTTTAATTCAAACTTAAGCTCTAAAATACTCCAACATTATAATTGTGCCTTAACAAATCCACCATATCTCCAATGGAATGTCAATTGGTCTAAAAATATGGGGCTAGCACCATATACCCAGTACAGCTCATGGTATGAGAGCTGGTCCTTGACTTGACTTTGACGGATGTGATGTTTATGGTTGTTGTGTTCCTCTTGATTTGACTTTCATGGATGTGATGTTTATGGTTGTTGTGTTCCTCTTGACTTGACTTTCACGGATGTGATGTTTATGGTTGTTGTGTTCCTCTTGACTTGACTTTCACGGATGTGATGTTTATGGTTGTTGTGTTCCTCTTGACTTGACTTTCATGGATGTGATGTTTATGGTTGTTGTGTTCCTCTTGACTTGACTTTCACGGATGTGATGTTTATGGTTGTTGTGTTCCTCTTGACTTGACTTTCATGGATGTGATGTTTATGGTTGTTGTGTTCCTCTTGACTTGACTTTCACGGATGTGATGTTTATGGTTGTTGTGTTCCTTTTTACTTTACTTTCACGGATGTGATGTTTATGGTTGTTGTGTTCCTTTTTACTTTACTTTCACGGATGTGATGTTTATGGTTGTTGTGTTCCTTTTTACTTGACTTTCACGGATGTGATGTTTATGGTGGTTGTGTTCCTCTTTACTTTACTTTCATGGATGTGATGTTTATGGTTCCTCTTTACTCAACACTTGTTAGTCTCTAATAATGGGGTATCACAGTGAACAGGCTATCACAGTGATCTTGACAGGAACAGCCACAAAGATGTGCCAAAACATCTCTGGTAGATAACTCAATGAAGGTAATGGTTGCCAACTATGTTTGCTTGGCCTCTCTTCCCTGCTCTAACAGCCAGTGTAAACCGTTTCTGTATATTGTATATACTACATACTATGTTTATACAATTGTGTAGGTATGTCCATAATTTCAGCCTATACATTTACAAATAATTATGACTATCACAACTGATTAGAAGCCCACACAAAATAATATTGCCACACTAGTCTGTCGCATGCCCTTTATGAACTGTTACAGCCACAGTCTGACAAGGAAACAGTGATTCCAATTGAGGTGTCCAAAAGTTTTCATGAATAAGTGTAATTGTCAGAGTGTTGGGGAATAGAGACATGACATATAGAGGACAAGGAACTGAATAGAGTCAGGACATAGGCAGGGATGCAGTGATGTCATTGACAGACATCTACAGTACCACAGAGATACGATAGACAGGACATAGGTAAGGGCGCAGAGATGTCATAAGACAGGACATAGAACGGACAAGACCCACTTATTAAAAGGGGACACAAGTCTACGGGACTCTGCACTGAACGACCCGACACAACACAGGCTGACAGCACGACAACGTGACTGTTGAGACAGCCCGGTTGTCACGAGAGACACGGGGTCCAGCACCATGAGACCAACTGACCAGCATGAGGAAAGTGAAACTGGGACCTCGACGGTTTAGGGGAAGGACGTTTGTGTTTCTGGAAAGAGTTATAGATTTTGCGAGAGTGCTAGCTGGCGTTGCCATGTTTGAATATAGTGAGCATCTGAGTGTAGGGTTTGTGTAATTGCCTGAGTGCTATAATGGTGTGTTAGCAGCATTTGTGTATATAATGATTTAACCGCCTTGTGTGCGTATTTTGGCGATAACCAGGTTCTCCTGAATAAACAAGTAATACCACATGTGCGACTGATGTTTTCTTGAGTGCATGTGAAGAATACCTGTGTATGTGTGAGATGTTGACAGTAATATTTCTTTGCTTTGTGTTTGCCTTCTTTAGTGGTGTAAATTTGAAACTGTTTTCTTAGTTTATCATATTTCACAATTCACTGTGTTAACTTGGCTAGTTAACTTTCTTTAACTGGTGGTGGAATATCCTGATTTGTGTGCTCTTGTGTAATAAACTAGAAATTGTTATTCATTGTAACAGACATTAATTTAATACACCGTTATGAATACTGTAATAGTACAATTATTGACATTTGCAAAGTAAACAAATAAAGTTGGTTGATTATACTTCTTCTTTCATTCTCTGTTGATTATGCTAAAGCTAAGTGGTTCTGTGACCAATGGCTGACTAAAAGTGTCTTTGGTTCACATACTGGGGTGCAGATAATTCTAATTATAGTTCTTTTCTCTAATAAAGTTATCTTCTACCCTGTCTCTCTCATGGAGATTCTGCATGACAGTACTAGTACAAAGTTACCTATAGTATCTCGGAGTGCCACTCTTGGCACATCTTTCTTTCGCAATAAAGCGATATATATATATATATATATATATATATATATATATATATATATATATATATATATATATATATATATATATATATCACGATGTTCTTAATAATAATCGAGTGAGATTGTCGTTGTCTAAGTTACAATGCTCCTTGTATGTCACTACGGAGTGTAAGTTGAGCTAGCCCCTGTTTCTTAATACAACTTACCCCCGCAGTACACATCCACCAGTCAGTGAACAAGATTGAGTTGGCGGACATAATCTTTTAATGCAGACGAAACACGGACACACGTAACATATTTCTATATCCAGAAACCAATATAATCCACAGAATATATATATCCTTCTCACAACTTAACCAGCACACATCACTGTCTTCTCAAGGCCTTCTTAATCTCCAATTTACAAGACAGTTATCCAGCTACTATTCAAAGCCAGACCTCACACAATACAACCCACACACTGGGTCTGGCCTCCACTAACTATCCAACCCAAACCCCTCTGGGTTTTAGGCCGCCATTCAAAAACTGGGAGAATAATACAGGACGGAGATCTCTATCTAACTCCACTCCTCTCCTTAGACCACCGACCACTTCGGAGTCCAAACATCCACTGTCCTGTCCCAAAACGATCCGACCCTCTCGGAATCTCGACTTCAACTCCCCTTCAAGTCCCCTTACTTCACACAAAACTGTCTCTCACCCCATCCACCCTGGGGGGTCTACACCCACCCTCACCATTACTTCTCAGGGCTGGTTGTTTTTTCTCGTAGCCCCGCTACAGGTCACTCACCTCACTGTCAATGACACTGTCAATGTTTATGTGGGTGGAGATGTGTGGATGGTTTGAGGAAGTATGTGTGGGTGGCGGGGTTGTGTGGGTAGGGGATTGTGTTGGGTGGATTGGGGATGCAAGGGCGGGTGGGGAGAAATGTATGGTGTCTGGGTGTGATATGTGTGCGGTGTGTTGGTGCGGGATATGTGCATGATGTGTGGGTGGAGGGTATGTTTGTGGTGGTATGGGTGAGGAGATGTGTGTGGGTGGAGGATAGTGGGGGATGGGTGTGGGGAATGTGTGTATGGGTGGGGTATATGTGGGGGTGAGTAGAGGATGTGTGGTGGTTGGGGGAAGTATGTGGGGGTTTGTGGGTGGGAATCGTGTGCGTGGATGGGGAATGAGTGGGTGAGGGTGTGTGAGTGGCTTAGGGATGTGTAGGTGGGTGAGGGAGTTGTATGTGTCGGGATGGGATGTGTGAGTGGGTGGAGGATGTGTGTGGGTAGGGGTATTGTGATCGAGAGCTGTTTGGTTGGGGGTGTGGGTGCGTAGTGGAGAATGTATGCGTAAGTGAGTGTGTTGGTGGACGGGTAGGGAATGCATGTGTGGGTGGGGAGAGGTGTGTGGTGTGTTGGTTGGGGATATTGTGTGGGTGAGGTATGTGTGTGTTTTGTAGTGTGTGAGTGGGGGTATATGGGGTGGATGGGTAAGGGTATCTGTGTGGGTGGGAATATTGTGCGGTATCTGGGTGTCCTCTAAAAGTACTGGAGAAGTTTTGGTCAGAGACCATAACTTTATGAAGGGAAAATCCCAACTGCACCTCCCCGCGGTAGAGGATGGAAACACACTACGGTGTGGCTAACACAGCTCTGGGGACCGAGTATCCACCGGAATAAGTGGACAACTCTGCACCTGAGCAGGGCAGGGCACTCACTTGTCCTTACAGTCGGAAATGGCTGTCAAAGGCAGAGGTAAAAGACCACCATGTGGATGTGGAAGGCAAGGGGAAACCACCACATTATCTTCCCAAGACTTCATGGCAAAACATATATCAAAGTTAGTGAAGGACGTTAATGGCTGTCTTAGGGCATCCTCGTCCGGTAGGGACAGTCATGAGCCACAGGTGACACCAGACCGTCATCCAGCTACTGATGGCAAAATCATAACTAAAATAAATAAATTTAGAGTAGGAACATGGAATGTTAGGACATTAAATGAGCTAGGAAAGTTGACCAATGTTCTAAGAGAGATGGATAGCATGAAAATGAATATACTAGGCGTTAGTGAGATGAGATGGAAGGGATCGGGCAAAATTATAGCTGACAATCACACAATAATTTATTCTGGAGGGGATACACATGAAAAAGGTGTAGGAATAATATTAGACGAAAAAACAGCCAAGTCAATTAATGGATACTGGTGTATTTCAGATAGAGTTATTATGGTAAAAATCAAAGGCAAACCAATAGACATAAATATTATACAAGTATATGCACCAACAGCAAGCAGTAGTGATGAAGAAATACAACACTTTTACGACGAAATAGAAATGGCGATGGCTCAAATTGGATCACAAGAAATAAAAATAATACTTGGTGATTTTAATGCAAAAGTAGGAAAGGGAAAAATGGAGGATGTAGTGGGGAATTATGGTTTAGGTACAAGAAATGAAAGAGGGGAAAAGCTAATAGAATGGGCAAATATCAATGAGATGATAATTGGAAACACATGGTTTAAACACCATAAAAGACGACTGTACACATGGATAAGCCCTGATAAGAAAATACGCAACCAAATTGACTACATACTAATTAATAAATGATTTAGAAATGCTTTAATTAATGTAAAGACAATGCCTGGTGCTGACTGTAATAGTGATCATGTACCACTATGTGGACAAATAAAAGTAAGATTAAAGCGAGGGGAAAAAATGGTTAAGAACATGAGACTTAAAAAAGATGTTCTGAAAATAGATAAAGAAATGCAAGAACAATACAGAGTGACTGTGAAAAATAGGTACAATGCAATAACTAAAATACAGAGTATAGATGAACAATGGGAAATGTTAAGGGACTCCATTCATCAAACTAGTAAAGAAGTATTACCGGAGAGAGGCAAAATAGCTAAGAACAAATGGATGAATGAAGATATCTTAAAACTGATGGACAAAAGAAAACAGAGTAAAAATGACAAACAAGAATACGCTAAGATAAATAAAGAAATAAAAGATAAATGTGGGAAGGCTAAAGAAACTTGGTTAAACGAGCAATGCAAAAAAATTGAATTAAATTCCATTAAAGATACAAAAAATATGCACAGACAAATCAGTGAGCTTACAGGAAGAAAAATAAGAATAAATACAGGGTGTTTGAAATCAAAAACAGGAAAGATAATATTAGAGGAAGATGCTATAATGAAGAGGTGGAATGAGTATATAAGAGAATTATATGAAGGAGAAAGGGGAGAATTAACAGAAGATAGTAACTTAGAAGGTCCACCTATTCTGAAAGAAGAAGTCGCTGACGCTATGAAACGTATGAAGAAAGGAAAAACAGCTGGGCCAGATGAAATCACAATAGAAGAATTAGAAGTATTGGGAGAATTTGGAGTAGATATATTAACCAAAATGTTGAATGATATTTACAGCAGTGGATATTTACCCAGTGATATGCTGAAATCTTTATTTATAGCTATACCAAAAAGACCAGGAGCAATTGATTGTGAAGATTTTCGTACAATTAACCTTATAAACCATATCACTAAGCTTCTACTCAGAATCATAATGAGAAGAATCAAAAAGAAAATAAAAATGGAAATTAGTGAAGAACAGTATGGATTTGTGGAAGGAAAGGGCACAAACAATGCAATTTATACATTACGGACACTAATAGAAAGGTCAATAGAGAAACAGAGAGACATATATTTGTGCTTCATAGATTATACTAAGGCATTTGATAAAGTAAAACATGATGAACTGATTAAAATGTTGGAAGATAT
Source organism: Cepaea nemoralis (assembly GCA_014155875.1). Lineage (NCBI taxonomy): Eukaryota > Metazoa > Mollusca > Gastropoda > Stylommatophora > Helicidae > Cepaea > Cepaea nemoralis. The sequence continues at coordinate 15,174 of JACEFZ010024862.1, forward strand.
CAACATTGATGGAAAAGATTTAAGAATAATAAAGAATGTTTACTGGAACCAAGTAGCAGCAATTAAAATGGGAAATAAAGAGGGTAGTTACGAACAGATAAAGCTAGGAGTACGACAAGGGTGTGTCTTGTCACCAGATCTTTTCTCCCTGTATAGCGAAGTAATAATGAGAGAGATCAAAGAGATGCCAGGAATACTAGTTGGAGGTTATAATATAAATAATATACGCTATGCAGATGACACAGTATTGGTGGCGGATAATTCAACAGACCTACAACAATTATTAGACGTTGTAGTAACAGAGAGTGCAAGGAAAGGACTCTCCTTGAATATCAAGAAAACAGTAACAATGGTAATATCAAAGAAAATGGTGACACCAAAATGTGACATAGAAATAGAAGGGAAAATCCTTAACCAAGTTGATAATTTTAGATACCTAGGGGCATTTATAACATCAGATGGAAGATGTACAACAGAGATTAGGAGTAGAATAGGGCAGGCAAAAGCCGCTTTTCAGAAAATGAAGAGTATCTTATGCAATAAGTCACTATCACTGAATGTAAGAAAGAGAGTGCTGAAATGCTATGTAGAACCAGTTTTGCTGTATGGCAGTGAATCTTGGAACTTAAATGAACAAATTAAGAAGAAATTAGAAGCAACAGAGATGTGGTTCCTGAGACGAATGTTGCGAATTCCTTGGACTGCCAGAGTAACTAACGACGACTGCCTGAAACAGGCTAATGAAACTAGAACATTATATACAACAATAAGACAGAGACAAACATCTTTCTTCGGTCACGTGATGAGAAGAGAGGCATTGGAGAACATCGTAACAACTGGAAAGATCGAGGGGAAGAGAGGCAGAGGTAGACCAAGAGAAGTGATGCTGGATGGATTGAGACGGTGGCATGGAGGAATATCAGCACCAGAGTTGATCCAGAAAACCAAAGACCGAGATCTATGGAGAGCCATGAACGCCTACGCCAGCCGGCACGGCACTTGATGATGATGATGATCTGGGTGGGGGATATGTGTGTGGTGCGTAAGTGGGGATGTGTTGGTGAGGGATGTGTGTTTGTGGTGCATGGGTTGGGAATATTGCGTGGTAGGGGATGTATGTGATGTGCGGGTGGGGGATTGGGTTAAGGCGTGGGTGGGTGGAAGTTGTATGTGTGGGTGGTGAGGTGTGTGTGAGTGGTTTGGGGATGTATGGGTGGTTAGGGAGATGTGTGTGTGGGGGGGGGGGGTAGGGACATGTCAGTTGGTGGGGATGTGTGTGTATGGTTTGGGGATGTGTGAGTGGATGTGCGATGTGTGGGTTGCTGGGGGATTGTGTGCATGGGTGGGGAATATGTGGTCGATGGAGATGTGGCTGAGGTATGGGTGGTTTGAGGTGTGGGTGGGGAGAGGATGTGTGGGTTAGGATGTGGATGGGCGGGGGTGTGTGGGTTAGTGGGGGAATGTTTGTGGGTGTCGAGTGTGTTTTGGTTGGGGATCAGATGAGGGTAGTGTGTGTGGGTGGGGGATGTGCGCGAGGGGGATGGGTCGGTTGGTGGGGTATGTATGTGTCCCTTGTGTGCGTGTGTGTGGGGGGTATGTGGGATGTGTGTGCGGGTGAGGTGATGTATGGATAAGTGGGAGATGGGCCTCATAACATGGTAATAAGCCTTGTTTATGTTTACAACATTCATTTCACAATGTTTATTTTTCTTCCTATGTAAATGTATAATGCTCTTGATGAATGAAAGACGAGTGATTGGAAGGGCCGAATGTAGGACGGGCCTGCGCGCCCAATTTGTGACCCTAATAAAGTTAATTTAATTTGATTTGAGCTGGCCCAGGCATACGTCATTACCCCCTCCTCAAAAGAAAACCTCGTTTTCAAATGTTGGGAGACTAATACTTATCAAATATGTGACCCAGACATATTGCCTGGGTAGCCCTAAGTATGACTTCGTCTCACTTTAGGTACCACACTAAATAATATATTATATAATTATAGTAAACGCCCATATTCCCCACACATCACTACAACCAACTTTCCATCTTGTGTACCAATGGATGAGCTAATCCTTGGCATAATAATCCACATAACATAGAAAAGCATTATATTTATGTACCCGCAGGTCTATTAATATCTTTAATAGCCCACAAACCTATGTAAGTTTGCTAATAATGGTCTATGAATAAATGTTCGAGGCGCTGCATTGCCGCTGTCTTCCCTCACCCAATATATTGTATTAACTAACCCACCATAATAACCCATGCCAGATAGGATATAGAACCTCTTGTTACTTGTTTATGTGGCCTCATGCCCTTGGTAATTCCTTGACAGCAGGTCTGCCATGGTGTTGTCTTCACCCCGTATGGGCATTGGAACAAACGCGTATTCCTGTAACAATATGCTCCAGCTGTGAACCCTTGCATTCTTCATCACTGCCATATGGATGAATGTAAGTGGTCTGTGGTCAGTTTGTAGAATGGATTGTCTGCCCAACAGATACTTGGAGAGTTTGTGTACCGACCATACAATCGCCAAGGCCTCACATTCTAATGTTGAGTAATGTTCCTCCGGTTGCGAGAGTTTCCTGCTGACGTATAGTACTGGATGCATGAAGTGGTTCTTTTCTTGCATCAAACATCCTCCAATTCCTGTTGATGATGCATCTACCCGTAGGGTAAATTGTTGATCCAGATTAGGGAGTATTAAAATGGGATAACTGGAAAATACCTGCTTAATCGTTCTAAGTGCATCATCACATTGCTGCGTCCATACAACTTTGTTAGGTTTGCTCTTTTTTGTCAACTCGGACAACACTGACGTGATGGCAGAAAAGTTTTTTTTATAAACTTATTATAAATGTTTGCTAACCCAAGTAGGCTCCCAACTTGTTTTTTTTTTCGTTTTTGGTACTTGGATATCCAGATTCTTTTTCACATTTGTATCTTCTGGTTTCATAACCCACTGCCAATAACATGTCCAAGGAAACTTATTTCCTCATATCCAATTTGGACCTTGGATGGCTTCACCGTCAAGTTATGTTGTCTCAAACTCTCAAACAAGGATTCTAATCCTGCCACATGATCTTATATGTTTTTACTGAAGAGGCAAATGTCGTCTATATAATTAATAACATCCTTGCGTCCCTGTAACAGTGTCCTCATCATCCTCACGAACGTTGCTGGTGAGTTAACTAGCCCAAACGGCACGTAATTCCACTGAAATAACCCCTGTGGGATGGCAAACGCTGTTAACGGTTTGGCTGTTTCACTCATGGGTATTTGCCAGTACCCTTTTGCCAAATCTAACTTGCTAAAATAATTAGCAGATAATATTTGTGTCAGTAAATCATCAGTACTGACCATGGGCTCCGGATCTACAATAGTAATGCTGTTCAATCTCCTGAAATCTACACACAATCGTAAGTTGTTGTCCTTCGTCCTAATGACTACCATGGGGAACGAGTATGGGGAGTCTGATCTGGAAATTATCCCCATTTTCTGTAACTATGTTATCTCACTGTCTACCGCTGCTCTGTAATGATGTGGGATAGGGTATGGTTTCACTCTAATTGGTTTGTCCTCTGTTAGCTTGATGTCATGTGTCATCAAGTCTGTTTTTCCTGGTATATCTGTCAGGACATCCGAGTATTTTTGTAATATCTTGACTAGCCTTGCTTTATCACTAAGTTCAAGGCTGTCATTAATGGACACATCTTTCCATGTTTCTGTCTGTCTCAGTGCCACGATTGGTAAGTGCATTTTCACGTCATTGTCATTTGATGCTTCTTCGTCAATGACAACAGAACACCCTGTCTGACTTGCCTCCTCGCCCATAATTGCCTCTGTGACGGGCTGTAAGGCTTCTGGTCGAGGAAAGAATTGTCTTAGCATGTTAACATGATACACTTTGTGTTTCCCTTTCACCTCCACCCTGTAGTCCACATCTGATACTTTACCAACAATTCTGAATGGACCTTGCCAAGTCACTAACAACTTATTAGATATTTCTGGTAACAGGAGTAACACCTCTTCATTATCTTGGAAAGATATCAGCTTTGACTTTCTATTAGCATACTATCTATACCTAGCCCCCGACATTCCCAGTGCATCACGTGCATTCTGACATGCGTTAATAATTCTGTCTCTAATATTCACTACTAAGTCATACGACGAGATCGTATTACTATCGTTACTCTTCCCTGTTATTAACTCTTTCAATATGGTCATGGGGCCTTTTGGGTTTGCCCCATACAACAACTCGAAGGGTGAGAATCCAGTGCTTTCTTGTGGTACTTCTCTATATGCGAACAGGATAGCTGGTAAGTACTTATCCCAATCACTTGGTTGCTCTGCAGAGACTTTAGCTAACATCTGCTTAAGAGACCCGTTCATTTTTTCACAAATTCCGTTGCTCATTGGGTGATAAACTGATGTGAAAACCTGAGTAATGTTCAACAGTCTGTTCACTTCTTTCATCATCTGAGAGGTAAATTGTCGACCATTGTCTGATAACATTTCGTTCGGGAAACCTAACCTTGAAAATAAGTTAGCAATGCTTCCGCTACAGCTTCTGCCGTAATATGTCTTACCGGAACGGCCTCAGGCAACCTGGTGCAAAAATCAATCATGGTCAAGATATACCTATGACCCCTGTTGGACATCACTGCTAATGGGCCAATGATGTCGATTGCTACTTTTTGAAATGGTCTAACTTTTAGGTCTGTGGCTTGTACTGGTGCTTTTGCTGTCTTTCCTTTTGGATACATTTTCTGACACGTTGAACAGGATCTACAATATATTTTTATATCTTTAGTAAACCCTGGTCAATAAAACTGGGATAGGACTCTATGTTGTGTACGCGCTATTTCCATGTGCCCCGCGAATGGAATGTCATGCGCCGTTCTCATAATCCTCTCTCTATATGCTAAGGGTACTACTACTTGCCTACGTGTAGTTTTGTCATCTGAAAACTGGCGAGTGAGAATATTGTTCTTCATTTCGAAGCACCATCTACCCTTCTTTGATTGTCTATGTTCTACTTTACTACACCCTTGGAAACATTCGTCCAGAGTTGTATCTTGTCTCTGGGAGTCCCTAAAACTCTGAGATCCATTCTCACCTCAGTTGTACTATCCTTGTCCTCAGTCCCTATGTCTTCTTCGCGTGTCATCTCCTCCTTAGCTATCGTATCTAATCGTGTTTGGCTTCTAGTAGCTACCGCGTTGCTTCTCACCCCATATTTTTGATACCAGTCCTCGATTTCTTATTCTGTACATTCTCTCACTGTTGGTATATTTCCAATGATCAGATCTGCCACCGGTGAGTCTAGAACACACGCTGTGATTATTCCTGTGATAAACAGTGCTGTCACTGTGATCTCGGCCACTGGGTAAACTTCTACTGTCCCATTAAAGGTAATACATCTAACCTGTTTCTCTGTGTAAGCTGAGGTATCTACCAAACTTCTTCTGACCCCGATCGTTGTACACCCAGAATCCCTTAGGGTTAACGCTGGCCTATCATTGACAAATCCATGGTGCAGCTTCAGCCTACCTCCTAAGTATACCGATGACATCGCTGGGTATGGGTGCCCACATATCAGGATAGGTTTACTGGTGTCGAACAAAGGCTTACATCCCTCACAACTCTCATTGTTAAGTGTCTCAATCACTTGGCGTACATTAGCGTGCTCAGTTTCCCAGCCGGTACATTGGTAGCTGAAATGGCCCCTTTTCCCACATTTAAAACAGATGATCTCCTTTTTTCTGTTATTCTTTGGCCCACTGGCATAATCAATCGGACGTCTCTTAAAATTCCCCTCTTTAAATGGGTACCGTCTTGCTTTGCCAAAATAGTTGCTTCGGAACCCATTGTTCTGGAGTCCCTGTTGCTCATACTTCTGTGCTGATCCACACTTTTCGATCTTGGTCTAATCCCAGAATTCTGGTCTTGTTTAGTGTACGCTGCACAGACTATTTCCTCACTCATTTGTCTACCAATAGAACTATTTGGATGTGCAGTCATGTAATTTTGCCCTAACTGAGACAGTGTGCCTATGTCCTTTGGTTTACGTTCTTCAAAGAAAGCTACTAAATTTGTATTGCACGACGCTAATACCTTGTCTCTTAACAATAAATCCACTAATCTATTAAAATCTTTTCCAACTTCTGCAAGCTTCATCCATTTATTAAATGTGTTCTTTACTGTATTAACAAAATCTGTGAAATCCTGATTTGTCTCTGGCACTAATTGTCTAAACTTTGTTCTGTATCCATGCTCAGTTAGTTGGAACTTTGTAAGCAAACGTTGACGCAGAATAGTATAATTGTTTCTTTCTTCCAAAGGTAAATTAAACATGGTATCTAGGGCCTTACCCGTAAGATACTCGCTCAGTCGCATAGCATATTCTCCTTCTGGGATGCCCAAAGCTTTTGCCGATGCTTTGAATCTCGAAAGATAATATTCCAGGTTGTCTCGGTCCATAAAATATGGCAGTTTTAGTCACTTTGACGATTGCGAAGGTCTTCTGCCTTCCTCACTCTGACCCTTAGATGATAGTTCTAATTTTTTTGTGCAATTTCTGTTTCCATCTGACACTTGAGCTTCTCTTTCTCAATTTCCACCGCATATGTTTGTTTTAACTTTTCCAGTTCTAGTTGCACTTCTCTCTCTCTCTCTCTCTCTCTCTCTCTCTCTCTCTCTCTCTCTCTCTCTCTCTCTCTCTCTCCCTCCCTCTCTCTCTCTCTCTCTCTCTCTCTGTCTCTCTCTCTTCCTGTAGACGCTTGGCTTCAGCTATCTATTCTTCCTGTAGGCGCTTGGCTTCAGCTATCTTTTCTTCCTGTCTCTTTTCCCTCTCAGCCTGTCTTTGTTCTCTTTCAGCCTTTTTTTTTTTTGGTTCTTTTGCTTCTGCATACTCCTGTAACTCTTTTCCCTTCAGGCCTAACCGTTTCCCTGCTTCAATATATTCCATTAAAGTAGGCATCTTTGTAATTATGAACACTTAGCTGTCCGTCAGTCAACTATAATATAAAAGCACTGCGTCTGGTCTTTGTGTACCTTCCCTAAGTACACCACCACTAAGACTTACGTAAATTCGTAGTACTAACACTATCACTCTGTATTTACACAGTCACTCTATAAGCACTAGGTAGTGAGGGGGGTGTATTACCTATACTCCCTCGAATATATAACAAATAGCTGTAGAAAAATTCCTGGAAATATTGTTAACCACACACACACACACACACACACACACACGCACGCACACACACACACACACACACACACACACACACACACACACACACACACACACACACACACACACACACAAACGAATGAATGATAAACAATAAGTGATGTCTATAAAATGCTAGACGCACAAGCTGAGTACATGGAGACGGTGATCACAAAGAAATAAACCACAGTAAATCAACAAATCAATTCAAATCAACATTATTAGGGTCACAAATTGGGCGCGCAGGCCCATCTTACATTCGGCCCTTCCAATCACGCGTCTTTCGTTCATCAAGAGCATTATACATTTCTTCTTCTTCTTTTTGTTCATCCGGAGTGTTTTTTCAGATGTGATTGCGGTGTGCGTTAGGCACCCTTGGGTTGAAAACCCTTAGGTCACACATCCGGCTTTCGCGTGCATTTTTGACCAGGTTAGCAATCCTGGAGACTCTCACTTTTGTGGTACCGTCCACATCCCAGCTGGTCATGTTCGAACAGTCGAGGACTTTCGGTCATCCCTCAAGAGAAGGAAGGCACAGTCCATAGCATTTTCCGCCATCCTAGGTTGCTTCCATAGTTGCAGGGCCGACATACATAGCGCCCTGATACTGGGCTCACCGAGGGAATGGTCACCGTTCATGCTCATGGCTGCTTTAATTCCTCACTTCAATATATTGGGCCTTTTCAGTTCGCCCCGGGCCGTTCCCGCACAAACCAGACAGGTCTGCAGGAAGGTATTCACTCAGCAAGTTTTTCGCACATGTGCTTGTCGTTGTGCCCGTCAGAGCTGTTCAGACACGACAGGACATTCGGAAAACTACCTAGTCAGAGCTGTTCCGAACAAGAGCGACATTCGGAAACTATGTAGTCAGAGCTGGTTTCCTTCACGGGAGACATTCGGACGGAACATTCACTCGACTTAAATGCGTCGTGTCAATTTTAGTTGCCACCGTAGGACGACACGTCCGACTTCCGGGGCTTTTATTTTCAGTGAGGTTATCCATTCCATCTGGTTTCGAGACACTTAAGACTGTTGTAATGTCACCCACGCTCAGCTGTTCAGATAGAACGCTATCAGTGTCTGCCCTCAGGGAAAGGCAGGGGCAGACCAGGGCATTATCTGCTATCCAAAGGAGCTCCATAATTGCAGCCGGCACATATTGCTCTGAGACTGGCTCCACCCAAGGATTTCCACGTCCTGCCATGGCTGCTTTAGTTCCCTTCACTTCCATGTGTTGGGCATCCCACTTTCCACTGATCGCTCAATCACACCCAGGAGCGCTCAGAACTGCGAGTGCTCCACTCGGTAAGCATTTGCTTGTGACTTCAGACACTTCAGTGCGTTCCATTAATCGTGATGAGACATTCTTCCCTTTTGTCTACACTCTCTATGATTAGATACAGACAGTTTCCGTAACCCTTCGACTGGGCACTTTCTGACTTTTTTGTACTCGCTCACGAGGTAGGCTACATGTGCTGCCGGCTCAGCACCTTACCTTCGTGCAGCAGTGAACGGGAAACGGCCAGGCCCCCTTCATCCGGGAATCTCTCATATCCCCCAGCTGAGAGCCTTCGAACATCTATCAGACCTGAGCATGTAGCTTGCTCAGTATCATGTTTCTATTTTCCGGTTAGACGGGTATCGGCCTTGGCTCTCAGATCCGAGGGTTTGTGGCTTAGAGGCGTTCAGCCAAGCCCTCCAGGGAGCCTTAAGAGTTTTGTCCGGAACGCAAAATCGTCGGCCTTCGTGTACCCTTTAAACTTTTGACTGTTATCCTCGTCCTAATACCTGCAGGCAGCAGGTATGTTTCTCTCTTGTCTGGTCACTATCCCTAAGTTGTCCGATATTTAATTTTTTCATCCATCGGCAAGCAAATGGGGTCGATGGGACACTCAAGCTCCCCCACCACGGCAAGGTGGATACACATCGGGGAGATTCGCGGTTTCACCGTGGCAGTGGGAACTTAGACGACATGGCTTTAATCTTTGCGACAAGCATAGACTACTGGCAGGATCAACCAGATATCTATCTTGACAGACGGACTTTCACAGGCCACACAAGCCAAGGGAATTAAGCATCGCTTCACGCGCCCATCCCGGTACCAGGTATACCTGCAAAACCACTGCAGCCTACCGACGAGCTTACAAGCTACGCCCGGCAAGGACTAACCAAAACAAAGCTATCTCAGCTTCTGACTGCAGCCCACTACTCATCGAGAGAGAGTGTCGCTTATCAGACTTTGTCGCACGTCGTCCAAATTTTTGCTCTTTTGCCCGCTCAACCACGACCTGGCTGCACGATGCGGTTACATTCTTGAAAACGCCTGCCTTCGCTAACTCACGTTGCTGGGAAGATCCAGTTTGGTGCACCTCATCACATGCCATCCGAACAACGAACGCAGACTCGGAACTGATCTCGCCGAAGCCAGAACCATCCCCAGCATTCTACACTTTAAATAGGAAGAAATAAACAAATTGTGAAATGAAGTTGTAAAACATAAACAAAGCTAATTAACATGTTATGAGGCCCATCTCGCCACCTATCCATACACAACCACCAACCCCCCATACCACACACACACACACCAAGGACACTACATACCCCACCAACCGATCCATCTCCCTCCCGCACATCCCCCACCCCACAACACGACACTTCCTCACCTATCCCACCAACCAAAACACACTCGCCACCCACAAACATTCCCCCACCAACCCACACATCCCACGCCCATCCACATACACATCCTAACCCACACATCCTCTCCTCACCCAGACCTCAAACCACCCAGCCACATCACCATCGACCACATATTCCCCACCCACGCACACAATCCCCAACCAACCCACACATCTCCCATCCACTCACACATCCCCAACCCAAACCATACACACACATCCCCACCAACTGACATATCCCTACCCCCTACCCCCACACACACATCTCCCTAACCACCCATACATCCCCAATCCACTCACACACACCCCACCACCCACATATACAACTTTCACCCACCCACAGATGCCTTAACCCAATCCCCCACCACACAATCCCCCACCCTCACATCACATACACCCCCTACCACGCACTATTCCCAACCCACGCACCACACACACACACATATCCCTCACCAACACATCCCCACTTACACACCACACACATATCCCCCACCCAGATACCACACAATGTACCCACCCACACCCACACAGATACCCTTACCCATCCACCCCAAATACCCCCACTCACACACCACACAAAATCCCCCACCCACACACACATACCTCACCCACACAATATCCCCAACCAACACATCACACACCTCTCCGCACCCACACACGCATTCTCTACCCGTCCAACAAAACACACTCACGCACGCATACATCCTCCACTATGCACACACACACACCCCCCCCCCCAACCAAACATCTCTCGATCACAATACCCCTACCCACACACATCCTCCACCCACTCACACATCCCACCCCGACACATACAACTCCCTCACCCACCTACACATCCCTAAGCCACTCACACACTCTCACCCACTCATTCCCCATCCACGCACACGATTCCCACCCACAAACCCCCACATACTTCCCCCAACCACCACACATCCTCTACTCACCCCCACATATACCCCACCCATACACACATTCCCCACACCCATCACACACATCCCCCACACAACACACTATCCTCCACCCACACACATATCCTCACCCATACCACCACAAACATACCTTCCGCCCACACATCATGCACACATCCCCCACCAACACACCGCACACACATCTCAAACCCACACACCATACACTTCTTCCCACCCGCCCTTGCATCCCCAATCCACCCAACACAATCCCCTACCCACACATCCCCGCCACCCACACATACTTCCTCAAACCATCCACACATCTCCACCCACATAAACACACATCCCCCGCATCCGTACCATACACATATCCTCCATCCATATGCACATCCCCCACGCCCATTCCCACACCCCTACTTTCACCACCACACATCCATCCACACATTCCACTAACACCCACAAATATCACTACCCACCACAATCCACACACCCCACCCCATCTAAACGCATACCCCCACCCACTCATCCCCCACCCACACATATCCCCACACTTACACACATCCTCCACACTCACTCAAACCTCCTCACATCTAGACACATACAAAATGTCTCATGTTAGCATTGAAATTAGTATGAACAAACTTCCACACTTTACTCACACACATACACTGACACTTGTCATGAGCAGTCTCATAAAAATGTTAAACATAGAGAACACTGTGTACATAAAAAGTATGTGACGTAAAAATAGTGATGCATGCACGCACACACACACGCATGCACTCACGCACACACACACACGCACACACACACACACACACACACACACACATTCACTCTCACGCTCACTCATTCACTCTCCGCTCACTTATTCACTCTCCCGCTCACTCATTCACTCTCACGCTCACTCATTCACTCTCACGCTCACTCATTCACTCTCACGCTCACTCATTCACTCTCACGCTCACTCATTCACTCTCACTCATTCACTCTCACGCTCACTCATTCTGTCTCTCATTCACACTTACTGACTCTCTCACTCAAACTACAGTAATGAACATGAGTTTATATTATGCATGATAAAATCAAATGGTATTTAACTGATAATATGACAGATGAAAATACACAACCACATGGATTCGCGTGTTACATAACATGCGTGTTACATGACATGCATCTGCTCAGCTCTCTCTCTCTCTCTCTCTCTCTCATCTCTCTCTCTCTCCTCTTCTCTCTCTCTCTACTCATCTCTCTCTATCTCTCTCTCTCTCTCTCTCTCTCTCCTCTCTCCTCGCTCTCTCTGTGTGTGTTATTCTTTCATATATACACACTCATACGCATGTGCGCGCTCACACACACACACACACACTAACACATCAACTCTCCCACTGACTCACTCTCTCACACACAATCCTTCACACACACGCACTCACTCTCAATCACACTCTCTCACACATACGCATGCACGCACGCACACACTCCCTCACTCACTCTCACACATACACGTACGAATGCATGCACTGACACATTCCCCCACCATTTCTCGCTCAATCACTCTCTCCAGACACATGCATGCACGTGCGAACACACATTCACTCTCTCCCTTTGACACCCACTCTCTCTCTCTCTCTCTCTCTCTCTCTCTCTCTCTCTCTCTCTCTCTCTCTCTCTCTCTCTCTCTCTCTCTCTCTATCTCTCCCACACGCACACACATATATAGTGAACAATTATAGGTAAACAATTATAATGAACAATTATACCAGTAAATGAATTATGGTGGCATATAGTCGATGTGGATTAAGTATTGAAAGAGTTTTCGGTTAAATGTGTAGGGACTCATTGGAGTTTTCAGATCTGGAGGCAGATCATTCCATAAGTGAGCACCAGAATAGGCAAAACATGTTTTGTATAGGTCCAATCTAGGCTTTGAGACATGTAACAAATTTAGGCGCTTGCTGTTCATTGCATTAGATTGAATCAGCGGCAAAAGATACTCTGGGGTATTTTGAGATATAATTGTATTAACTAATTTGGCTTTGTTGAAAAGGAAGCGCTTTTGAAGTGGTAGAAGTCTTAGATGACTGTACAAATTATTACTTTCAACGTGCTTTATGCCAGAAACCAGACGAATAGCGCGGTTTTGTAGAGAACATAGTCGTTTTAAATTACATTTAATGCAACCATCCCAAACTGTGGACAGTAATCGAGATGTGATTGGATATAGCATGTATAGAATATTTTTCGTGTGCTTTCGTCCAGGAAGTGCTGAATTTTAGCAAGTTTGTAAACTTTTGGTGCTATTTTCTTGGTAAGAGAGTGAACATGAGAGCTCCAGTTCAAATGGCTGTCAATTAAAAGACCTAGTGTTTTATGTTCAGTCCCATTACCTATAGTTAACGTGCCCATGCGGAGTTTGAGCGGTGATCCAGTTATGGCTAGTGTCTGTAGTTTTTGTCTGGTCGTTATTAGCATGGATTTGGTTTTGTCGATGTTAATTTGCATGCGGTTTTCATTGCTCCATTTAGTAAGATTATCAAGTTCCTTTTGAAAAGAATTCTCTAATTCACTACGGTTTTTTTGACTAGTATATACAGTCCAGTCGTCTGCAAGTAGATCACAAGTTGTATTGATATATAAAGGAAGATCATTAATATAAACTGCAAAAAGCAGCGGACCTAGTACCATCCACAAGCTTGTCTGAGATGACCACAGTGCGTATAAGACACCGACAACAGTTTATATAGCAGATTTAGTCGCAAGAGTTACAATAATACCACATATATACTCAAAGAAATAAAATATCATGCATAAAAATAATAAGACGAAATGAAGGAATCTCAAATCAATAATATTCACAGATCTGATGCAATACACCACGGCTCTAGATATTGGTCAGGACCCCAATGCTAACTTTTTAGCGTTGTCCTTACAAACATATTGTAAGCACAAGAACCACGTTTTGTCAAGTCTTTCCTGATTCAGATAGAAATTGCAAAAATGCCTATCCAACAACTACATGTAATAACATACATATATAGATACACAAACGATAAAAACAGTTAGAACGATGAAAGCAAACAAAATGTCCAAATGGCTGGCCGACAATACAGTGCTTATTAACCAGTCGCAAAAGTTCTTAATTTGTTTTTAATAGTTTTTCACAATATGCTGGAAATGTCTGTTGGTTAATATTCCGAAATGTCTACGACGCTAGATCCCAACAGCAAAATGTTCTTTTGATATGTTTTTACTTTCCCTGGACGTGGTGACAACAAAGAAATAGTCCAAACGTCTTGTCTCAACACAGTCCGTAACGTCTTTATACCTTGATTGCGGAGATGACCCCTTGTTGTATGATATATGGTATGAATTCACGTTTAACCACAAAGTTCAACCAAAAAAAATGGCAGCAAATGCCCAGCGATTTAACTCTGTATAGTAAGTCCTTTTTGGCAGCTGTATGCGACCACGCTTGCGGTGCCGACACGTACTCGTTCGTTGTAAAAATGTTTGCTCTTGACAGGTTAATGATAACAGAGGGATAAACAACGACGAACATAAAGTCTGGTTTTCGTTCAAAACAACTTGTTTTGTTCATTCACGATTCACCTTCACGCCACATGAGTCATCTTGTCAACAACAGGCCGTGGAAATTTCCTGAGCACCTTCACTCCATCCACAACCCCGACTCACAATGTCACCTCAATTTCTCTTTATCACCGTCAGTGGAAAAAATCCTCAGTAACTTCTTACTGGTAAACAGCCTTGACTACCAAGGTCACTCCAGTCTCAGTAAACACTTTCCACACAACCTCCTCTGCCCCAACACGGCTGTGGTAGGGGTACTGTTACTACCCCCGTCTGTTATTTGTATCCTTCATAAATTCAGCGTCCCCACACACTAGACGTGAATATCTAACGGGCAAAAACAAAATTTCACCAGTATTCTTGGTCAATGCGCCCCACCCGTCATTTGACATGCGGCTGAAACTCTTGATCTGTCGACCTGCGATCACACCGTGCCCTCGACACACACACCTGTCACTATCTTTGAATTTCCAATCCTGTCCTGTCCTACACACACGCACCTAGAACTGACCGCTCGTGTCGTAAACAGCATTTTGTCCACGCGACTTTTCACCTGTGCTGTCCTCTTCTTGACCTGTCTGCGTTAATTCTCTGACGCCGCCACTAGCTTCAGCAATACTGTCTGGTATCAAATTTACCTATAGTGACCTTCACGTGAACTGTCTGTTTTTTCGTGGACAACCTTGGTCCCGTAATCACCTGTTTTCCGGATGAGATATGCCCGTGCATTTCTCCACGCGCGCTGACTAGTTTTGATGTGCTGTGGTGGCTTTCGTGAACTGTATGTCAGCTTGAGTATTCACTGCCGTCTGTCTGTGTTAATTATCTGGCGCACACAAAAAAGAGTTCCCATTAATCTCTTGAAGCAACAATGTCTAAATTGATCGAACGTAATCACGAGATATCGAGAGGTTTTCCGGAAGGTTGTTATGGGAGCTAGGTTCTGCAAAGGACATGCTACTGAATGAATGAATGAATGAATCACCAGATAATAACTCCTCTCTAAGCGACAAGCCCACAGATATCTCAGAATGACCAAAATGTCTATAATGCAATGGGTTTCTTGACCGGAGAGCCCTCAGATATCTCACGATGTTCTTAATAATAATCGAGTGAGATTGTCGTTGTCTAGGTTACAATGCTTCTTATATGTCATTATGGAGTGTAAGTTGAGCTAGCCCCTGTCTCTTAATACAACTTACCCCCGCAGTACACATCCACCAGTCAGTGAACAAGATTGAGTTGGCGCACATAATCTTTTAATGCAGAAGAAACACAGACACACGTAACACATTTCTATATCCAGAAACCAATATAATCCACAGAATATATATATATATATATATATATATTATATATATATATATATTATATATATATATATATATAATATATATATATATATATATATTATATATATATTATATATATATATATATATACCGGTCTACCACTGATATGATATTCTCATTGCGACAAATGCAAGAAAAATGCCGTGAACAGAATCAACCACTGTTTATTGCCTTCATCGACCTCACAAAGGCATTTGATTTGGTCAGTCGTGAGGGTCTGTTCAAGGCACTAAAGAAGATTGGCTGCCCACCAACTCTTCTGTCCATTGTGGAATCGTTCCACACAGGCATGAAGGGTATAATCAAGTTGATGGTGCAACTTCTGAAGAATTTGAAATCAAGAGTGGAGTTAAGCAAGGTTGTGTACTAGCTCCCACCCTCTTTGGAATATACTTTTCACTTCTACTGAAATATGCATTTCGTGATCAGGATGGTGGTATATACATTCACTCACGCTCAGATGGCGGCCGCTACAATGCTCAGAGATTGAAGGCTAAGACCAAAATTAGGAGGGTACTGATCAGAGAGTTGCTTTTTGCAGATGATGCTGCAGTTACGACCCACTCTGAGGAAGAATTGCAATGTCTACTATCTGCATTCTCCAATGCTTGTTCTGAATTTGGTTAACAATTAGCAAAAAGAAGACACAGATTATGTCACAAGGTGCACATGGGGTACCATCAATCTTTATTGACGACGCCGAACTAGAGATAGTAGACCATTTTACATATCTAGGATCAGTGGTAAATAGCAAATTATCCCTAGATCAGGAAATCAACATCCGGATTGGTAAGGCAGCAACAACAATGAACAGGTTAAGAAAAAGAGTCTGGGAGAACAGGAAGCTTACTGCCAAAACAAAAGTCCTTGTCTATCAAGCCTGTGTCCTTAGTACTCTTCTCTATGGCAGTGAAACCTGGACAACTTACTCACACCAAGAGAACAATTTAAACAGCTTTCATATGCGGTGTCTGCGAAGAATTCTTGGTATTAAGTGGCAAGACAAAATCACAAATACTGAAGTATTGGAAAGATCAGGTTGTGTGACAGTTTATTCCATGCTCAGTCTTCGTAGACTTAGATGGATAGGACATCTTAGGAGGATGGATGATGGTAGAATACCAAAGGATATCTTTTTTGGTGAATTACAGATGGGTAAGAGATCTCAGGGTCGGCCTCTACTACGATACAAAGATGTGTGTAAGCGGGACATGATTGATACAGGCATTGATAATGCACATTGGGAGCAAGTCGCCGCTGAACGTGTTGCGTGGAGGGCAAATATCAGAAATGGAATAAAGTCAAAGGAGAAAATTATTGCAGAAAAGTCACACACCAAGCGTTTGAGACGTAAGTGGTGCATGATGGTGGAAATGACCACGTGTTCACATGCACCCACTGTGAACGGACATTTACAGCGCAAATTGGCCTTATCAGTCACACTCGCTACCGCCATAGTTAAAAGTTATTATGCCTTTTTAGAGCACAAACTATCGTCTGTCAAGACGGCAAGGTGCCAATGATATATATATATATATATATATATATATATATATATATATATATATATATATATATATATATATATATATATATATATCCTTCTCACAACTTAACCAGGACACATCACTGTCTTCTCAAGGCCTTCTTAATCTCCAATTTACAAGACAGTTATCCAGCTACTATCCAAAGCCGGACCTCACACAATACAACCCACACACTGGGTCTGGCCTCCACTAACTATCCAACCCCCTCTGGGTTTTAGGCCTCCATTCAAAAACTGGGAGAATAACACAGGACGGAGATCTCTATCTAACTCCGCTCCTCTCCTTAGAACACCGACCAGTTCGGAGCCCAAACATCCACTGTCCTGTCCCAAAACGATCCGACTCTTTCGGAATCTCGACTTCAACTCCCCTTCAAGTCCCCTTACATCACACAAAACTGTCTCTCACCCCATCCACCCTGGGGGGTCTACACCCACCCTCACCATTATTTCTCAGGGCTGTTTTTTTCTCGTAGCCCCGCTACAGGTCACTCACCTCACTGTCAATGAACCAGGCATATGTCTATATATATATATATATATATATATATATATATATATATATATATATATATATATAATATATATATATATATATAATATATATATATATATATATATATATATGATGTTTATATGTATGCATGTGTGTGTGCGCCATCCAGGACCTGCCCTATCTTAGCCTATGACCCGTGGCCATATCCATTGCTGCATGTAGCAGGTGATCCCTGTCTGAGGCAACTCTCAGGTAACATTCGGCCTGAAGGACCCTATGCCTATTCGTCATTGTTGGTAGCGCCAGGATATGTCTCATGCATATAATTGGTGTGTCCTTTGTGCACCCCAGGATTAACCACATGGCAGCATTCTGTATGCGCTCCAACCTTTCAAACTGGCTCTTTCATACTGTCAGCAGCCCCAAACCATACTCAATGACAAATTATTAACTGCTGAAAGAGCCTGTACAGCATCCTCTGATCTACCCCGGTTGCTGCCATAGCCCTCAATGCATTAAGTTCCATACTAGCCTTCAAAACCAAAGCCTCCACATGGTCCTTAAAAGACAAACACCTGTCAAATGTGATACCCAAGTACTTCAGTTTACTCTCTCGACTAAAGGACATCGATTCAACTAATACCTGAGACATCTGCCTTGACAATCCGGTTATCGAGGGAGTACCACAGAACCGATGCCTAGTTTGGGTGTATAATGGCGCCTGCATCCTTTCACCATTCCACCACCCTGTTTACCGCCACCTGTACGTCTTTCGCCAAACTGTCTGCCTCTGCCCTGTCTGTACACAAGCACATCATCTGCAAATGTCAAGATTCTAACCACACCTGGTGTCTCAATAGCTATGATTTTGCTTGTGTAGACATAAAGAGCACTGGGGACAAGGCAGATCCCTGCGGCAACCCAGGTGTAATAGTACAGGGGTCAGGAACCCATGCGCAGTGCAACCTTACGCTCATAAAGAACTGTTACAACCCATCTAACAAGGTGTCGAGAGGTAGGAGAAGTGCCTGGGGGTTCATAGCAAAAGCTAATGGTCGACATTTGGTGCAGGAGAGCCTGGCATATGATACCACAACATCTAGCTTAAGAATGGAGGTGGAGGCGGTCACTGCAGCTTTCTGCTGGATCAAGAATACAATACACACACACACACATACATCGTGATTGTAACTGACTCAGAAAGCATGCTGAGGAAGGTGAGGACAGGCATGCTTCGTGCAGAGTGGCTTGCTTCGCTTCGGAGGTCACGGGTGGCAAGCATCACCTGGATCTTTTCTCCGGGGCATGCCGGTGATCTGGGAAATGAACAGACAGGCAGATTGGCTGGCTCTGCAAGACTTTGTGGAGTATTGATGCATGACAAGGCAGACGTGGCTGCGGCCTTGTGGCAGCACCTCGGAGGAGCATATGGATCATCATGGTCTGGCAAGAATGTGGCAGCGAGGAGTGACGAGGGGATCTGACCGACGCTCTGAGAAAAGACGAGACGGACATATAATCAGATTGCTACTGGTACTATTGGTGTTGGAACTCTTCGCTGGCTGCTGAGGAATGCCCCGAATGCTGTGATGTCGGTTCCTAGATCAATCAATCAATCTAACAAGGCAAGGGCAGACTTCCATGTCCAACAGAGTGTATTAACCGATCATACCTAAACTTGTTATACACATCCTCCAGGACAAGAGCTACCGTCACTGTCTCCTGTTTATCCTGGAAGCCCTCGTAGACATCAAATGCAAAAGTTGCAACATTGGCTCAGAAGTCCTTCCCAGGCCGGTAACTCCAGAGTCCTTGGGGAAGCAGATGATGACTTTCCAAATGTCACTGGAGCCTGCGTGCTACTATCTTTTCGAGGACTTTGCCATACGTGTTTTGCAGGGTTATGATTCGGTATCCATTAAGTCTGGAGTGATCCTTACCTGGCTTTGGGAGTTGGACCAGGTAGCTATGCAGCCAATCTTGGGGTATTTCTGCCGTATTGATGCTTAGGTTAAAACAAAAAGCCATCTCCAAGTCCCCATCATTTATGTTCCTCATATGGGAGTACCTCACCCTATCCGGACCTGGCGCTGTGTCTTTAGCCCGCTTCAGTACCCGTCTAATGTCCTCCACTTTAATCTCACAGTTCTCCTACCTAGTGACCCTTGACAAGGTTTCTCTGACGTTATCTCTAATAGCCCTGTCTTGCTGAGCCGTTGGGGTTTGTAAATCGCGCAAGAAAAGCCTCCCCTTTGTCCTTGTCAGTTGTCATAGGTCGGTTGTTATCATCATAAACGGTACCATGTGTACCAGGCATCGCCTGTCTCTTCATCTACCGGTGCAGCCTTTAGAATTTTCTCAATATCACATCCACACCGACTTCATTGGTAAAATGTTCCCACTTAATCCTCTTGCCTCTGCTGCCTGGAGTTTAAAATCCTGTACCTTTACTTTTTTTTATATCTTTCAGTCTCTTCCAAATATGTGTCAACTGAATTGGTTGCTCTCCTCACCCTCTGCCAATTCCTTATGGCCGCCCTCTTTTCCCTCCATGAATTCTCCATCTCTGGTGTCCACCATGGTGGTTGGGTGAAGATTCATCTTGTTGGTTTAGATCTTCCCTGTTATCTAAGGCGTCCCAAGAGCGAATAGTGGTAACTGAATACCCTGCGAGCTCTTATAGCCCTAACTGTGTTGGACTTAGGTATCAGCACAGAACAGGGGAGGTGGTCACTTCCATGGTCTCCAAGGACGCCCCATTTTATATCTGATGCCGCCTCTTGGGATATGCCAGGGAGTGCAATGACAGTTAACCTTTTGACATAAATGTCTTTTGAATGGCAGAGAGGGAATGACGAAAATCGAATGTCAGCATACCGATATATAAGTCCTGATGAACAATCTTTCTCTTTGATTGAGCGACAACTTTCTAGAGGTGTGATATACATTCAGTCCTCCCCTGGCAGGTTTTGTAACATCTTTCTTTCTGTCGCTCCTAAACTTCATACCTCGTTTAAAACACAACGCCCGTGCTAATTTCTGCTATTTATTCCTACATCTAATATATAATATAGACTCGACACTTGCGCACAGACAAATACAATACTAAATCACAATGTCTACACAAATAATGACATGGTAGGCACATTGTGTGGCCATCACCATCTTCTGCATCGTGGTGCGTCCGATCACGCTAACAGTCACGAATAGAATGACTCTTAATGCCCTTGTCACCTTCGTAATCACATGCGTTCGCTCCGATGACAATCTCGCTCGCAAAGTAGGTCACGATCAACGATCGTCACGTCCTTCTGGGTGACTTTTCGTCACTATGCCATGAGGTGCAATTCAACCTTTGGCAGGATACAAGCGCCAGGTCGATGGTCGTGTCAGTGTCCTCCGGTCTCATTGCTAGCCTAGTGGGTGTCCCGTCATTTAGACAGACAACATCCGTCTCAAGCAAGGCCTCAGCAAGAGCAGTACCCTGTCTGTTCTCTCCCCACCTGTCCCATTCCCTGGCGCGGGCGTTGAAGTCACCACATATCAGATAATGGTACCTGGGGTATCCTCTGAACCTTTCAACCCAACTCTCTCTCTCTCTCTCTCTCTCTCTCTCTCTCTCTCTCTCTCTCGCTCTCTCGCTCTCTCTCTCTCTCTCTCTCTCTCTCTCTCTCTCTCTCTCTAGACAATCACCAATCCCTATTCATATAATCGCAAATTACTCGAACACTATCTCAGTACGGATTATCTTCCCTCTTAATAATAGAGATAATAATAATAATAACAAAACCCTAGTATAACAGCCAGTCCCCTTTTGGTAGGCCAGTATATTCCACATGGCTAACAACAAGTGTCAGATCATTATCTAATTTTACTGTGTCGTGTAGTCTTGATGTTCGCATTTTCCCCATGCCTTTATAATGCATATCTTTTATATTGTTGCTGTTCTCTGTTAGCCTTGAATGATGTGTGAATGAAATAATGTATGAAAAAGAGTGATAGAAGGGCAGAATGTTAGACGGGCCTGCGTGCCCAATTCTTAACCCTTTGAAAATAAAGTTTGTTCGTTCGTTCGTTCGTTCGTTCTCTCTCTCTCTCTCTCTCTGCTTATGCAAGATTCTCCACTTATCAGGTTCTAGCTGTATCGGCCGATTTGTATCCGTATTCCTTGCACCTCTTATTCTCCTAACCCCACCCACTCATATCCAGTATCGAATGCTGTAAACCATCCTTGACCACCAGAGCCTGCCCTGCACGGTTGGGTTGATGTAACATGTATAGTCCGGGCTCTTACAAGAGTTTGTATTCAGTTCTTGTAACATCAGGACATCAAAATCGTAGACCTGTTTCTCCAGTATTGGTCCTCGTTGATTTGCACTACGGCAATTCCAATACCCAACCCGTACATTTTTGAGTCCCAACGATCCGTTTTCCTTCTACCCCTTCTGGCCCCAGTCACCTTCTTCCTTTTCCTTCCCCTCTCTCCCCTTCCTCTTCTTCTCCGCTCCATTCTCTCCCCGCTGGCTGTTGTCAAAGGTATCAAGCACAAATCACATACTCCGTTGCTTCGGCGAATATTCTTTGTATTATTCATAGTTGGTTAGATATGAAGGCGGATATAATATTAGATAAGAGAAGTAAAAAGATTTGTCTAGTTCTCTCCACGAGTTCCCTTAGTGAAACCTTACTTTGTGAGTTAGAATCATACTTATATTTATGTACCAATGTAGACAAAGATGGGGAAAACATATAGAAATAATGAAATAAGCATATGAAAGTAACTTCCATAGCGCTAAACATTTTTAAAACTCGAGCGTTAATTTTTGTTTTTTAAATTTGCTCTTTGAACTCAAATGTAGTGCATACACATACACACTACTTCTAGTAGTGCTGGACTAACTTTGCCTGTGGAGTAATTTCCCCTAGACACTGTCTCTCGCCATCAGGTGAACCCACTCCGACTTCAGAAGTACTTGTAACTTACGTCCCCAAGTCAAGGACGGAAATACAACAATTTAGTCCAACTGTCCGGTCTAAGGGTTGAACCCCTTACCTCGGCATCAGCACATCGGATGTTTAAGAACACATGCTCTTATTCATTTGGCCATGCTGACCTACGAACGGTAAATCATGACTGTTGTATTTATCAGAAACATGAAGAATGTCCAAACCAATTATTAATGGACTACAAACATTCATTCATTGGTGCCTGTGTAGAATACAAGGACTAAAGTGGTATGCCATAATTTAAACACTAATATGGAGTTCCTGAAGAAAACTAAACAAATACAAGTGAACCAAGAGGTGAGGTAAACACACTGATGCTGGGTAGGACACAGATTGAGAAAACTTGAAAATAGCGTAAAGTATAACAGGGAAGTCTATTGTCTTGTCCATATCTGGGGCAAATGAAACAGGGGGAGACTTACAATTACATATAGAAGAGAAACTGAGATTGAGAATGAGTTAAATGATGGGGTGGGGGATTGTGTCAGGAGCTGAAAGAGAGGATCGATTTTATCTCTTTTTCTCGGTCTCTTTCCACAGGAAAAAAGCGTCACACGGAGCGCGGACACCATAGCTCCGGTGACGACCCCCAGGTCTTCTTCTTCTTCTTCTTCTTCTTCTTCTTCTTCTTCTTCTTCTTCTTCTTCTTCTTCTTCTTCATCATCTTCTTCTTCTTCTTCTTCTTCTTCTTCTTCTTCTTCTGCTGCTGTCTTCTTCTTCTTCTTCTTCTTCTTCTTCTTCTTCTTCTTCTTCTTCTTCTTCTTCTTCTTCTTCTTCTTCTTCTTCTTCTTCTTCTTCTGCTGCTGCTGCTGCTGCGTTCGTCCGGAATGTTGATTCAGACGTAATTGAGTTGTGCCTGTTTACAGCAGAGGTGCGATATTTGCACCTTTCGGCTGACACATCCAACTCCTTCAGGCATTTGTTGTCGGGGTTAACACTGCCGGCTTTCTTCTTATTTCGATGAGGTTTTTAAGATGTCTTCCGTCATCCATTTCTTATGTCCCACCATCTTCATTTTTGGGATAGTTGTTTCTGCTGCTAGATTGGCCGATTTCTTTAATATTTCCCTTTGATCGCTGACATTTTGAAATAATTTTTCCATATCGGACAATGCATCAAATCTGTTCTTTACCTCTTAAGTTGAATTTATCTTTCTTCTATTCACTATTCGGTGCGCGAAGATCATATTTTGTGTTTCTTGGTGTATTTTTTGACCTTCTTTAATGTTTTATGTCAAATGTTTATTATTAATCTAGGTCGCTGTAATAGAATGCGCTTGATATAGTTTTTGCTACTTTTGAGGCATTTCGAAATCTTCTGTTGATGAAAATGTAATCAATCTGATTTCACATCTTAAGACCAGGACAACCCAAGGTCCATAATCAAATTGGATAAATGCGAAACTATCTCGCGATAATCGCGAATGACAACTGTAACGCGTGTTCTCAAGCATAGTTGCCATTCTAGATATTTTATA
Source organism: Cepaea nemoralis (assembly GCA_014155875.1). NCBI lineage: Eukaryota > Metazoa > Mollusca > Gastropoda > Stylommatophora > Helicidae > Cepaea > Cepaea nemoralis. Next base: position 39,469 of record JACEFZ010024862.1, read on the forward strand.
TCCAGATCTAGAGGTTTTTGCCGGCGTCTGGATACCGTTTTCTGACGTTTGGATGCTGGATGCAATTATAGATACTTTTCATTTAGAGTCGGATATTTTGAATACTTTCTAGATGTTACTTTTTTTCGGTGTCATTTACCCATTTTATGTTTGGTCTGGACGCACGTAAATTATGGTAACTGCCATTATTTAAACTTTGAACTGACTTGCAGCGCTCAACAATCTGGCAACACCCCCCCTCTCCCTCCGGTAATGAGTAAAAGGGCGCATAAGGGCACTGAAGAAACTTTTGGTCAGTAAACATTTAAACTTAAAGAATTTGGCTGCAATTGGAACCGATAATGCATCGGTATTGGTCGGTATCAACCATGGCGTGTATGCAAAATTGAAGGAAGATATCCCATCTTTAATCCTCATAAAATGTGCGTGTCATTCCTTGCAGCTAGCATTATCACATGCCTCATCAGTCAGAATGTTTACCAAGGAATTTGGAATTCCTTATTGCTGAAACACATAACTGGTTCTCCAAATCATCTATCAGACAACAGCAATATAATAATTTATATAAAGCATTAAATGATAGTTCCTCACCACTGAAAATTCTGTCATATTGCAAAACTAGATGGTTATCAATTCAACCAGCTGTTGAAGTAACTGAACCAAAGGTTGGAGTTGAAGACACACTTCGAAATAACAAGGCAAAGTGAAAAGTGCTACACAGCTGAAATACTATATGGAATGTACAGTGATGAAAAAAATGTGGCATTCCTTCTCTTTTCACAACCCATTTTAAGTGAAGTGCAAAAAGTTAATAAACTATTTGAATCTCAAAATTTTGATAAAGTTAAATTACTTGACGACCTCACTTTGCTATTTCACTCAATTGGTAAAAGACTTATATTGCCAACTTGTAAAGCTGACTTGTTCACTTGCACTATAGAGAGCTATTTGGCTCCCAAGCCATACCTGGGATACCAAATCGAATCAAAAATTGATGGTTTAAAAACAAAAGGACTGTTAACAGAAAATGAAGAGAACAACTTAAGAAAGCGCTGTCAAGATTTTCTTGTCTCATTATTCGAGCAACTGAAGCAAAGACTTCCTGAAAATTTAGATGTATTGAAAAATATTTCACTCTTTTCTATTAACACCATACCTCAGCCAGTAAAGGACATACCTAAATATTGTCAAGTTATTAAATTTTTAGGGGCTACTGATAATAGTGCGGCGGAAGCAGAATATTAGTTAACAAAAATAAATTTGGTTGACTGGACAAACAAACAGAAACTGAAGCGTTTTGGAGTGGAGTAAGACAATGTAAAGATGTCTCAGGTAACAGTCCATTCTGTGAGCTCTTTGAATGTGCGATGTCTGCCATGATACTACCCCATACAAATGCTGATGCGGAAAGAGTATTCAGTACTGTGAATTATACAAAATGTAAACTAAAAAACAGGATGAAACTTGATCTCTTAAATGCTATATTAACAATAAGATTTGGCCTGATGAGAGCAGGAAAATGCTGTTCAACTTATCAGCTCCCTGATCATATAGGATAATATAGGATATAGATAATAAAGATCTACACTTTTGCTTTATTGACTACACAAAGGCTTTTGATAAAGTGAGACATGTCAACATGATAAGGATGCTTGAAGATCTACAAATTGATGGGAAAGACCTTAGACTTGTAAAAAACATATATTGGAAACAACAAGCTGCCATAAGAGTTGATAATGAAGTAAGCCAATATCAGCCTATTAAGAGAGGTGTGAGACAGAGATGTGTAATGTCTCCAGATCTGTTTTCCCTGTACAGTGAAAATATTTTCAGAAATATTGAAAATATGGAAGGAATCAACATTGGGGGACGATGCATCAATAACATTAGATATGCAGATGATACAGTCTTGATTGCAGACAATGAACAGGACCTACAAAATTTAGTAGATGCGGTTGTTACACACAGTGAACAACAAGGGTTAGAATTAAATTGTAAAAAGACACAGATTATGGTCGTCACTAGGAAGAACGAAATACCACAGTGTAATATACAAGTAAATGGGAATATTCTTCAACAAGTGAATAGGTACAATTATCTCGGAACAGTAATAACATCTGATGGGAGATGCCTTGAAGAGATTAGAACAAGAATCGCCATGGCAAAAGTAGCCTTTAGCAAGATGAAAAACATACTGACCAATAAAAAGATGTCAATTGAAACGAGAAAAAGAGTGTTGAGATGCTACATAGAACCTGTACTTTTATATGGATGTGAAGCTTGGACAATGAGCAGCCAGGCTGAAAAACATCTGATGGCTGTAGAAATGTGGTTTCTGAGGAAAATGCAAAGAATACCATGGACAGCCAGAAAGACCAATGAAGAAGTCCTTCAAGAAACAAATGAAGATCGTAAACTGATCAGAAACATTAGACGTAGACAGTCACAATTTTTTGGGCATGTTATGAGAAGAAATGATTTGGAGAACTTGGTGACAACTGGTAAGATCGAGGGGAACAGACCAAGGGGAAGACCTAGAAACAAGTATCTGGATGGCTTGGCTTTGTGGCATGGTCGAGACAGAAACACGGAACTGATCCACGACTCTGTTGATCGAGTGAGATGGCAGAACATGACCGCCCACGCTTACCGGCATGGCACATGCTGGATGGATGGATCATATAATAAAAGAAATTGGAACAGCTAAAGTACACCAGAGTCATTTTGAATGTGAAGCTTCAACTTCATCATCCAAGCTAAGTGCATCTTGTGAGACAGGCATCAGTGAAGATGAGGACATGATTCTAATAAATCTATAGGTAAGTCACATCAATTTTCTTTTTAATGTTGCATATCCCTTACAGGATGGTGCCGTCAACATCAGAATTTTTCAGCTGCTGTTGATGTACAAGCAAGATTACGCTCAGTAGTTTGCCATTGCTTTCTGAGCGACCGGCTCACATACGCCTGTAAGTTACCAGCGCGGCTCGAACTGCTGTCGGTTCGGGCGCAGCTGCGTTACTCACGATAATATACGGGATAACGGCGATAGCCGTAAACTTTTCGCCAGGGAGAGCGGCAGTCACATCAATACATATGTAATTTCTTACTTTCTCAATCTGGATATTTTTCCTAGATACTTTTCAACAAAATCTAGATATTTATGGATGTTGTTTGGGCCGTTTCTAGATATTTATGGTTTTAAAAAAAAAGTGGCAACCCTGGAGAGGTTCTGCAAAGGACATTCTACTGAATGAATGAATGTAATTATTGTTTCGGTAATGCTATTGGCCATTTGAGAGTATCTGAGTTTTTATATTAACCTCAGAACTTGCAGGAAACATGGCGGAATGTGTATGTTCAATGTTAGACTAAAACTTCAATAAAATACGCACTCTGTTGGTAATGTTGAATATTTTACTACATCATTCATTTATCGTTTAATGGTGTTGAATATCGTCATTCTATCTCGTTGGCCAAGCAGCCTGGGGGTAGTCACTGGAGCTACGGAGTTCCTGTTTTGTGCGACGCTTTCGGCGTGTGGAAAGAGACCCAGCAAATGGGATAAATAAACTCGGTGCGATGAAGTTTATCCGTTGACCCTCTCTGTCAGCATCCACCACTCCCCCTCTTTCCATTATTCACCTCATTCTGTTTGCCTTCGTGTAATTTTAGGTCTCCCTTATTTCATTCGCCTTGTTGGTTATGCTAATTATTAATTACAGACAATACTATAACTAGCGAGCCCTATCATCATAAATTTAATTTTGAGTATTTACAAATGAGACCGCGACAGTAGATAGACCTTGAAATTCAAAATCTAATAGTACCTCAATGAAGCCTGTATGTCACTTATAAGTGAAGATATTCACAATTTTGTGAAGGTGAGATGAGTTGCGATTTTTCATGCTATTTGCCCATAAGTGGAACTCTCCAGTGTGTCCAATTACCTCCACAAGCGGGTATGCATGCGAGATGGTCTCAAACGGTCATATGAAAACTACTGACTTCAAAAATATGTTCCGTCATGTTAAACAAAATAGTACAAGTATACAAATTAATTATTAATAATCTTTAAACGTGTGTTCTCTTTAACTTTAGTAGGTCAAATCGCACAGTTTGTGTGTTACAAAGTGTAGCGTAATCGATATGCGGCAGCCGTCATGACCCATGGGTTTCAAATTCACAAAGTCACATCTTCGCAGAAAATCTGGTTTTCAACCAAAATTTGAGCAAGTTTAGCCAATGAAACTATGCTGATTCAGGGGCAATATTTTATATGGCAATTAAAATTCACATTAAACAAAGACATCTATTGGATTCATCGATTCCGATCGCGATCATTCTGCTGCCTCTGTGGGATGCGCTCCCCGGCAGTCGGCAGCTCGCACAGATCCATAGAGCACACTTTATTCACAAACTTCCAGATTCTTAGTTCTATATAATATTTTAGTTCGTAATGTTTAATTTTGTATATTATATCACCTAATAATTTTGTGAAAAAAAAAAACAAAAAACAAACATACCCAGCTGGGAAGAGAACCCCGGTCTCCCGCACGACAGGCGGACTGCTTATGACTACGCTAGCGAGCACACGTTTCTTCTACAAAGATATTTATATAGTCAAGCCGCCATTTTGGGTTTTATGATCGTAACATTTTCGCCTGTTTTTCAACCACAATTAAAGCAAGTTAGCGATGAAACTTTCCAAATTTCTCAAAATCTGATGCAGAATTCGAAGATCCTATCTACAATTGATGGTTTTCTATTGCAAGCGTCAGAAAAAAATTATTTACGTTTCAATGTGCCGTTTTCATTTTTCTCTGCGTGCGAGGTTGGTCTCAACCAACGGGTCATAGGCGGATTATGAAAACTGACTTCAAAAATATGTTCCGTCATGTTAAATGATTAAAAGATAGTACAAGTATACAAATAAATTATTAATAATCTTTAAACTTGTGTTCTCTTTAACTTTTGTAGGTCAAATTGCACGTTTTGAGTGTTGAAAAATGAAAGTGTAACATGCCATAGCGATTGATACGCGCATGTGCAATCGCCATGGCACATAGCCATGTGTTTACCCATTCACAAAGACACGTTTCGCCGAAAATGTTGTTTCATCCACAATTAAAAGCTATTAAGTAGGATGAAACTTTCCAGATATATTAAAAATTTTATGCAGAATTCAAAAATACATCTATAATTGATTTAATTTGATTTAGAACGCCAGAATTGTGTTACAAAGTGCACATGCACGTCCGATCGGTATGCACAAAGAACAAAAACACAGCTTCGCAGAAATGTTGTTTCATCCACAATTAAAAGCTATTAAGTAGGATGAAACTTTCCAGATATATTTAAAATTGTATGCAGAATTCAAAAATACATCTATAATTGATTTAATTCGATTTAGAACACCAAAAACAATTAATTACGGTAAGTATGAAATATATTCTTATTTATATAAAAGGTGACGATGATTTCAACCAATCGCTGTGCACAGAATATTAGCCAAACCTTTCCTGGAAAACCCCGGATGACGTGTGTTATTGTCACGTGAGATTTGAATGAATGAATGACGTCGAAAGAATGCATGGTATGAACTCTAGCGAATTGGGAGACACGGTGAATCATTGCGGTATGATTCCGTATATGATTTCGGTTTTCATTTCCGGTCGCGGCACGATGGAACTCGCTACTATAACTATTATACAGTATAATATATACTATTATACAGTACTATACTGTTACTGTCAACACAATAGTCAATAGAAATAGAATAGACGTTCTTTATATTTGATGCTTTTTTCAGGTTTTGGGCGAATCATGACCACCCACGCTTACCAGCATGGTACATGATGGATGAATGGATTTCTCAGTTGAATCTGTGTCCTACCTGGCATCAGTGTCTTTTCCTCACCTCTTGGTTCACTTGTATTTGTTTAGTTTTCTTCATGAACTCCACATTGACATTACATTAGTGATTATGTCAGACCACTTTAGTCCTTTTATTAACACAGGCACCAATGAATGAATGTTTGTAGTCCATTAATAATTGGTTTAGACATTCTCCATGTTTCTGATACATACAGCAGTCATGATTTAACATTACATTAGCGTAAAAAAAAAAGTGCTATGGAAGCTCCTTTTATATTCTTATTTTAATATCTCTATAATGTTCCCCCATCTTTGATTACATTGGTACCTATATAGATGTATGATTCCACTTCTCGAAGTGAGGTTTCACTAAGGGAACTCATGGAGGGAACTAGACATATCTGTTTACTTCTCTTATCTAGTATTATTTACTAAGAGAGATTAGGTTATCATTTGCTATGTTTATTCTTATTTTGAATTTTGCATCTATAAATTTTAGACCTAGTTGTTGTGACCTCCCTTCAAGTGTCTTTAGATATTTTCATGACACTTTCCTAATTTAAAAAAAAAAAGAAAAACAATAAAAATAAGTTGGATACAACTGACATAATGAAATCTAATGGTACCTTATTCAATACTCTCAAGGCAATTAAACTGGATATATTATTATTATTTGGTTGTGAATGAACTGTGTACCTCTGAAGTCAGAGTGGGTTCGCCTGATGGCGAGGGACACAGTTAATAGGGAAAGTTAATCCACACACACAATACAGTCCAGCACTACTAGAAGTTGTGTGTCTGGACTACGCTTTAGTTCAAAGTGAGCGAGCGCAAAAAAAAATGAATTGTGTCCTTCAGCTACACAATTGACAAATAATTGCTGCTGCCGGTTGGTCGACTTTTGTCAAGAGAATGTGGGAATCCCTGGATATAGACCTAGATAGGAAGCCTTTTGTGCCAGGAGTCAAAGATCAAATGCCTCTGGCCTGATATATTTTATGATACTTAGGGACCTGCCACGTTGGATTTGATCAACATCTTTTCTTTTTCACTTTATCCCTCATTTGGTATGAACCATAAATCAATTCAGTCCACATTATTCTATCTTTAGCTATCTCATGCAGCTGCCCATGTCCTCCTGACATTATCCCCCTGTGAGTGGGGGATTTTTGTGGTGTGTGGGTGGGGCTATTTGGGGTGGATGGGTAAGGGTATCTGTGTGGGTGGGAATATTGTGTGGTATGTGAATAGGGGATATGTGTATGGTGTGTAGGTGGGGATGTGTGGTGGTATGTGGGTGTGGGATGTGTTGGTGAGGGACATGTGTGTGTGCCGTGCATGGGTTGGGAATATTGCGTGGTAGGGGATGTATGTGATGTGCAGGTGGGGGATTGTGTGGTGGGGGTTTGGGTTAAGGCATGTGTGGGTGGGTGGAGATGTATGTGTGGGTGGTGGGGTGTGTGTGAGTGGATTGGGGATGTATGGGTGGTTAGGGAGATGTGTGTGTTGGGAGGGGGAGGTTAGGGAGATGACAGTTGGTGGGGATGTGTGTGTATGGTTTGGGGATGTGGATGTGCGATGTGTGGGTTGGTGGGGGATTGTGTGCGTGGGTGGGAAATATGTGGTCGATGGAGATGTGACTGGGGGATGGGTGGGAAGAGGATGTGTGGGTTAGGATGTGTATTTGTGTGGGCGTGGGATGTGTGGGTTGGTGGGGGAATGTTTGTGGGTGGCGAGTGTGTTTTGATTGGGGGATCAGGTGAGGGCAGTGTGTGTGGATGGGGGATGTGCGGGATGGGTTGGTTGGTGGGGTATGTATGTGTCCCTTGGTGTGCGTGTGTGTGGGTAGGTGGGGGTGTTGTGTGGGTGGAGTGATGTATGGGTAGGTGGGAGATGGACCTCATGACATGGTAATTTGCCTTGTTTATGTTTACAACATTCATTTCACAATGTTTATTTTTCTTCCTATGTAAATGTATAATGCTCTTGATGAACGAAAGACGAGTGATTGGAAGGGCCGAATGTAAGATGGACCTGCATGCCCAATTTGTGACCCTTTTAAAATAAAGTTGATTTTATTTTATTTTGATTTGATTTGATTAATTTCTGTCTCTAACTCTATTCTTGTGATTTTAGATCTTCCTTTATTTTATTTGCCCAGTCAATTCTAAACACAACTTTTCATGTAATACAATTCTCAGGTGTTCTCAAAGTATGTCATACAATTTATGTCAACAAGTAATGAATGTAGTTTGTTAATAATCATTGTATGTCATTCTCCATGTTTCTGATCCATACAGTAGTACTGTTTTAATGTCTTACTTGAACAATCTGTTATTTATTTTTTGTTTGACTTCCACAAATGTTCAATTGCTGTGAAAGTCCTCTTGCATTTTGTATTCTTATTTTAATGTCTTTATGTGTTGACCCATCTGTGTCTACATTGCTACCTAAATAGGTGTATAATTCTGCCTCTTGAAGTGAAATTTCACCAACGGAGATCAGGTTATCATTTTCTTGATTGTAGGTCAACATGGCCGAATGGATAAAAACATGTGTTCTTAAACATCCAGTGTGCTGATGCTGAGGTAAGGGGTTCAACCCCTACACCGGACAGTTGGACTGAAATGTTGACCTATCGTCCTTGACTTGGGGATGTAAATTGCAAGTGCCTCTGAAGTCAGAGTGGGTTCACCTGATGACAAGGGACACATAATAGGGAGAGCTAATCCACACGTGAGATTCTGTCCAGCACTATTGGAATTAGTGTGTATGGTCTAAGCGAGCGAGCAAAAAAAAAAAACAATTGCTTTATTTTTTTTCTCATTATCTTTGTCTTTTCCTATGAATTTGTAGACTTAATTGTTAGGACCTCCTATCCAATGTGTTTAGCTACATCTTGCATCTCATTTCAATGTGTTGGACAAGAAGGCAATTCATCAACAAAGCCCAGATCATCGAGCTTTAATGAACAATCAGACAATATTGGGACCAAATGTATCTCATTGTCAAACATAGGTGTTCACAACCATCATGTTAGAAGCTACCAGAGTAGAATTCTTGCTCCTAAGCAGCAGTTTAGAGGGAACATTGATGAAAAGATTGTCTTGTTCTTCTCTCCAATTGAAGACGTTTTACTGGATGTATGGAAGGGGAGAAAAGATACAATAAAGAATGGCTGTTGCTATAAGTATTGCATCAACTTTAATGTTTGTATGATATGTGACACAAGTAATAAGGATTTTCCATAATGCTGTCATGTATTGTTATGTTATTTTTGTCATGATTAACTGAAATCATTTCACTATGATAGATTCCCAAACTCAAATTCTAAAATGGAACTTGAGGAATAACATATCAGAAATCATGCCTTGAAGTAACCATAAGACATTCTGTATCATTAATCATCTTGAAATACAAAATATCAAATCCATTTATATAATTTACTTGCATACAAATGTAACTTATAAATCCTTTCAGACTGACTGTAGTTATAAGATGGAGAATAAACTACCATCATGTGTCAAGATAGAACAGCCTGAAGTCTGTGTTGGTCAAGGTAAGATTAAGTGCAATATAACGTCACAGTTGAATATTCTTTACAGGATGTTGCAGTCAACCCCAGCATTTATTGGCTGTTTGTGATTTACTAGATAATTTTACATTTCAGAGTTTGCCACTGCTTTCTGAATTGTCAAAGCATTATATCATTAAAATACTGTAGCAGAATGAATATCTACTCAGACACTGGGAAAAACAAGATCATGTGTGTGGCCAGGTGTCCACCAAGATCAGTGCATGACTCTGCTGTTGAGCAGAGTAGGACACTCTCTTGTCCTAACAATCAGAAATTGCTATTAATGGCAGGTGTAAAAGACCACCTTTTGAATATGGAAGGTAAGGGAAACCAGCACAATATCTTCCCAAGACAAGTTTAACATAGGAACGTGGAATGTCAGGACATAGTTGAGAAAGGAAAGTTGCATAGTGTAATAACAAACAAAAATGAAAAAAAAATATGAAGATTAATATCCTAGGCATGAGTGAGATGAGGTGGAGGAGATCTGGTAAAGTTTCAACAGACAAACATGCAATAATTTGATCAGGATGTAATACATACAGAAAAGGAGTAGAACTAATGTTTGATGAGAAAACAGCTAAATCAATTAATGGTTATTTGATTAAATCAAATAGTTATTATTGTCAAATTCAAAGTCAAACCAAGAGATATACATATTATACAAGTGTAGGTACCAAAACCAAACTGTAGTTAAGTGGAATTACAAACATTTTAAGACAAAGTAGAAATGGCGACAGGGATGGACAATTTAAACATGATTCAGGAGCAAGCCCTTTTACTCAGGATCCAGTATAGTTTTGTTTAACACGGGCTAAGAACAATATGAATGAATCTAATATAAAGCTACGAGGGTAAGTTAATAAGTAAGTCACAAATGGCTGTAGAAAAATAACTAACTACCATAACAACTTGAAACCAGTTTATTTTTATACATACATTTTCCCTTTATTTCTCAACATAATATCCACCAACATTGATGCACTTATCCCATCGTTTTATCTGTCCTCCCAAACCGGCTGTATAGAAGTGTGTGCTTTGTTTTCTAAACCACGTTTTCACTTCACATTCAACTTCGGCGTTACTAGCAAAATGTCTCCCGCCAAGGTGGGTTTTCAGTGGACTTAGCCCCTAGCGATTTCCCGTAACGCGGTGCATAGCTGGGTAGAAAACGTTACGAGGGTGAGTCAATAAGTAAGTCACACAGTTCTGTGGGATAGCAGGTAAATGAAAACAGCATGCAGTTCTATGCAGCCATGGGATAAGTGCGTCAATGTTGGTGGAAATTATGTTGACATTCATTGGAACCTTCCCGTCTTGACAGACGATAGTTTGGTACATTGTGCTTCAAACAGGCTTCATCACTACCACCCATGGCAGTGGCAAGTGTGGCTGATAGTTTGGTACATTGTGCTTCAAACAGGCTTCATCACTACCACCCATGGCGGTGACAAGTGTGACGATAGTTTGGTACATTGTGCTTCAAACAGGCTTCATCACTACCACCCATGACGGTGGCAAGTGTGGCTGATAGTTTGGTACATTGTGCTTCAAACAGGCTTCATCACTACCACCCATGGCGGTGGCGAGTGTGGCTGATAGTTTGGTACATTGTGCTTCAAACAGGCTTCATCACTACCACCCATGGCGGTGACAAGTGTGGCGATAGTTTGGTACATTGTGTTTCAAACAGGCTTCATCACTACCACCCATGGCGGTGACAAGTGTGACGATAGTTTGGTACATTGTGCTTCAAAAAGGCTTAATAACTATGACCCATGGCGGTGGCAAGTGTGGCTGATAGTTTGGTACATTGTGCTTCAAACAGGCTTCATCACTACCACCCATGATGGTGGCAAGTGTGGCTGATAGTTTAGTACATTGTGCTTCAAAAAGGCTTAATAACTATGACCCATGGCGGTGGCAAGTGTGGCTGATAGTTTGGTACATTGTGCTTCAAACAGGCTTCATCACTACCACCCATGGCGGTGGCAAGTGTGGCTGATAGTTTGGTACATTGTGCTTCAAACAGGCTTCATCACTACCACCCATGGCGGTGGCAAGTGTGGCTGATAGTTTGGTACATTGTGCTTCAAACAGGCTTAATAACTACGACCCATGGCAGTGGCAAGTGTGGCTGATAGTTTGGTACATTGTGCTTCAAACAGGCTTCATCACTACCACCCATGGCGGTGGCAAGTGTGGCTGATAGTTTGGTACATTGTGCTTCAAACAGGCTTCATCACTACCACCCATGGCGGTGGCGAGTGTGGCTGATAGTTTGGTACATTGTGCTTCAAACAGGCTTCATCACTACCACCCATGGCGGTGACAAGTGTGGCGATAGTTTGGTACATTGTGTTTCAAACAGGCTTCATCACTACCACCCATGGCGGTGACAAGTGTGACGATAGTTTGGTACATTGTGCTTCAAACAGGCTTAATAACTATGACCCATGGCGGTGGCAAGTGTGGCTGATAGTTTGGTACATTGTGCTTCAAACAGGCTTCATCACTACCACCCATGGCGGTGGCAAGTGTGGCTGATAGTTTGGTACATTGTGCTTCAAACAGGCTTAATAACTACGACCCATTGCAGTGGCAAGTGTGGCTGATAGTTTGGTACATTGTGCTTCAAACAGGCTTCATCACTACCACCCATGGCGGTGGCAAGTGTGGCTGATAGTTTGGTACATTGTGCTTCAAACAGGCTTCATCACTACCATCCATGGCGGTGACAAGTGTGGCTGATAGTTTGGTACATTGTGCTTCAAACAGGCTTCATCACTACCACCCATGGCGGTGGCAAGTGTGGCTGATAGTTTGGTACATTGTGCTTCAAACAGGCTTCATCACTACCACCCATGGCGGTGACAAGTGTGGCGATAGTTTGGTACTTTGTGCTTCAAACAGGCTTCATCACTACCACCCATGGCGGTGGCAAGTGTGGCTGATAGTTTGGTACATTGTGCTTCAAACAGGCTTCATCACTACCACCCATGGCGGTGACAAGTGTGGCTGATTGTTTGGTACATTGTGCTTCAAACAGGCTTCATCACTACCACCTATGGCGGTGGCAAGTGTGGCTGATAGTTTGGTACATTGTGCTTCAAACAGGCTTCATCACTACCACCCATGGCGGTGGCAAGTGTGGCTGATAGTTTGGTACATTGTGCTTCAAACAGGCTTCATCACTACCACCCATGGCGGTGGCAAGTGTGGCTGATAGTTTGGTACATTGTGCTTCAAACAGGCTTCATCACTACCACCCATGACGGTGGCAAGTGTGGCTGATAGTTTGGTACATTGTGCTTCAAACAGGCTTAATAACTACGACCCATGGCGGTGACAAGTGTGGCTGATAGTTTGGTACATTGTGCTTCAAACAGGCTTCATCACTACCACCCATGGCGGTGACAAGTGTGGCTGATAGTTTGGTACATTGTGCTTCAAACAGGCTTCATCACTACCACCCATGGCGGTGGCAAGTGTGGCTGATAGTTTGGTACATTGTATTATAGTTTAGGCGGATCAACAAAAGACTTGGACTTGATGAGCTCCCAGAGCTGAGATTACCCCACCTTGGTACATCTCACTAGGTAAACATAGCAACACCATTTCGTATACAGTCGATTGTTTCTTACACTTAAGCGTGATTGCTCAGGTTGCTGAACATCTCATTGCTGAAATAGAGCATCTTCAAACTGTCAGAAAAACGAAATAAACCATCACGTCCCACTTGTGCAATTTCAGGGCACTGGAATCAACTTGGTGAGAATCATTCAGTCAGGAAGATTCACCCTGTTGTATGATGTGGTTTAGTCAGGCGTGGTAAGTAGTGTCTCTACCATTCGCTGTGGTACACGAAGTGGTTTCAGGCAAACAACAATTGTAGTAGGCTGGTTCCTCAACAGGCAACTCCCGAAAGGAAGAGCGATCGGTGAGAGTAGTCGGCCCCAAACATTGGTCCACATGCATCAATCATTGACTACTCAACCTTCAGTCAGGCTACTTGGTTATTCATCTAACTAGAGCATCATCTCTATGTTGAGAGTAGTAAAGCATGGGTATCCGTCAATGTCAAATGGCCTCAGAGAACAGCCGTCAAACAGAGTAAGTAACCAGAATGACGAGTCTGATCGTATGTCTCACATATCCCTATTCACCTACCAGTTGTCGCTAACGTCAATAGCTATCCTAGGTCTAGAGTTAACAGAACTAAACATTAAGGTGAGGCTTCCCTGGACCCCAACCTTAGATTATACATTCCATAGTAAACATCATAAAGATCAATGTACCATCACTTGGGATATAGTAATAATACATGACCACATAAAGTATGTACACACTCTATTTCGCAGGTGGGACATCCTGCCCACCCTGTAGCGAAACTCTTCTTATTAGACTCTTCCCTTGGCAAAACATGTTCCCCACATGTTCCAAGGATTCTGACCTTCCAAGTGGATTAGCCTTGGCCTGGGCCGAACTTCATGGCTGGCCTGGTTTGCCAGACTCATAATTTCATAACTTGCTCTAAATCCCCATATCCCATTTTCTCCGTGCCTCTTTCAACCTCCTTTCGTCCTTCCATACTTCTATCACATCAGCACTGAATCGTACTTATGCAAGCATGAAAGAATAGGACAGTAAAGACAAGAATTAAGAACGCATGTTTACATCGCGACGGTAACGCATTGTTATCACGCGTATATATATAGCTCTCTTAAGAAACAAGGAAAGACCAACGCGTAACACTCTTAGTGAGCTGAAGCAAGCGAGGAAGGATGTACAAAATGCTGCCAGGCAATGTGCGAATGACTATTGGGTCAAGTTATGTGAGTCCATTCAAATCGCAAGTGATAAGGGAAACATCAGAAGCATGTATGAAGGGATAAAGAATGCCTGTGGTCCAATGATCAAAAGAAGTGCACCGCTGAAAACCTTGACTGGAGAAATCATCACTGATAAGAAACAGCAGATGGATAGATGGGTCGAGCACTATTTAGAGCTTTACTCAAGTGAGACCAAGCTGCCGGATGATGCCCTCAACGCCATAGAGGCCTTGCCAACTCTTGACCACCTGGACATACTTCCCACTATAGCACAAGTTAAGTGTGCTATAAATGAGCTTGCATCTGGCAAGGCTCCAGGTAAGGATGGGATTCCAATAGAGGTGATTAGGAGTGGGCAAGACACCCTCGCTCTACAGATCCACCAGCTAATAGAGCTATGCTGGCAAGAAGGACAAGTCCCACAGGATTTCAAAGATTCAAACATCATAACGCTGTACAAGAACAAGGGAGATCGGAGCGACTGCAACAACTATAGGGGTATCTCACTTCTGTGTATTGTTGGGAAAGTATTTGCCAGAATTGTCCTGCGCAGACTTCAAGTCCTGGGAGATCAAGTCTACCCCGAATCGCAGTGCGGCTTCCGTCCGAACCGGTCTACCATTGATATGATATTCTCATTGCGACAGATGCAAGAAAAATGCCGGGAACAAAATCAGCCACTGTTTATTGCCTTCATCGACCTCACAAAGGCATTCGATTTGGTCAGTCGTGAGGGTCTGTTCAAGGCACTAAAGAAGATTGGCTGCCCACCAACTCTTCTGTCCATTGTGGAATCGTTCCACACAGGCATGAAGGGTATAATCAAGTTTGATGGCTCAACTTCAGAAGAGTTTTAAATCAAGAGTGGAGTTAAGCAAGGTTGTGTACTATCCCCCACCCTCTTTGGGATATACTTTTCACTTCTACTGAAATATGCCTTTCGTGATCAGAATGACGGTGTATACATTCACTCACGCTCAGATGGTGGCCTCTATAATGCTCAGAGATTGAAGGCCAAGACCAAAATTAGCAGGATACTAATCAGAGAGTTGCTTTTTGCGGATGATGTTGCGATTACGACCCACTCTGAGGAAGAATTACAACATCTACTATCTGCATTCTCCAATGCTTGTTCTGAATTTGTTTTAACAATTAACAAAAAGAAGACACAGATTATGTCACAAGGTGCACATGGTGTACCATCAATCTTTATTGACGACGCCGAACTGGAGATAGTAGACCATTTTACATATCTAGGATCAGAGGTAAATAGCAAATTATCCCTCGATCAGGAAATCAACATCAGGATTGGCAAGGCAGCAACAACAATGAACATGTTAGCAAAAAGAGTCTGGGATAACAGGAAGCTTACTGCCAAAACAAAAGTCCTCGTCTACCAAGCCTGTGTCCTTAGTACTCTTCTTTATGGCAGTGAAACCTGGACAACTTACTCACGCCAAGAGAAACGTTTAAACAGCTTTCATATGCGGTGTCTGCGAAGAATACTTGGTATTAAGTGGCAAGACAAAATCACAAATACTGAAGTATTGGAAAGATCAGGTTGTGTGACGGTGTATTCCATGCTCAGTCTTCGTAGACTTAGATGGATAGGACACATTAGGAGGATGGATGTTGGTAGAATACCAAAGGACATCTTTTTTGGTGAATTACAGACGGGTAGGAGATCTCAGGGTCGGCCTCTACTACGATACAAAGATGTGTGCAAGCGGGACATGATTGATACAGGCATTGATAATGCACAATGGGAGCATGTCGCCGCTGAACGTATAGCATGGAGGGCAACTATCAGAAATGGAATAAAGACAAAGGAGAAAATGATTGCAGATAAAGCACACACAGAGCGTGAGAGACGTAAGATGGTGCAAAATGGTGGAAATGACCATGTTTTCACATGCACCTACTGTGGGCAAACATTTGCAGCAAGAATTGGCCTTACCAGCCACACTCGCCACCGCCATGGATCGTATTTATTAAGCCTTTTTAAAGCACAATGTACCAAACTATCGTCTGTCAAGACGGAAAGGTGCCAATATATATATATATATATATATATATATATATATATATATATATATATATATATATATATATATATATATATATATATATAGCCGGTCTCTCTGGCTGTGGGGTTACAACACTTTCTCTCTGTTATCCCGTTTATCACACAGAGTCTCGTAGCGGAGCGAGAGCTGAGGCGGTTCGACCCCCGCTCGTGACTTGCGGGATACTGAGCCGGCCGCTCAGAAAGCAATGGCAAACTACTGAGCGTAATCTTGCTAAGAGATCAACATACAGCTGAAAGATGCTGGTGTTGACAGCTAAGTCCTGTAAAAGGATATGCTTAATATATATATATATATATATATATATATATATATATATATATATATATATATATATATATATATATATATATATATATATATATAATCAATGAAGAACTTACCTTCTCACAGAATTCCACAGTTCCACAAAATAAATTCACTATGTCGTTAACACACAATAGTTACATCATTCCCTATGGCTAAGCATTACGTGCTCTCCTTACTTAGTAACTAAGCACGTCACTGTCTGAATTCTCCAACTAACAACTTACCTGGCTATCCAACAGTTCTTCTAGCTTCAGCTACTGACTGACATAAGTTAGGTTCATATCATACACTAGTAACTGTGTCCTATTATAGTACAGCAACCTAGTATATGCAACTATTTACCACACATGGTTAATCACAGGTGAACACAATACGTTGATACAACGGACTATCTGTTCTAAGCAGTGGACAAAACAACACAGGCTTGTAAACAAACGCGACACGCGCAGGTGTAATACCGCCCTAGTTTCTCAACGACATTATCGATCCGTTTCTCATTAGCGATGCAAAGTAAAGCAACCGCATATTAAATGAGATTAGAACGATTGCGTTTTGTGATCAATTACAAAGTTAAATTAATTAACCAAGTAAATACCTGAATTTACGGAACCAGACTCCAGTCAGCTACCAGAACTGTTCATGGGCAAGCATGCCGTAATGGGACAACAGTCAGCTGCATCTTGGTTGGGTGTGAGATGCTACACAATAGGCCTAGCCAAGCCATGCGTCCTCACGCCTTGAGAGGTAGAAAGTGAATGACTTTTCCAGCCGCATTTCTACGTGCATACCAAAGCGCACGAGAAATGAGTGCTTCTTGATGTAAGTCAACTTCACAGACAACATTCATTCCCCGGACTAGAATTTCGAGATTCTGCTGCACGAGAATTTGTTAGTGCACCTAGCAACCCTGGTCACTCAAATCCAGGTGCTTTGAGAAGATTCTAGACGGAAAATCCCATCGACTTCCCCAGTCTATAAATAACCGGGAAAGTCCCTGATGATGCGCCGAATAGGGCCGAAACCTAATAGACAAAAGACAGATGAAGCGTCGTTTCGTCACACTTGGTCATATGTTTTTCTGTCTGTCCATGATATTCTTTGCATTCTCCTCACAAACCACATTTCTGCAGCCATCAGATGTTTTCCAGCTTGACTGCTCATTGTCCAAGTTTCACATCCATACACAAGTACAGGTTCTATGCTGCACCTCAACACTCTTTTTCTCGTTTCAATTGACATGTTTTTATTGGTCAGTATGTTTTTCATCTTGCTAAAGGCTATTCTTGTTCTAATTTCTTCAAGGCATCTCCCATCAGATGTTATGACTGTTCCGAGATAATTGTACCGATTCACTTGTTGAAGAGTATTCCCACTTACTTGTATATTACATTGTGGTATTTCGTTCTTCCTAGTGAAGACCATAATCTGTGTCTTTTAACAATTTAATTCTAACCCCAGTTGTTCACTTTGTGCAACAAATGCATCTACTAATTGTTGCATATCTTTCTTACTGTCTGCAATCAATTACTGTATCATCTGCATATCTAATGTTATTGATGTTTCGTCCTCCAATGCTGATTCTATTTATATCTTCTACATTTCTGACAATATTTTCACTGTACAGGGAAAAAAGATCTGGAGGCATTACACATCCCCGCCTAACACATCACTTAATAGGCTGATATTGTCCCACTTCATTATCAATCCTTATGGCAGCTTGTTGTTTCCAATATATGATTTTTATAAGTCTAATGTCTTTCCCATCAATTTGTAGATCTGCAAGCATATCTACTATGCTGACATGTCTTACTTTATCAAAAGCCTTTGTGTAGTCAATAAAGCAAAGATGTACATCTTTGTTTACTTCTATAGAACGTTCAATAACTGAAGCAGCATACACGTAGCATTTACTGTACCCTTTTCTCCTACAAACCCACATTGTTCTTCCCCTATTTCAGATTGTATTTTCTTCCTCACGCTTTGCATGATAATTCGTAGCAAAATCTTCGTGATGTGACTCATTATACTAATTGTTCTATGTTGATCACATTACAAGGTTCCTGATTTCTTTGGGATTGCAATAAATACAGAATTACATAATTCAGAAGGTATTTCTCCAGTATCATATAATGTGTTAAGCAGTCTGGTGACTTGATCTACTCCATATTCATTCTAAAGATTTAATCATTTCTGTTGTGATGTTATCTGAACCGGGGGCCTTGCCAGTCTTCATATGTTTAAGAACATTTCGAAACTCCATCTTCAAAATTGGCGGTCCTTCTTTATTAAATCTAATATCATACTGTTCATCTCTGTTATGACCATAAAGGTTTTTCACATACTCTGACCATACATGTAGAATCTGATCTTTTTCTATTATGATTTTGCCATCTTTAGTTTTTAGACAGCCTGCTGATGTACTTGTTCTTTTATTAGTAAGTTCCTGAATTCTTTTGTGCACTAATTTGGTATGTTGACTGTTGTGTTGTTTTTCAATTTCTAAGCGGTTTTTCTCAAGCCTTGCTTCTTTTGCCTCCTTACATAATATTCTGACTTGTCTGTGAATTTCTTCGTATTTGGCAGGATTATTTTTGTTGAGTCTTATTGTTTCCATTAAGTTGTAAAATGTCTTCAGTCATCCATTTCTTATGACCCACCTTCTTTAATTTTGGAATAGTTGTTTCTGCAGCCAAACTGATTGAATTCTTCAATTTCCCATTGATCATCCACATCCTGGAATAGGATCTCTAGATCAGACAATATGTCAAATCTGTTCTGTACTTCTATGTTGAATTTGTTATGTATTTTCTAGTCATTACTCTATGTACACAAATCATATTTAGTGTTTTCTGTCACATACTTGACTTTCTTTAACTTTACCCTCAATGTATATGTAAGTAATCTGTGGTCACTATAACAATCAACACCGGGAACTGTTTTTGCTATTGCTAACCCATTTCTAAATCTTCTGCTAATCAGAATGTAATCAATTTGGTTTCTAATCCTGCTACCAGGACTCCTCCATGTCCATATTATTCTAGGGTGTTGTTTAAACCAGGTGTTTCCTACAATCATTTCCTGCTCTTTTGCCCACTCTATAACTCTGTATCCTCTTTCATTTCTCTCTCCTAAACCATAGTTTCCAGGACGCAGAGGTGTTTCAAGGCACCAAGGCCAGGTTCTATACTGGCCAAGACCTACTGACACGTCCTAGTCGCGCATCCTGGGCAACAGGTCCTTTTGGGGTCCTGGCTAACGTCAGTAAGATCACTGATTCCTCCAAAGTCGGAGACTATCTGCCTGCATGGCGAGGAACCACCAGTCTGCACACCAATAAGCCTGATATAGGACAACGGATACTCACGCAAACCACAGTCTCCCCGGGAAGGTTAACCCGGTCAACAAATGCCTGCAGAAGTTGGATATTTCGGCCTAACGGCACAAGAGCGCAGCTGTCCTGTAAACGGGCACAACGCAGTCATGTCCGGAAAAAAAAATCCGGATGAATGCAGCAGAAGAAGAAGAAACCTCAGTCCAGTATGACATCACACTGATATTGGACAACAGGACGTCATCATCCGACATACAGGACTTCACAGCCAGCGAAAGCAAGCAAGCAAGCAAACCATAGTTTCCTACTGTGCATCTGTCACCTTGATTTCCTACTTTTGCGTTAAGTCTCGTATTATGATGTTTATATCTGATATTTTACATTTCTTTAATGAAGACTCTATGTCATTATACAGTTCTTCTACACTATCTTTACTGGATTCCCCTGTTGGGGCATATACTTGAATAATGTTTATGCTAAAAGGTCTGCCGCTTAATTTAACAAGTAGAACTCTGTCTGACATGGCCCAATATCCTTGAAAAGATTTTGATGTTTGCAGGTCCAAGATAATTGCCATCCCCCTTTATCGAGCTTCTCCTCCAGAATAATCTTAAAGTCTTCATCTATCTTAATGCCTGCTCCTGTCAATCTCGTTTCGCACATCCCTAAAATATTAATTTTCTCTTTCCATTTCTTGTTTGATGTTATCTAATTTTTCGTCCTCGTTTAACGTCCTCACATTCCATAATACTAATTTTAATGTCTCTGTCCTTGTCTTGCGATGATCAGTTATTAGGTGAATCATAATGAACTAGGCACTTTTAAAGAAGGTAGTTTGCCATTGCTTTCCTTTCCTGGAAAGGTGACCAAAGCCATTGTCCCAATAAAGAGATCTTCCGCCTGTCGTCGCAAAATTTGAGACTACAACCAACAACTATCTGTCAGCTGCCCTCAAAATTTCATCCACCACCTGCCTTCCGTGATATATATATATATATATATATATATATATATATATATATATATATATATATATATATATGTGTGTGTGTGTGTGTGTGTGTGTGTGTGTGTGTGTGTGTGTGTGTGTGTGTGTTGTGTTCACTCCATAGGAGCAGCCTCGCCCGGTAGGGATAGTCATGCGCACCAGGTGACTCCAGACCGTCAACAGGCTACTAGGTGCAAAAGATTAATATCATTGAAAGTAAGAACTTGGAATGTTAGAACAATGAATGCAGATGGAAAGTTGGAGGACATCAAAAAGAAATGGAGAGAGAGAAGATTAACATATTAGGAATATCGGAAACGAGATGGAGAGGAGCAGGGATAAGGACAGGAGAGGATTGTAAGATTATTTACTCGGGGGGAGAAGAACAGCAAAGAGGTGTAGCCATTATATTAGATAAGCAAACATCAAATTCTGTCAAAGGATATTGGGCTGTGTCAGACAGTTCTATTAGTAAAATTAAACGGAAGACCTTTTAAAATAAATGTAATTCAAGTATATGCCCCAACAAGTGAAAGCAGTGAAGAAAGTATAGAGGAATTTTATAATGACATGGAGTCTGCTTTGAAGAAATGTAAAAAATCAGAAATAAATATCATAATGGGTGATTTCAACGCAAAAAATAGGAAAGCAAAGCGATGGAGGCAGTGTAGGCAACCATGGTTTGGGAGAGAGAAATGAAAGAGGTTACAGACTTGTAGAATGGGCAAAAGAACAAGAAATGGTTGTAGGAAACACCTGGTTTAAACAACATCCTAGAAGATTATGGACATGGAGGAGTCCAGACAGCAGGATTAAAAACCAGATAGATTACATCCTGATAAGCAAAAGGTTTCGAAATGCATTAACAGTTGTAAAACAGTTCCAAATGCAGACTGTTACAGTGATCACAGATTAATTACTGGCACATTGAGGGTAAAGTTACAGAAAGTCAAGTATACAGCAGGAAACCCTAAATATGACTTGTGCAAATTGAAAACTGACAAAGAAATACAAGATAATTTTAACATAGAAGTAAAGAACAAATTTGATTTATTGTCTGATCTAGAGATCCTATTTCAAGATGTAGATGATCAATGGGAAATGCTGAAGAATTCAATCAGTTGTGCAGCAGAAAAAACTATTCCAAAAGTAAAGAAAGTGGGCCGTAAGACATGGATGACTGAAGAAATTTTACAACTAATGGAAACAAGAAGACAGAACAAAAATAATCCTGCCAAATATGAAGAAATTCACAGAAAAGTCAGAACCTTATGTAAGGAGGCTAAAGAAACATGGCTTGAGAAAAATTGCAGAGAAATTGAAAAACAACACAACAGTAAAAATGCGAAACTAATGCACAAATAGAATTCAGGAGATTACTAATCAAAGAACACGTACATCAGCAGGCTGCCTAAAGACAAAAGATGGAAGAGTCATAATAGAAAAAGATCAGATTTTACATGTATGGTCAGATTACGTGAAAAACCTTTATGACGATAACAGAGACGAACAATATATTGTTCAAAATAACAATGAAGGGCCAGCAATTTTGAAGATGGAGGTTCAGAATGCTCTTAATCATATGAAATCTGGCAAGACCCCCGGTCCAGACAGCGTCACAACAGAAATGATTAATGCTTTAGAAGAATATGGAATAGATAAAGTTACCAGTCTGCTTAATACAATATATGATACTGGAAATATACCTCATGAGTTATGTAATTCTGTATTTATTGCAATCCCAAAGAAATCAGGAGCCTTGGAATGTGATCAACATCGAACAATTAGTATAATGAGTCACATCACGAAGATTTTGCTAAGAATTATCATGCAAAGAGTTAGGAGGAAAATACAACCTGAAATAGGAGAAGAACAATGTGGGTTTGTAGTAGGACAAGGGTACAGTAAATGCTGTGTATATACTGAGAACCGTAATCGAACGTTCTATAGAAGTAAACAAAGATCTACACCTTTGCTTTATTGACTACACAAAGGCTTTTGATAAAGTGAGACATGTCAACATGATAAGGATGCTTGAAGATCTACAAATTGATGGGAAAGACCTTAGACTTGTAAAAAACATATATTGGAAACAACAAGCTGCCATAAGAGTTGATAATGAAGTAAGCCAATATCAGCCTATTAAGAGAGGTGTGAGACAGGGATGTGTAATGTCTCCAGATCTGTTTTCCCTGTACAGTGAAAATATTTTCAGAAATATTGAAAATATGGAAGGAATCAACATTGGGGGACGATGCATCAATAACATTAGATATGCAGATGATACAGTCTTGATTGCAGACAATGAACAGGACCTGCAAAATTTAGTAGATGCGGTTGTTACACACAGTGAACAACAAGGGTTAGAATTAAATTGTAAAAAGACACAGATTATGGTCGTCACTAGGAAGAACGAAATACCACAGTGTAATATACAAGTAAATGGGAATATTCTTCAACAAGTGAATAGGTACAATTATCTCGGAACAGTAATAACATCTGATGGGAGATGCCTTGAAGAGATTAGAACAAGAATCGCCATGGCAAAAGTAGCCTTTAGCAAGATGAAAAACATACTGACCAATAAAAAGATGTCAATTGAAACGAGAAAAAGAGTGTTGAGATGCTACATAGAACCTGTACTTTTATATGGATGTGAAGCTTGGACAATGAGCAGCCAGGCTGAAAAACATCTGATGGCTGTAGAAATGTGGTTTCTGAGGAAAATGCAAAGAATACCATGGACAGCCAGAAAGACCAATGAACAAGTCCTTCAAGAAACAAATGAAGATCGTAAACTGATCAGAGACATTAGACGTAGACAGTCACAATTTTTTGGGCATGTTATGAGAAGAAATGATTTGGAGAACTTGGTGACAACTGGTAAGATCGAGGGGAACAGACCAAGGGGAAGACCTAGAAACAAGTATCTGGATGGCTTGGCCTTGTGGCATGGTCGAGACAGAAACACGGAACTGATCCACGACTCTGTTGATCGAGTGAGATGGCAGAACATGACCGCCCACGCTTACCGGCATGGCACATGATGATGATATATATATATATATATATATATATATATATATATATTATATATATATATATATATATATATATATATATATATATATATATATATGTACACATACCAAACATATATGTACATATACACCAACATATGTACAAACGTATACACATAATTTTATGGTCAGCGAGGAATGGTGATATCCTTATGGCTGCACACTATATTGCAAAAGAATGATGTGCCAAGAGTAGCATTCCGAGATGCCACAGGTAACTTTGTACTAGTACTGTCACCTGGAATCTCCCCGAGAGAGACAGGGTAGAAGATAACTTTAATTGAGAAAAGAGCTATAATTAGAACTATCTCCACCCCAGTTATCAGTTATCAGTTATCAGTTGGGGTATCTTCGTTGCACTCCGGACATGTCCATAGGTGCTCAGATCCTCCCCCCAGCATATGCATCAGCGTCCGGTGGCTAATAGTGCCAGTTCTGTGTTGGTTGACGAGGCGCTTTGTTTTCCCGATGTACTTCTCGCGTCTGGCTGTGCCGATTCTTACTCCCAGGTCTTTCATCCTGGAAAGCGATGTGGAATCACTGGCGTCAAAATCCTCTGTTCTCGCCATATCTTTAAGGGCGTTAATGACATCGGCACGATCCATGGGCTGGCCATCTACAGGGGGTGCAGAGCCAGCCAATTTATCAGCTCGTTCATTTCCCTCGACTCCCGCATGTCCCGGGACGAAGATGAAGGTGACTTTGCGGACAACAGACTTCCGCAGCGACTCAGTCCACTGTCTACGTACAGATCCAGCTTCGACCTTCTGAATCATGCTCATTGAATCACTTAGTACACACACGTTGGTATAATGCTGTGATTCCAGCCATATGAAAGCCTGTGTAACTGCCATCACCTCCATCGTCATGCTGCTCGTGGTCATAGAGTGGGCACCACTGGATTCTTGAACGGTTCGGCCCGCTGAACGGGCTGTAAATGCCCACGCACTTCTCTGCTGCTTTACAACAGATCCATCTGTATAGATGAGCACTTCGGGGCTATCTGAGTGATCATAGATGAGCGCGTTAACCTCTGCATTGACAGCGGCAGGGTTCTGCTCTCTGCACCGTCTGTCGAGTGTGATAATGCAGGAGAAGGTACACTTAAAAGCTGGAGGCACCGGCACCCATTCCTTGCCGGGGTTGATACTGGTAAGACTGCAGACCTGTCCGACGACATCTTCCGCCCGACCCATCCATGATTTGCCCCTCTTTAGCCTGTCACCCTTTTCTCTGAATACAGCGTCATGCAGAGGGTGCTGCTCATCTGCACTTATTTTTAAGTATGCACGAGCTCTCCAGATCTTGATCCTGTGTTCCATTGTCGGGAAGTCAAGGAGGTATCTCATTGCTACACAGCTGGTGTCTCTCGTGCAGCCCAAAATGATGCGCATGGCTTCGTTTTGTACCTTTTCAAGTCTTCCAATCTGTGTAGGGCTGACAGTGAGGATGGCCAGGGCATACTCGATGCGTGAAAGCACAAGTCCTTGGAACAGAAGTAATAGCAGTCTTTGCTCGATATTGGCAGTCGCCATGACTCTCATTGCTGCCAAACCTTTTCGAGCCTTCGTTATGACATAGTCGACATGATCTTTGAAGGACAGGCTACGATCAAGCCTCACGCCAAGATATGTCATTGACTGGGTTCTACTCAGAATGCTCCCATCCATTCTTACTGCCGGCAGGTCTGTTTTCACAATATGGTTGTTTAGTGAGAACCATGTAACCGTTGCCTTTGCAGGGTTGACAAGGGCATCGGCATCAGCACACCATGAGGAAATTCGATCTAGTTCGCCCTGCATATAGTTGGCAACCGCCTGTCTATCTCGACCCTGTCGATACACGAGGATGTCGTCAACGAATGATAGAGTCCTACCCCTCCCATCCAACTGTTGTTCAGTGATCGGCACCGTATACACGTTGAATAGTACTGGTGACAGTGGTGAACCCTGTGGCAATCCTGGACATATCGTTATCGGCTCAGAAGACCAACTCCCGCATCTTAGCACCACCTTCCTTTGGAGTAGAACTGCAGCTATCCATCGTACAAGGTGAGGGTGCACTTTCAGTCTGAGGAGGGTTTGCATCAAGTGCTCGAAAGATACTCTGTTATATGCGTCCTCTAAGTCTATGGCGGCCGCACATGTCTCTTCTCTGACCTGAAATCCTTCGTAAACATCTTGAGCAAAGACCGCCACATTCAGCCATGACTCTTTGTTGCGTCTGTATCCTCCAAGTGTGGGCGGGAAGCAGCCGAGCTGTTCCAAGTCCCAAGCAAGTCTGTGTGCTACAATTTTCTCCAGTAGCTTGCCAACAGTATTCTGCATCGTAATGATTCTGTAGCCGCTTATCTTGGAGTGGTCTTTGTTCGGTTTTGGCAGCGGCAGCAAGTAGCTGTGTAGCCATTCTTCTTTGACCTGACCCCTCTGGATACTGGTGTTGAATTCTCTGGCCAGTTCTTCCATGTCATCATCTGATATCACCATTAGGTCACCATATCGGATGCCGTCTGGGCCTGGGGCGGTGTTAGGTGATTTCTTGAGCATTGCACGCAATATGTCAACTGTGATTGTCCATTCTTCGTCTGTCCCGACCCCCTCGCACAACTGAGAGAGTGTTGTTGTGGTCCTATGTCTGGCGGGCTCGTCTTTCTGGTCAGTCTGTTCTATGTAGCGTGCAAGAAGGGCCTTACCTTTATCCGCATCCGACTTTTTCCATGCGAGGTCTGTGCCTTGAAAGTCTGGTATACCCCTACGTTGTGCAGCACCGTTCATGCTCTTGTGGAGGCGCCAGAATGTCGTAAGAGATTGCTCGGAGCACACCTTCCTGCAGAACTCGTCCCATTTGTCGGCCTTGGCCTGTTTGGCGCAGGATTTGAATAAAGTCGTCGTCCTAACGACCTCAGTCTTCAGGTTCGCCAACTCAACCTGTGGCATGTTAGCCTTTCTGGCCTTTTGCCAGTCTTTGACAGCCTGCCTCTTTCCCAGCCACACCTTCTCGACCTCTCCATTCCACCATGGTGGCTGCAGCCATCTTTCTTGTCTCCTACGGGAGGAAGTTAGTTTCCTTCTTCTGATCTTGCTTATGGCGTCTTGACCAGTGGTGTCGTACGGGAAGGCATTGGTCTTGTTTCTTTGACTCATGGCCCCGTCTTTCTTGATCAGGATGACACAAGGGTAGTGGTCACTATCGTGGTATCCCAGTGTGCCCCACCGGCACCTTGGTGCGATGGTGGGCGACACCAGAGCCAAGTCAATGATGCTGTCAGAGTCGCCTGGTCGAGTGGCCATTCTAGTGACCTTCCCATCATTCAGACAGATTAGGGCAGCAGATGCCAGGGCGTCCTCCAAATCTTCTCCCTGTCTATTGGTGATGCAAGTTCCCCCATTGACTGCCTCTGGCATTGAAGTCCCCGCAGTAGATGATATGCCTTTCATCCATATCGAACAAACTCTGCCATTGTCGCACGTCGACCTTCCCATTTCGCGCATAGACGTTAACGATTACAAGCTGCACTGGTGTCATTATTCTTAATGCCTGCACTTGCAGGGCATCGCTGTTCCAGGCGGACATATCGATCTCAGACACTAGTATGTTGTCGCGGACCAGAATGGCCTGTCCGAGGTGCCGCCTGTTAAAGAAACCCTGAAATCCCGCAACTTTGACTGTTCCGTCGGTGAGCTGTGTTTCTTGCAAGACTACAATATCGTTTCCGTAGAGTAGTTTTTCAAGAATGGGTCGGCGTTGACTAAATGATGCACAGTTCCAGTACAGTACTCGAACATTTCCGATACCCAATCTGTCACATTTTAAGCGCCTTCTGCGCGCGCCCGCCCTCTTACCACGTTGTGTCCTAGCTGGTCGTCTGGCCGTCATGTTAGGCTTAACTATCGCCACCGGGCGCCGATGATACGCCGAAAGAAGACCGGACGCGCGTGCACGAACTCCGTTGCACGGTCCGAACTCCATTTCACCACGAAAAAAGCACTTAATCCATACACATTTCAGAAAAAACACGTTCCATTTTACGGGACGAAGAAATGTCCCGCCATCTTGCTTCAAGGGAACTTACTCAGACCACCCCAGTATGTGAACAAAAGACACTTTTAGTCAGCCATTTGTCACAGAACCACTTAGCTTTAGCATAATCAACAGCAAATGAAAGAAGAAGCATAATCAACAAACTTTATTTGTTTACTTTGCAAATGTCAATAATTGTACTATTATTCATAATGGTGTATTAAATTAATGTCTGTTACAATGAATAACAACTTCTAGTTTATTATACTAGAGCACATAGCTCGGGATATTCCACCACCAGTTAAACAAAGTTAACTAGCCAAGTTAACCCAGTGAATTGTGAAATATGATAAACTAAACTATGAAAACAGTTTCAAATTTACACCAGTAAAGAACACAAGCACAAAACAAACAAATATTACACTTATTCATGAAAACCCTTGCACAGCTCAGTTGGAATGACTGTTTCCCTGTCAGACCGTGGCTGTAACAGTTGCCAAAGTGCATGTGATAGACTAGTGTGGCAATATTATTTTGTGTGGGCTTCTAATCAGTTGTGATAGTCATCATTATTTGTAAATGTACAGGCTGAAATTATGGGCACACCTACACAATTGTATACACATAGTATGTAGTATATACACTATACAGAAATGGTTTACACTTGGCTGTTAGGGCAGGGAAGACGGCCAAGCAAACACTAGTTGGCCACCATCACCTTCATTGAGTTATCTACCAGAGATATTTTGGCACATGCTTTGTGGCTGTTCCTGTCAAGATCAATGTGATAGCCTGTTCACTGTGATACCCCATCATTAGAGACTAACGAGTGTTGAGTAAAGAGAAACACAAGAACCATAAACATCATCCATGATAGTAAAGTCAAGAGGAACACAACAACCATAAACATCACATCCGTGAAAGTCAAGTCAAGGACCAGCTCTCTCACCATGAGCTGTGCTGGCCCCATATTTTTAGACCAATTGACATTCCATGGGAGATATGGTTGATTTGTTCAGGCACACAGTTATAATGTGGGAGTATTTTAGAGCTAAAGTTTGAATTAAACAGAAATCAAAATTAATATATTTCTAAAGTTTAAACACAGAATTCATAAACAATATGTTGTCCAATTTATTGCCTGGCATATATTTGCTGCATCTTGTCAGGTGCATACTGCAGAGTCACATATCATATGAAGTGAATAAATGAATTATACCAGGGCTGAAATACTTAAAACACATAGTCACTGATATTGTTTGAATGTGGAGCATAGGTTTTTCCCAAGGTAATTGCAATTTTAAAATGAAGTCTTTCTGTTTGCATAAACCTGTCAGGAACAGTCTAATTACTAATGCCTTGATGTATTTGAACAATCATTTATTGTTCATCAAATACAATATACAAGATGTCTTCCGTTTTTTAACTTTATGATGGCTATTAAACAAACGTCTCAAAATCGCAGAGTTAAGAAATTTATGAACTGATAACTGCACAGGGATTCCTGAAGACTGTAAATCTGTTTTCCACCCATACTGGTATATGTTTGATTACATGATTTGCTAATTTCTACCTTAGGGAGTAGATTTGTGTGGCTGGTAATGACGCTTGATGCAGTCAGCTGAATATATATCAGATTGTAGATTATAGTTAAGAGTTTCTAGGCATCTTTCAGTGTGTCATCGTGGCAAATCATTCTAGCTCGATTAAACATAGTCCATACCAGACCACACTTATACTAAATAGGTGCAAAGCTATTCAAATTCTGGTACTGGTCCGTCCATGTTCCCTTTCAATAGATAGATCTTTGGATGGTGCCATCCTGTCAATGTTGAATTAATATTTCTAAGAATGATAAGGTGTCATTATGTTCGTGGTCAACAAAGAAATGTTCTTGTGGGCTTGGTTCATGATGGAGTGAAATGATTCAGCCTAGTTGTCTGGTCTCTGGGAAGAATAATATATTATCCAGCAGTACAGAACTCATTCATTCATTCAGTAGCATGTCCTTTCCAGAACCTCGCTCCCATAACAACATGGTTGTTAAGGTTTCTTGGCAAGTTCTGCAGAAGGTAGTTTGCTGTTGCTTTTCTTCTGGGTAATGACTGTACTAGTCGGTGGCCATAGCCATTGTCTCTACTGATGAGATCAACTGCCTATCTCTGCAGAGTGGAAGACCATAACCAACAACAATCTAACAGCTGCTCTCACACTCCATCCACCACCTGCTTCCATGAATAGGGACCGAGATCTGAGGAGATACATGAACACCTATGGTGGTGGGCAGAGCACATGATGATGATGCAGCCTCATATGTCGCTTTAGATTATACACCACAATCATCACACTTGTAAGGTTTCTCTCCTGTATGTGTTTTCTTGTTAGTCTTCAGGTTGCCAGCTCGAGTAAAAGAAGCACCACAAACATCACACTAGTAAGGTTTCTCTACTGTATATATTCTCTTATGGGTCTTCAGATTGCCAACTTGAATAAATTAAACATCACAAATATCACACTGGTAAGGATTTTCTCCTGCATGTGTTCTCTTATGTTTCCTCAGACTGCCATCTTCAGTAAAAGAAGCACCACAAACATCACATGTGCATGGTCTTTCTCCTGTATGCATTCTCTTATGTTTCTTTAGATTGCCAGCTTCTGTATAAGAAACACCACAAACATCACACTTGTAAGGTTACTCTTCTGTATGTGTTCTTGTACGTTTCCTCAGAATGTTGGCTCAAGTAAAAGAAGCACCACAAACATCACACATGTAAGGTTTCTCTCCTGTATGTGTTCTCTTATGTTTCTTCAGGTGGTTAGCTTGATTAAGAGAAGCACCACATACATCACACTTTAAGGTTTCTCTTCTGTATGTGTTCTCTTATGTTTCTTCAGGTGGCAAGCTTTAGTAAAAGAACTACAAACATCACACTTGTAAGGTTTCTCTCCTATATGTATTCTCTTATGTTTCTTCAGATTGCCAGATACAGTAAAAGAAGCACTACACTACAAACATCACACTTGTAAGGTTTCTCTCCTGCATGTATTCTCTTATGGGTTTTCAGATTGCCAGCTTGAGTAAAAGAAGCACCACAAACATCACACTTGTAAGGATTTTCTCCTGTATGTGTTCTCTTATGTTGCCACAGACTGCCATTATGAGTAAAAGAAGAACCACAAACATCACACATGTAAGGTTTTTCTCCTGTATGTGTTCTCTTATGTTGCCTCAGACTGTAATCATGAGTAAAAGAAGCACCACAAACATCACACATGTAAGGTTTTTCTCCTGTATGTGTTCTCTTATGTTGCCTCAGACTGTAATCATGAGTAAAAGAAGCACCACAAACATCACACTTATAAGGTTTCTCTCCTGTATGCATTCTCTTATGGGTTTTGAGATTGCTAGCTTGAGTAAAAGAAGCACCACAAACATCACACTTGTAAGGATGTTCTCCTGTATGTGTTCTCTTATGTTGCCTCAGACTGCCATCATGAGTAAAAGAAGCACCACAAATATCACACTTGTAAGGTTTCTCCCCTGTATGTGTTCTCTTATGTTTCCTCAGACTGGCACCTTCAATAAAAGAAGCACCACAAACATCACACATGTAAGGTCTTTCTCCTGTATGTGTTCTCTTATGTTGCCCCAGACTGCCATCATGAGAAAAAGAAGCACCACAAACATCACACTTGTAAGGTTTCTCTCCTGTGTGTATTCTCTTATGGATTTTCAGATTGCCAGCTTGAGTAAAAGAAGCACCACAAACATCACATTTGTATGGTCTTTCTCCTGTATGCATTCTCTTATGTTTCTTCAGATTGCCAGCTTGAGTAAAAGAAGCACCACAAACATCACACTTGTAAGGTTTCTCTCCTGTGTGTATTCTCTTATGAATCTTCAGATTGCCAGCTAGATTTAAAGAAGCACCACAAACATCACACTTGTAAGGTTTCTCTCCTTTATGTATTCTCTTGTGATTCATATTCTTTTGGCACTCTAGATGGTCATCTTGAATCAAAAGATTATCCCATTCATTACATGTGTTTGGCATCCCTTCAGTATGTTCTCTTTTATATATGTCTACACAAACATTTGGACTAGAAACATCGGATATGTCTCCTGTGTGACTTTGTTGCAAACTATAATTGACATAACCAAAAATGTCATCAAGAGACTTTGCAAAGCTCTGTGTATGTTTTACTTGTGTTTCCTTATTTTGCTGCTGATAATTCTCAATAGTCAGAAATAGTTTACTGTTTGTATCAAACGCAGAAGACACACTTTCTGAGATTTGACAACAATTGTCATGTCTTACTGAAGCCTTATGACTGTTCTCAACCATTCTTGATTCTGAGTTGCTGTGTTCTGTCATTTCTTGAATAACGCTACTCCCAGCTATGTCTACCATTTTACTAAAGCTATGACTTTTGTCCTCACACAGAACATCTGATAGTTCTTGTTTCACAACATTCATGTCTATGGTGTCATATGTCCACTTTTGTGAATGCTCTTGTATGGGGAGGTATAGACTACTTGGAGACCAAGAGTGTATTTCTGAAACACACATAAGTAAATAATTAATAGACTCATGAATATACAATGCATTGAACAGCTTAGATGATACCAGAACTTAGATACAACAGTGTAGACCATACAACAGTTTAGAACATACATCAGTTTAGATCCTACATCAGCCTAGATCATAAATTGGCTTAAATCATATACCATCATCTTAGATCATACATCACCATAGATCATACAACAGCTTAGATCATACGTCAGCCAAGATAATACATTAGCTTAGATCATAAATCGGCTTAGACAATACATCAGCTTAGATCATATATTAGCCTATATCATACACCATCTAAGATCAATCATCAGCCTAGATCATACCTGAACTTATATCAGACATCTGTCTAAATAGTACATTAGCTTAGAGCAGACACAGCTTTGATAATACATCAGCTTAGATCATATATTAGCCTAGATAATACGTCATCATAGATCATACATCAGTTTAGAACAGACATCAGGTTACATCATACATCAAACCAAATCATACAACAGCTTAAATTATTTATTAGCTTAGATCACACATCAGCCTACATCATACAACAGTTTAAATTATTTATTAGCTTAGATCACACATCAGCCTACATCATACAACAGTTTAAATTATTTATTAGCTTAGATCACACATCAGCCTACATCATACAACAGTTTAAATTATTTATTAGCTTAGATCACACATCAGCCTACATCATACAACAGTTTAAATTATTTATTAGCTTAGATCACACATCAGCCTACATCATACAAACAGTTTAAATTATTTATTAGCTTAGATCACACATCAGCCTACATCATACAACAGTTTAAATTATTTATTAGCTTAGATCACACATCAGCCTAGATCATACAACAGCTTAAATTATTTATTAGCTTAGATCACACATCGAGGATATAAATGGAATCAGCATTGGAGGACGAAACATCAATAACATTAGATATGCAGATGATACAGTATTAATTGCAGACAATGCGCAGGACCTGCAACAATTAGTACATGCGGTTGTTGTACACAGTGAGAAATTGGGGTTAGAATTAAATTGTAAAAAGACTCAGGTTATGGTCGTCAGTAGGAAGGAAGAAGTGCCACAATGTAATATACAAGTAAATGGAAATATTCTTCAACAAGTGAATCGGTACAATTATCTTGGAACAGTTATAACATCTGATGGGAGATGCCTTGAAGAGATTAGAACAAGAATCGCCATGGCGAAAGTAGCCTTTAGCAAGATGAAAAACATTCTGACCAATAAAAAGATGTCAATTGAAACGAGAAAAAGAGTGTTGAGGGGATACATAGAGCCTGTTCTTTTGTATGGATGTGAAACTTGGACAATGAGCAGTCAAGCTGAAAAGCATCTGATGGCTGCAGAAATGTGGTTTCTGAGGAAAATGCAAAGAATACCATGGACAGACAGAAAAACCAATGACCAAGTACTACAGGAGACAAATTAACATCATAAACTGATTAGAGAAATTAGACGTAGACAGTCAAAATTTTTTGGACATGTTATGAAAAGAAATGGATTGGAGAACTTGGTGACAACTGGCAAGATCGAGGGGAACAGACCAAGAGGAAGACCGAGGGGAAAATACCTGGATGGCTTGGCCACATGGCATGGACGAGACAGGAACACTGAGCTGATCCACGACACTGGTGATCAAGTGAAATGGCGAGTCATGACCGCTCACGCTTTCCGGCATGGCACATGATTGATTGATTGAGATCACACATCAGCTGAGATCATGTCTGCCTAGATAATACATCAACTTAGAGCAGACATCAGCTCAGATCATAAACCTGAGATAATACATTAGCCTAGATCAGGGATGGGCAAACTATGGCCCGCGTGAGGGAATTTAGAAATACAATTTTTTACTTTGTTTTAAAGTTATTTTGGTGAATTTTACAGAATTTCATGTAGCGTTATGATTGTTTATCATTACATGTGTTTGGCTTCCCTTCAGTATGTGTTCTTTTATATATGTTTACACAAACATTTGGACTAGAAACATCAGATACGTCTCCTGTGTGTCTTCTGATTGTTTAAACATATTTGATAAAATTTCTTTCTAACTATCTATTTTTGTAAACAGTCCTTGACCCTCCTATAAAAATGCTTCTTCTTATTCTTTCGTTCGCCTTAAATATGTCTATAACTGCAATGTTGTCTCTTGTATGAATTTAACTGTCCTTTTTAGTTCACTCAGCAGTCCATAGAGTTTATCTTCCACTGTCGTCTCTCTAGGCCAGAAGGTTTGCCTAGACATGTTGTAATTTGGGCAGTCTTGGAGTATGTGCTCTGCTGTCTGTGACGCCAATCCACATAGCTAATTCACCAAACTTGAATATTGTAAACATATGGTTACGTAATCTATTGTGCCCTGTTCTGAGGCGCAGAATAATGACTTGTTCTGGTCTGTCTATAAGGTGGTAGTCATCTTGAGCAGGTTTTGGTGGCTTTCTGACTGATTTGATCATTCTTTTCTTAAAAGAGTCGCTTAAAAGTCGACAGGGTCAACTTCATCGCACCGGATTTTATCCCATATGGCTTGGTCTCTTTCCGCAGCGCGGAAAGCGTCACACAAAGCACGAACTCCGTAGCTTTTAGCGACGACCCACAGGAGTCTCCAAAACATTTTAACTCGTAAACCGAAGGGTGCGGCCCGGAATCGAACCCACAACCTTCAGAGCACGAGTCAAATGGCTTGACCACTTCACCACAGGTAGTATGTGATGGGCACATCAGGCTGTTCTTCTTTTGCTCCTTCCTTAGCTAATCGATCAGTTCTGTCATTTCCAGGTACTCCACAGTGGGATGCTATCCACTGTATGGTGACCTTATGCTGACTGTTCAGAAAGTAGTGTCCTTAGTACTGGCAATTTCCCAGACATCATTTTCGTTGAGGTAAGTTTCTTGCAAGCAGCATACGCTTAGCTTACCTTTTCTTGGTCCAAGATGTTTTCTAGTTCTATGTTTTTGTTGTTGCTGACTCCCTCCGCATTCCAGTGCATTAGTTTTAGTCTTTGTTTGGTATGGCCAGAAGCTCTATTCTCAGAACCCCTGGCTCGACAGGACATCTGAGAAAGACCTCCAGTAGCGTTGGTTTGACCCTTTCAAAGCATAGGGCCCGGCACTGCACCTGTCTGGGGGTCCAAAGCAGGCGAGCACCATAACATTTAGCAGTAGTCGACATATTTCATTACGCGTGATTGCATGGCACCCTGATTTCTGTGGTGCGCCTCCTGGCTGGTTGCCTCTGTCTTCAGCACATCTATGTTCGCTGTCAAGCATCATGTCATTGAATAGTTAACATTCCAGCACCCGATCAGTGGCACTGGATAGTGTCATTCCATGTGATTGTAAACATTCCAGCACCTGATCATTTCAATTGGAAACTTACAAAGCACCACATATACTATATGTACTTCAAGTCTCAGAAGAATCCTGAATGTGCTATGTTAGCAAAGTGAGAGGGGAAAAATAACATGAAAGCTAATATGCTGCAACATATGAATGTACATTTCATGGCATTGTATTGTACTGCTGACAATTACAGACTCTAAACTGACTTTGAAGGTCTAATTGCATTGTTAACTAAGCTAATGTGATTGATTCAAAGAAGTTTTTTGGGGGTTTTATTTTTAAAGTGTAGAGAATTTATTTGTTACATTGCCTCATATCTTCATGAAGATTTGATATTAAAATAAAGGAAAACCATATGTCAGTAACTTACTTGATGGACATGCAGATAGATCTGATGATGAGGAGCGGAAACTATATATTCATTTTATCAGAAGGGAAAATAAAAGGGCAGTTCTTTCTATTGTGCCATTGGAAGATGCAACAAGTGTTGGCTACTTTAAAGCTCTTGAGACGTGTGAATAACTTAAGTGTTCTCACAGTGATATCTTTGACTGGGCCTCCAATAAAGGACATTAAATGGCTCATTTAAAAATATGCAGTTTATATTATACTAGCTGACCCGGCCCGGCTTTGCCCAGGCCCTGGCGGGGATCGATCGATCGATCGATCTATGTATCTATGTATGTATGTATGTATGTATGTATGTATCTATCTATCTATCTATCTATCTATCTATCTGTCTGTCTGTCTGTCTGTCTGACCCGGCCCGGCTTCGCCCAGCTCCTGGTGGGGAGCATCTCATTTAATTCATATAAGTAGTCATATAAGCTCCCGTTTCTGACTATCTGTCTGTCTGTCTGACCCGGCCCGGCTTCACCCAGTCCCTGGTGGGGAGCATCTAATTTAATTCATATAAGTAGTCATATAAGTTCCCATTCCCGACTGTCTGTCT
Organism: Cepaea nemoralis; assembly: GCA_014155875.1. Taxonomy (NCBI): domain Eukaryota; kingdom Metazoa; phylum Mollusca; class Gastropoda; order Stylommatophora; family Helicidae; genus Cepaea; species Cepaea nemoralis. The sequence continues at coordinate 76,466 of JACEFZ010024862.1, forward strand.
GTCGACCCGGCTGTCTGTCTGTCTGTCTGACCCGGCTTCACCCAGTCTCTGGTTGGGAGCATCTAATTTAATTCTTATAAGTAGTCATATAAGTTCCCGTTCCCGACTGTCTGTCTGTCTGTCAACCCGGCTGTCTGTCTATCTGTATATCTATCTGTCTGTCTGTCTCTCACTCCGTCTATCCCACCCTCTCTATCTATCGGGTCAGATCTATCTATCTATGTATCTATTTATTTATATAGCTATCTTTAGCCAGGGGACTTAACCTAAGATATATCAATGCTACTAAAAGTTATGTCCCTTTATAGAGTATTTCTTAAGTCATGTAATTACAAAATGAAATTTTAGTAAGTAAGTAGCCGATTTTACACTAAGAAACTATTACAGTCAGGAATAAGTATATATACATAATATACATATATATATAAATATATAAATATTGCACAGGAATGAAAAGAAGACGTGTAGAAAATTTCATCTCAATCGGATGGACCGTTCGCGGACCTAGCAAATACATCCCCAACCACAAACATACAGTCTCTTTTATAGATATAGATTTATACATATTTTTCTTAGCCCGTATTAAACAAATAATATGTTGGATCCTGAGTAAAAGGGCCTACTCCTGAATCATGTTTAAATTTTCCACCTGTCGCAATTAGACATTAGTCTACATTAGTAGACATTGTCATAAAATGTTTGTAATTCCACTTAACTACTGTCTGTTTTTGGAACCTACACTTGTATATTTATATCTCTTGGTTTGACTTTAAATTTGACAATAATAATTATTTGATTTAATCAAATAACCATTAATTGATTTAGCTGTTTCCTCATCAAACATTAGTTCTACTCCTTTTCTGTATGTATTACATGCAGATCAAATTAGTGTGTGTTTGTCTGTTAAAACTTTAACAGATCTCCCCCACCTCATCTCACTCATGCCTAGGATATTAATCTTCATATTTTTAATTATTACACTATGCAACTTTCCTATCTCAACTATGTCCTGACATTCCACGTTCCTATTTGAAACTTGTCTTGGGAAGATATTGTGCTGGTTTCCCTTACCTTCCATATTCAAAAGGTGGTCTTTTACATGTGCCTTTAATAGCAATTTCTGATTGTTAGGACAAGAGAGTGTCCTGCTCTGCTCAACTGCAGAGTTGTGCACTGATCTTGGTGGACACCTGGCCACACATATGATCTTGTTTTTCCTAGTGTCTGAGTAGATTTACATTCTGCTATAGTGTTGATTTTAATGGTATAATGCTTTGACAATTCAGAAAGCAGTGGCAAACTCTGAAATGAAGAATTATCTAGTAAATAAAAAACAGCAAATAAATGCTGGGGTTGATTGCAACATCCTGTAAAGAATATTCAACTAACTGTTACGTTATATTGCACTTAATCTTACCTTGACCTACACAGACTTCAGGTTGTTCTATCTTGACACATGATGATAGTTTATTCTCCATCTTATATCTACAGTCAGTCTGAAAGGATTTATAAGTTACATTTGTATTCAAACAAATTATATAAATGGATTTGATATTTTGTATTTCAAGATGATTAATGATACAGAATGTCTTATGGTTACTTCAAGACATGATTTCTGATATGTTATTCCTCAAGTTCCATTTTAGAATTTGAGTTTGGGAATCTATCACAGTGTAATGATATCAGTTAATAATGACAAAAATAACATTACAATACATGACAGCATTATGGAAAATCCTTATTACTTGGGTCACATATCATACACATATTAAAGTTGATGCAATACTTACAGCGACAGCCATTCTTTATTGTATCTTTTCCCCCCTTCCATACATCCAATAAAAAGTCTTCAATTGGAGAGAAAAACAAGAAAATCTTGTCATCAATGTTCCCTCTAAACTGCTGCTTAGGAGACTTTAATTGACTTGACAGTCTTGAATAAGGTACCATTAGATTTCATTATGTCAGTTGTATCCAACTTATTTTTATTGTTGTTTTTTTTCTTTACAATTTTTTTTTTGGAACAAAATTAGGAAAGTGTCATTAAAATATCTAAAGACACTTGATGGAGGTCACAACTAGGTCTACAATTCATACGTGAAAAATTGAAAATAAGAATAAACATAGCACATGATCACCTGATCTCTCTTAGTGAATAATAATAGATAGGATAAGTAAACAGATTTGTCTAGTTCTCTCCATGAGTTCCCTTAGTGAAACCTCGCTTCGAGACATGGGATCATACACATATTTACGTACCAATGTAGACAAAGATGGGGGAACATATAGAGATATTTAAATAAGCTTATAAAAGGAGCTTCCATAGCACAACATTTTTTTGTTAAAACTTAAATCATGACTGCTGTATGTATCAGAAACACTAATGTGGAGTTCATGAACAAAACTGAACAGATACAAGTGAACCATTCATTGGCGCCTTGCCGTCTTGACAGACGATAGTTTGTGCTTCAAAAAGGCATAATAACTTTTACCCATGGCGGTAGAGAATGTGACTGATAAGGCCAATTCGTGCAGTAAATGTTTGTTCACAGTGGGTGCATGTGAACATGAGGTCATTTCCACCATCATGCACCATCTTACGTCTCACATGCTCGATGTGTGACTTCTCCTTTGTCTTTATTCCATTTCTGATAGTTGCCCTCCATGCAACACGTTCAGCGGCGACTTGCTCCCAATGTGCATTATCAATGCCTGTATCAATCATGTCCCGCTTACACACATCTGTGTGTCGTAGTAGAGGCCGACCCTGAGATCTCCTACCCTTCTGTAATTCACCAAACAAGATGTCCTTTGGTATTATACCATCATCCATCCTCCTAAGATGTCCTATCCATCTAAGTCTACGAAGAGTGAGCATGGAATAAACCGTCACACAACCTGATCTTTCCAATACTTCAGTATTTGTGATTTTGTCTTGCCACTTAATACCAAGAATTCTTCGCAGACACCGCACCGCATATGAAAGCTGTTTAAACGTTTCTCTTGGTGTGAGTAAGTTGCCCAGGTTCCACTGCCATAAAGAAGAGTACTAAGGACACAGGCTTGATAGACAAGGACTTTTGTTCTGGCAGTAAGCTTCCTGTTCTCCCAGATTCTTTTTCTTAACCTGTTCTTTGCTGTTGCTGCCTTACCAATCCGGATGTTGATTTCCTTATCTAGGGATAATTTGCTATTTACCACTGATCCTAGATATGTAAACTGGTCTACCATCTCCAGTTCGGCGTCGTCAATAAAGATTGATGGTACCCCATGTGCACCTTGTGACATAATCTGTGTCTTCTTTTTGCTAATTGTTAAACCAAATTCAGAACAAGCATTGGAGAATGCAGATAGTAGACATTGCAATTCTTCCTCAGAGTGGGTCATAACTGCAGCATCATCTGCAAAAAGCAACTCTCTGATCAGTACCCGCCTAATTTTGGTATTGGCCTTCAATCTCTGAGCATTGTAGAGGCCGCCATCTGAGCGTGAGTGAATGTATATACCACCATCCTGATCACGAAAGGCATATTTCAGTAGAAGTGAAAAGTATATTCCAAAGAGGGTGGGAGCTAGTACACAACCTTGCTTAACTCCACTCTTGATTTCAAATTCTTCAGAAGTTGCACCATCAAACTTGATTATACCCTTCATGCCTGTGTGGAACGATTCCACAATGGACCGAAGAGTTGGTGGGCAGCCAACCTTCTTTAGTGCCTTGAACATACCCTCACGACTGAAGTGGAAATCCAGCAACTAATTCATGACAATGCTCACTCGGGTGATGTGATTATCTACACAGATGGTTCGGTGTCAAGAGGTGAGAAAAGTGGCTGGGGGTTCATAGCCAAGGCCAATAGTCGACGTTTGGGGCTGGAGAGCCTGGCATATGATACCACAACATCCAGCTTAAGAATGGAGGCGGAGGCGGTCACTGCGGCTCTCCGCTGGATGGAGAATACGACACACACACACAAACACACACACACACACACATCGTGATTGTAACTGACTCAGAAAGCATGCTGACGAGGGTGAGGACGGGCAGGCTTTGTGCGGAGTGGCTTGCTTCGCTTCGGAGGTCACGGATGACAAGCATCGCCTGGATCTTTTCTCCGGGGCATGCTGGTGTGCTGGGAAATGAACAGGCGGACAGATTGGCTGGCTCTGCAGAACTTGGTGGAATATTGATACATGACATGCAGACGTGGTTGCGGCCTTGTGGGAGCACGTGCACACCTTGGAGGAGCAAATGGATCACCATAGTCTGGCAAGAATGAGACAGCGAGGAGTGACGAAGGGATCTGGCCGAGGCTCGACGCTCAGGGGAAAGGCGAGACGGACATATAATCAGATTGCTACTGGTACTATTAGTGTTGGAACTCTTCGCTGGCTGTTGAGGATGGGGACGGAGCGCTTATGGGAATGCCCCGAATGCTGTGATGTCGATTCCTAAATCAATCAATCAATCAATGCTGAGAAGGGAAAATGTCACGATAATTGTTGCAATCGCTTCTGTCACCTTTGTTTTTATAAATAGTAACAATGTTTGCGTCCCTCATATCTTGTGGTACTGATTATAAGATTATTCTTTGCAGCAGAGCTGCTGTATTGCATATATTTTGGGATTAATGTTTCTTTGCCGCATTTTAAAATTGCAGGTGGAATACCATCTTTTCCTGGTCTCTTGCCTGATTTGAGAGTATCTAGTGCTTCACTGATTTCTGTGAGGAACGGTTCATTATCCAGGGCATGTATTGTGGGTTGTTATTCAATGGCTTCTAAAGATTCTTCCCCGACAGTGATCTCCACCCAGCGATCCATTTGTTTAGCTCGATCTTTTATGATTACTCTCCCCCCCCCCACCCCCCCCCCCCCCCCCCCCCCCGTTGATCGTAAAGGGGCCATCTTATTTTCTGATGGGCCGACAACTTGCTTGATGCCCTCGTACATTCCTCTTATATTTCCCTGTGTCTGTTTCCTGTATAAATAGCTGTAGAATAACAACAGCAATTCAGCACCACGAGCAGTCGGTCATCTGTCGGAGCCATCACTTTAGGAAACACCACGTTAAACCCATCACAGGGCCATGGTAATACTATTAATTACTAGTAGTAATAGTTATTGACAGTTTCATTTTACAATTGTCTTTTGTTTTACTTGCGCTCTCTCACTTTGAACTTAAGCGTAGGATATACACACACTTTTATAGAAGTGATGGGTTGAATTTTGTGTGTAGATTAACTTTCGCTATTGACAGTGTCCCTCGCCACTGAGGTTACAGTTTTATCCTCAGATGGAGAGGCAAAATTTAATTCCCCTACGTCCCAATAACTCTACCACTCGCCCTCCAACCCACCTCTATGTAGCCAATAATTACCAACAACCATTAAAATAAACATGATATAATACACTTAATTTCAATTAATTCTATGGGAAATAGTGTTTCTCTATACGCCGTTTTCCAAGAACGTAACTCCGACGTTAACCGTGGCCTTCCAGTATGGTTTATATGAGGACTTGTGGTGTGTAGCTGTCAGAACTAAAACCTAGTTCAAGCAGTCTATCTAAGGTGTACCATTTGTTTTGACAATTTCAGACTGAGAATTGCTGAAGTTTCAATCCAAGCCCAGAGCATACCTCCTGGTGACAAGTGTAGACAGTTGGAGCTGGAAGGAGCAGAACCAGATAACTCTAATGTTAAGTTGTCATACTTACAGACCACCAGTAGTACACCACCCTAAGATCACGCCGTGTCCTGTGATTCCAAATTAAATGTCCAATAAATAAATATTTACTATACTCCCCGTTCTGAATTTATTTCTGTGTTAAGTAATATAACGATGATTAGTGTACATGCACCTACTGAAGAGAAAGAAGATGATATTAAAGAAGACTTTTATAATGGACTGGAAGATATCATAGAAGAAACCCCCAAACAGGATCCTGATTGTGCTGGCAGACTTCAATGCAAAATAGGTAGAGAGCAACCTCATAAAAAAAGTTGCCGGAATGGAAAGCCTACATACAACTTCAAATGATAATGGATGGAGAGTCATCAACCTAGCAGAAGCCAAAGGACTGCAGATCAGCAGTACCAGGCTGCAAAGAAAGGATATACATAAACTTGGAAATCACGTGACAAGAGAACATATAATCAAATAGATCACATTTTAATTAACAACAAAAATGCATCAAGCATACAACAAGGTAGAAGCTATAGAGGAGCTGAGTGCTACAGCGACCACTTCCTCGTTGGGGCAAAATTTAAAATAAAACTTAAGAGAGCTTTCTATGCTAAACTACAAAGGTTACACCCAACATATAACAGAGGAAAACTAAAGGAAATTACAGTCAAAGAGACATTTGCAGATACAAATAAACAGGCGGATAAAAGCAGAATCTTGATGTCTGAAAATTGGCAGAAAGGACATTGCGAAGATGGACAGAATGACGCCGTATGGACGGGCAAGGACGTTATTATAACTCGAGTGTAGATGGCTTTGGACATGTTACTAATATTCATTATAATTCTATTACTGCCCGCCTGGTCAGAACAGGCACAGTAAATCATTGTGTATTAATTTCGTTGTTACAAGCCTGAGCACTGCGGAAAATAAACAACGTTTCAACCTTCAAAGTCCATTGGAGTAGATTTCCTTCTTCAATTCAGGTTTGGCTTCTTAAACCTGCTTTGACGACTGTTATTTACGAGCCGTATGTGTTATCAAGTTATACTGTTGGAATTATTATTATTTACCCCGAGATGTCGCTTGGCAGCTTGTATCTGCAGCAAAGAACCTCAATGGCTCTGAATGCTGAAGAAGAAGAAGTTAAGTATCAGGGAATGTCCATTTTACTTTAGTAAAGTAAACATATCTTGTTAGCATATAAACTGCCAGGATCTCTATGATTGTGGGGCCACCAAACTCTGTCTCTTTAACCCAACAGTGGGAAAGCTAAGCATTTTAGATATAGGTTCTCAGGCTGGGATCTCCTGGTTATATTGTTTGTTTAGAAGTGTCTTTTCGACGCCAAAGGAAGTCTTCTGACAGCATTACTGTCTTAGTTTTCAGAATGAATCTCCTTAACTGGAAACTCTGTTTGTATTTCTATGTATGTATTCAATTTTCTGTATTTTTTTGTAGTTTATTCAATTTTAACAAAATTCACTAAAGTGTATTCAAATACTTGATTACCGTGCCAGCAGGCAAGCATGCTTCACTGCCATGGCGACCAACCACCACTACTAACACCTAATTTTATTGTAAGACAACGGCTATAATAGAAAGCTGATCACAAGTACAAGTTTGCCAAGAGATATCTGTTACAACAGCCTTGCAGTCACACTCTAAGAGAAGAGTGTTTTAAAAACCCTAACAGATAAAACTTAAACATTCAAAGAATATTATCCTGCAACAAATCAACACTACAAGTTAAGTAGTCTGTTATTACCGCCTCAAAGAAGAAAGTCCTTTACTTCTTCTCCTTCTGCGTTTATCCGGAGTTTGGATTTTTTATTTTTATTTTTTTTGGTTTTCGGACGTGATTGCGTTGTGCCTGTTTACAGCAGAGCTGCGTTCTTGTGCCACATCCGACTTCTGCTGACATTTATTGGCCGGGTTAACCTCCCCGGAGGTTTCTTATGAGGTTTGAATCTCTCTGTTGTGGTGTTATACCCCCATTCCAGATGGCCCATTTAGAACCGCCAGAGACATCCTGGTCAGCCCTCAAGGGAAGACAGGGGCAGACCATGGGCATTCCCTGCCATCCAAGGAGGCTTCCATACTTGCAGAGCCGATACATAGCACTCTGGTACTGGGCTCACCCAAGGAATCGTCACGTCCTGCACATGGCTGCTAAGCCTCACTTCCGTATATTGGGCCTTCCGTTCACCACAGGCTGTTCCTCCGGAAACCAGAAGAATGCAGTCTGCAGATGACATCCACACAGTGAGCTTTCAATTCGGACTTTCCATGTAATGGATTTGCTATCCGAGCAATATTCCATTTTGTGCCACTAGGACACTTTTTCCACCTTTTATGAAGCCCACACAGTGAGCTTTCGATTCGGACTTTCCACGTAATGGATTTGCTATCCAAGCAATAATCCATTTCATGCCTCTGGGACGTTAATGTAACCGAATACCTGTGATATGAAGTATGGCAGTCTAAATACTTCTTCGTGCACCTTTAGATGTCAACCTGAATGTAGTTAAAGTAAGCTGCAGTCAACTTGAGCTTGTTGATATCTCCATAGAGCTTGTCCTCAAATGATGCAGGTGTGGGCCAAAATATCTTTCTCTGTTCTGTAAATGTTGTGCACTCCTGCAGCAAATGTTTAGCTGTCATTTTACCAGTCCCCAGAATTACATTCATCTGTATCTCCTATCTTTAGTTTATTGAACAAGTGGTATTTCAGTCTGTTATGTCCTGTGTGGAGTCTGAAGATTGCTACTTGTTCTCTTCGGTCGAGTTTGTAATATGCATCATCCTTCTGGTGGCCTGGATGCTCTGATTCCCATTTGGTTCTATAAGTGCTTTTTATAAACCTCTTTGCCTCATTATAGGTAATGTCTATGTCAGGCTGAGGTAGTCGTCCACCCTCTTTTGCCAGTCTGTCAGCCTCTTCATTTCCAGGTATACTGCAATGTAATGGGATCCACAGTATTAAAACTTTTTTGGATTTCTGACATAGACCATGGAGTGATGCTCTTAGGTCAGCTAGTTCTGTGCTGTTTTTGCTCTTCAGTATTGAGACAGCTGACTTTGCATCTGTGATGATAGCTATTTGCTTCTCTTTATTTTCCTCCATCAAGAGCATTTCTGCTGCAATTTTCAAAGCCTCTACCTCCGCTTTGAAGTTACTTGAAAATTTTCCAGTTGCCACTGACTGTGTTTTTTTCACTCCATTTTTTTAAACTTAGGAGAATTCCTCTTCCTCCATTTTCTGTTGAACTTTTGGCTGATCCATCTGTATATGCATGGGTCCAATTGCTGCTTTGGTAATGTTCTTTTATGTAGTTTAGGGTTATTTTTCTTATTTCGGTTTCATTCTGAGTGTTCTTTTTCTCAATACCAGGAATGTTTTCTAATCTATCCAGACCGCTAGTGTGTGCTTTTTCTCTTGGAAGGCATCCTCTATTTCCTGAGCTATATAGGTTATTTGATCTTCAGTGGATCTGTACTTTCTTAATCCTGCTTGGTGTGGTGTTAAGAGTTGGTTTTTTTCCAGATGCCATGTTAGCTTTGGTAATGTTCTTTTATGTAGTTTAGGGTTATTTTTCTTATTTCGGTTTCATTCTGAGTGTTCTTTTTCTCAATACCAGGAATGTTTTCTAATCTATCCAGACCGCTAGTGTGTGCTTTTTCTCTTGGAAGACATTCTCTATTTTGTGAGCTATATAGGTTATTTGATCTTCAGTGGATCTGTACTTTCTTAATCCTGCTTGGTGTGGTGTTAAGAGTTGGTTTTTTTCCAGATGCCATGTTAGCCTGCCATTGATAATGCGTTCCAATAATTTTCCTACACAGCTAAGTAGACTGATAGGTCGATAGCCATTTGGTTCTTCCAGGTCTTTTCCTTTCTGGGACTATCCCTCTCTTCCAGCTGTAATTTAGGACTGCTAGTAGTTTCTTTTTTTTTTGCCTTAGTGCCTAGACCTATTAGCATTTCATTTGTGATTCCATCCTTTCCTGGTGATTTCTTCTTTTTTAGGGTATTCTTTGCCTGTTCCATTTCTTCCATTGTTAGATTTGCCATCATATATTCTGCTGCTGTCTCTGTATATCTATGATGTATCTGTTTATCTGTGATTGCTTTCTTCTCTTCGGCTGTAATATCAATGTGGTTTGCTCTGGCATAGTGTTCCATTAGTGCATTTGCAGCCATTTTTCCTGTAAGCAAGGCATTTCCTTGTTTAATTGTTATTTGTTTGTTTCCCGGTCCTTCATTGTTCATGGCTTTCACTAGTTTCCATAGTTTGTTTCCATCCCTGTCAAAGTTCAGATATTCTGTTTTTCCCTCCAACAATCTCTTGTTGTTTGATTTACTGTTCTTTTATATTTTGCTGAGATGGCTTTGAGAGAGATGTTCGCTTCAATTGTTTGTTCTCTCTCCGCTGTCTTCCTGGCATCTTCAACTTTGTCCTCCAAACTTTGTAGTTCTTCAGTCCAGTATGGTTGGTAATTTTTCCTCGCTCCTCTTGGAATAGACTGATTGACCGCCTGTATTATTGCTCTGGTTAGACTCTCCACCATTTGCTTCATGTTGCCATATCGTGTATATATGTTTTCACAATATTTGTCTGTTAGTAAAGCAAATATGTCCCAATCTGCTCGTTTGTAATTGTAATTTCCCAGTCCTCCACTTCATCTCCTCTTTTGTCAGTATCTGGGTATCCCCATCTTTCTGAATGGCTATTAAAATCTCCAACAATAATGCAGTTTGTGTTAGTTATTTTCTAGTTTGAGAGTGCAGGTTCTTATCTGCTGGGCTATACAGATTGTAGATTCTTATTTTCACATCATTTATATTATATCAACACCTATAGTTTCTGTTTGGCTGTCAGAGATTACAGATACTTTGCTGCAAGGTATTGTATTTCGAATAAGTATTAGAACTCCTCTTTTGTGTCCTTCGCGGTAAAAACGTGTGGCCTAATATACTCTGACTGAGAATTTGCAATTGACGTTGAGGTGTGTCTCTTGGATGCATGCCACATCTATTCTATCTTTATGAAGACGCTTTGTTAGGGAGACTTTCTTGTTATAAACTCCTTCATTATTCCACTGTAGTATGTTGAGTGTACGGGGTGTTTGGTCAATAGCTCTTAACCTACTCCTCTGTGCCTTGCCTCCACAGCACAGGGGAAGGTCACCACCAGTAGTCATGGCTGGACCCCTCGAGTCAGGAGGCCCGGCACTATCACCGCCTGATGGGACTTCACAGGATTAGCACCATAACAATTAATTTTAATTTGTGACATCATGAATTAAGTTACATTGCACTGCTTTGTCAAGCCTGTGGCTCAGTACATCTGATTTCGACAAGCATGTTTTGGGGTGCTTTCCCTAGCCCTTTACTGTCCCCAGTCTACCTACAAGGCAGCAGGTTTGTGTGTCTCTTTGTCTGGTTCCTCGCCCTTGACCTGTCCGACATGGGTGACCCTACCAGTAGCTGTGCTACCATCGGCATAGCTCTTGGGGTCATTGGAACACTCAAGCCCCTCTACCTCGTCAAGGTGGACACACGGCAGAGGGGGAAAGTCCTTTACTATTATCTCCACCCCTGTAAGTGAACCAAATACATTTTTAGTCATCCATTGATCACAGAGCCACTCAACTTTGGCATAATTATTAACAGCAAATGAAAGAAGAACAACCATAATCAACAAACTCTATTTTTAATTTTGCAAATGTCAATAATTGTACTATTAGTCATAATCTATATATATAAAAGACAATGCATGTAGGAATGTATTTGATGTGTCCGATAACGTTCCATCCGATTGAGATGAAATTTTCTACATGTTTTCTTTTCATTCCTGTGCAGCGAACTGTCATAGTTTGTTAGTATACAATCAGCTATTTACTTACTAAAATTTAATATTTTAATTTACATTATCATTTATATATAGCGAGGGGGTTTAACTTAAGAAAAGTTATTTCAAGGGGCATAACTTTTAATAGCATTGCGATATATTTTATGTATAGATTGTTGCATTGTTTTCAAAGGTTTATAAACTCTTTGTCTACAGTTATTTACAGGCATATGCGTTATAATAAATAATGATATAATCTTTAAGGCATTTTCAAAGTTTTCATAAAAATAATGCATCTATTTAAATAGTGAAAATTATCTAACTCATCTTTTTATGTTTAAAGAAGTTATCTACAGTCATGTAGGTGATTAAAAACAGTTTTCATTAAAAAAAATAATGGATGGTGTGTGGAAGGACATTCTTAAGTTAATGTTTTTTTGTTATATGAATTTAATGAGATGCTCCCCGCCAGGAACTGGGAGAAGCCACGCTGGGTCAGATAGATAGACAGACAGACAGACGGGAACGGGAGCTTATATGACTACTTATATGAATTAAATGAGATGCTCCCCACCAGAGGCTGGGCGAAGCTGGGCCGGGTCGGACAGACAGACAGATAGACAGACAGACAGTCGGGAACGGGACTATATGACTACTTATATGAATTAAATGAGATGCTCCCCACCAGGAGCTGGGTGAAGCCAGGTCAGACAGACAGACAGACAAGCAGACAGACAGACCGATAGATCCCCGCCAGTGGCTGGGTGAAGCCGGGCTGGGTCAGCTAGTGGTACATAATAATAACAATTTCTGATTTATTACACAAGAGTAAATAACTTGGGGTATTCCAACACCAGTTACACAAAGTTGACTAGCCAAGTTAACCCAGTGAATTCTGAAATATGATAAACTATGAAAAAACTTTCAAATTTACACCAGTAAAGAACTTAAACACAAAGCAAACAAATGTTACACTTATTCACGAAACCCCTGGGCAGCTCAGTCGACATCACTGTTTCCCTGTCAGACTGTGGTTGTAACAGTTGCCAAAGAGCATGTGATAGACTAGTTTGGAAATATTATTTTGCATAGGCCTTTAATCAGTTGTGATAGTCATCATTTGTAATTGTACAGGCTGAAATTATGGGCACGCCTACACAATTGTATTTGCATAGTATGTAATATATACACTATACAGAAATAGTTTACACTGGCTGTTAGAGCAGGGAAGAGAGGCCAAGCAAACACAGTTGGCCACCATCACCTTCATTGAGTTATCTACCAGAGATATTTTGGCACATGCTTTGTGGCTGTTCCTGTCAAGATCACTGTGATAGCCTGTTCACTGTGATACCCCATCATTAGAGACTAACAAGTGTTGAGTAAAGAGGAACACAACAAGCATAAACATCACATCCGTGAAAGTCAAGTCAAGAGGAACACAACAACCATAAACATCACATCCATGAAAGTCAAGTCAAGAGGAACACAACAACCATAAACATCACATCCATGAAAGTCAAGTCAAGGACCAGCTCTCACACCATGAGCTGTACTGGGTATATGGTGCTAGCCCCATATGTTTAGACCAATTGACATTCCATGGGAGATATGGGGGATTTGTTCAGGCACACAGTTATAATGTTGGAGTATTTTAGAGCTAAAGTTTGAATTAAACAGAAATCAAAATTAATATATTTCTACAGTGTAAACACAGAAGCCACAAACAATATGTTGCACAATTTATTGCCTGGCATATTTTCCTACATATAATCAGATGCATACTGCAGAGTTGCATATCAAATGAAGTGAATAAATGAATTATACCAGGGCTGAAATACTTAAAACATATAGTCACTGATATTGTTTGAATGTGGAGCATCAGTTTTTCCTATGGTAATTGTAAATTTAAAATGAAGTCTTTCTGTTTGCATAAACCTGTCAGGAACAGTCTAATTACTAATGCCTTGATGTATTTGAACAATCATTTATTGTTCATCAAATACAATATACACGATGCCTTCTGTTTTTTAATTTTATGATGGCTATTAAACAAACGTCTCAAAATCGCAGAGTTAACAAATTTATGAACTGACAACTGCACAAGGATTCCTGAAAACTGTAAATCTGCTTTCCACACATACAGGTATACGTTTGATCACTTTATTTGCTAACTGCTACCTTAGGGAGTAGATCTGCGTGGCTGGTAATGACGCTTGATGCAGTCAGCTGAATATATATCAGATTGTAGATTATAGTTAAGAGTTTCTAGTCTTCTTTCAGTGTGTCATCGTAGCAAATCATTCTAGCTCGATTAAACAGTCCATACCAGGCCACACTTATACTAAATAGGTCCAAAGCTATTTAAATTCTGGTACTGGCCCGTCCATGTTCCCTTTCAATAGACAGATCTTTGGATGGTGCCATCCTGTCAATGTTGAATTAGTATTTCTAAGAATGATAAGGTGTCATTATGTTCATAGTCAACAAAGACATGTTCTTGTGGGCTTGGTTCATGATGGAGTGAAATGATTCAGCCTAGTTGTCTGGTCTCTGGGATGAATAATATATCATCCAGCGGTACATAACTCATTCATTCATTCAGTTGCATGTCCTTTGCAGAACCTCGCTCCCACAACAACATGGTTGTTACGGTTTCTTGGCAAGTTATGCAGAAGGTAGTTTGCTGTTGCTTTTCTTCTGGGTAATGACTGTACTAGTCGGTGCCCATAGCCATTGTCTCTACTGATGAGATCATCTGCCTATCTCTGCAGAGTGCAGACCATAACCAACACAATCTGCCAGCTGCTCTCACACTCCATACACCACCTGCTTCCATGAATAGGGACCGAGATCTGAGGAGATACATGAACACCTATGGTAGTGGACAGAGCACATGATGATGATGCAGTCTCATATGTCTCTTCAGATTGCAAGCTATAGTTAAAGCAGCACCACAGACATCACTCTTGTAAGGTTAATCTCCTGTATGTGTTCTTGTATGTTTCTTCAGGTGGTCGGCTCGAGTAAAAGAAGTACCACAAACATCACACTTGTAAGGTTAATCTCCTGTATGTTCTTGTATGTTTCTTCAGGTGGTCGGCTCGAGTAAAAGAAGTACCACAAACATCACACTTGTAAGGTTTCTCTCCTGTATGTGTTCTTGTATGTTTCTTCAGGTGGTCGGCTCGAGTAAAAGAAGTACCACAAACATCACACTTGTTAGGTTAATCTCCTGTATGTGTTCTTGTATGTTTCTTCAGGTGGTCGGCTCGAGTAAAAGAAGTACCACAAACATCACACTTGTAAGGTTTCTCTCCTGTATGTGTTCTCTTATGTTTCTTCAGGTGGCCAGCTTCAATAAAAGAAGCACCACAAACATGACACTTGTAGGGTCTCCTTATTGTGTGTATTCGCATGTGGTACTTCAAACTGCCAATTTTAGTAAAAGAAGCACCACAATCATCACACATGTAAGGTTTCTCTCCTGTATGTGTTCTCTTATGTTGCTTCAGACTGCCAGCTTGAGTAAAAGAAACACCACAAGCATCACACTTGTAAGGTTTCTCTCCTGTGTGAGTTCTATTATGTTTCTTCAGATTGCCAGCTTCAGTAAAAGAAGCACCACAATCATCACACTTGTAAGGTGTTTCTCCTGTATGCGTTCTTCTGTGTATCCTCAGAATATCAGCTCGAGTAAAAGAAGCACCACAAACATCGCACTTGTAAGGTTTCTCTCCTGTATGTGTTCTCTTATGATTCCTCAGACTGCCAGCTCGAGTAAAAGAAGCACCACAAACATCACACTTGTAAGGTTTCTCTCCCGTATGTGTTCTCTTATGTTTCCCCAGAGTGCCATCATCAGCAAAAGAAACACCACACACATCACACTTGTAAGGTTTCTCTCCTGTATGTGTTCTCTTGTGGGTCTTCAGATTGCCAGCTTGAGTAAAAGAAGCACCACAAACATCACACTTGTAAGGTTTCTCTCCCGTATGTGTTCTCTTGTGGGTCTTCAGATTACCAGCTTCAGTAAAAGAAGCACCACAGTCATCACACTTGTAGGGTCTCCCTATTTTGTGTGTTCTCATGTGGTACTTCAAACTGCCAATTTGAGTAAATGAAGCACCACAATCATCACACTTGTAAGGTTTCTCTCCTGTATGTGTTCTCTTGTGAATCTTCAGGTGGCCAGCTTGAGTAAAAGAAGCACCACAAACATCACACTTGTAAGGTTTCTCTCCTGTATGTGTTCTCTTGTGAATCTTCAGGTGGCCAGCTTGAGTAAATGAAGCACCACAATCATCACACTTGTAAGGTTTCTCTCCTGTATGTGTTCTCTTGTGAATCTTCAGGTGGCCAGCTTGAGTAAATGAAGCACCACAATCATCACACTTGTAAGGTTTCTCTCCTTTATGTATTCTCTTGTGATTCATATTCTTTTGGCACTCTAGATGGTCATCTTGAATCACAATACCATCCCATTCATTACATTTGTTTGGCATCCCTTCAGTATGTGTTCTCTTATATCTGCCTACACAAACATGTGGACTAGAAACATCAGACATGTCTCCTGCATGACTTCTTTGAAAGCTATAATTGACATAACCAAAAATGTCATCAAGAGACTTTGCAAAGCTCTGTGTATGTTTTACTTGTGTTTCCTTATTTTGCTGCTGACATTGCTCAATAGCCAGAAATAGTTTATTGTTTGTATCAACTGCAGAAGACACAATTTCTGACATTTGACAACAATTTTCATGTTTTACTGATGCCTTATAACTGTTCTCAAACATGATTGATTCTGAGTTGCTGTGTTCTGTCATTACTTGAATGTTACCCCCAACTACGTCTACCATTTTACTGAAGCTGTGACTTCTGTCCTCACACATAACATCCGATAGTTCTTGTTTCACAACCTTCATGTCTATGCTGTCATATGTCAACTTTTGTGAATGCTCGTGTAAGGAAACGTATGGACTGCTTGGAGCCCAAGAGTGTATTTCTGAAACACACGTAAGTAAATAATTAATAGACTCATGAATATACAAGGTATTGAACAGCTTAGATGATACCTGAACTTAGATCATACATTAGCTTAGATCATATATCAGTTTAGATCATATATTAGCCTTGATCATACATAATCTTAGATCATACCTGAACTTATATCATACACCAGCTAATATCATACATTAACTTAGATCATACACTGGCTAAGTTCATACAACAGCTTTGACCATGCATCAGCATAGATCATACATCCTCCCAGATCATACATCAGCTTAGATCCTATATCGGCTTAGATCATACATCAGCCTAAAACATACATCAGCCTAGATCATAAATCTGCTTAGATAATACATAAACCTACATCAGCTTAGATCATACATCAGCCTTGAACAGACATCAGTCTAGATAACACAATAGATTAGAACATACAACAGGTTAGATCATATATCAGCTTAGATCATACATCTGTCCAGATCATATATCACCTTAAAACAGACATCAGCTTAGATCCTATATTGGCATAGATCATAAATTGGCTTTAATCACAGATCAGCCTTGATGATACCTTAGCTTAGAACAGACATCACCTTACATCATAAATTTGCTTAGATCATACATCAGCCTAAAACATACATCAGCTCAGATTACACATCAGTGTCATGAAATGCAGCCTTTACAGCCCAGAACAATTTTTGGTTCACTTTTAATGGACTGCTTTCTCTATAAGCATGTATAAGACGTTTCACATGACGCAAGATTACAAACCACCACAGATGGCTTTCTGTATGGGAAATTTAATTTGACACCAGTGCAGGTCACCCCCAGAGGTTATCAATCCAGCCAGACTGGAGGGCAGACTCAGTGGAGTCTGTAATTAAACCCCACCAGACATGAAGCAAGCAAACCAGGTTATCAACAGAGTTGTAAACTGGCAGCTGACTATGAGAACCTAATTGTTCCTTTGACATGACACCTGATAAGCAGAGCTAGGAAATCACCCAACCATGATGGCTGACCTCCATCTGAAACAGACTAGACGTGCAAGGTGTAAAATCACTGATAAGACTCAGGGGGCTAAAAATTGTCAGACTCACAGGTGTGAGGGCTAGTGTGCATGCAGAAAGATTTATGACTGACATGCTGGGAGATGTGTCTGCCTGGTAGGAATGTGTGAAACCTGTGAGCTGCTAAACTAACTTTGGACTGGAGCGGCTGTACGACCAAGAATGTCGGTATTAGTGACATGGACATAGGACGGCAGAAATGTAATAATTACAGGCGTGTGAGACAATTGAAAAGCCCATCCCAGACTAAGACCGTAGGACAGAGATATGGAGGGAGGAGGATGGTGAATGCAGTAGAGCTGGAAGATAAACTTGGCCAGACTGGTCATTGTATATGTGTGTGCTAGGATATGTTTTACTTAGGATTGCGCTGATGTAGCACTAGATATAACACATTCTTGACTTTCTTTCAAGCTCTCACAAAGAGCGCCTATGTTTAGATCTCAAGAACTGGAGACGATTAGGTAGTGCCAGGACTGACAGGCATCAGAATACCAGCAAGCTGTTTTGTTTCTACTGGGGAGTGGGGAGCTGGACCACAGATCCAGTTTGTAATCACTATCAATATGTTATATGATTTCATCATCATCATCATCTTGAAAAACATAAGATGTCTAATATGATTAGTAATTAAAGTGAGTGTAGTTTGTTGTAACTCCTGTCGTTATATTTTTAATTCCAATTGTGCATACATGTTGTGTGTGTACATTGGTGGGGGTTCACTTAGACACCAAGGAAGGGAGCAGTCAGGGAGAAAAACCTGTACTGGGATAGTTGTCAATTACACTTCAATTTAGACTTAAAAATCTATCCTAGCAAACCTTCTCTTTCCTATTCCCTGGTGAATATTCAGCACAGTTCATTTCAATTTTGTAATGAGCCACTTGGAGCTGTATGTTGGATATTCAGGGCTTAATCTGTAGTTCAGCCATATAGATTGTGGCCCTAGTCAATTTCTGACTATTTGGGGTTGTACGCCAGTGAATAATACTTTCATCTAGGCGGTGGCGCACCCCGACTTCTGACAATCAGCGTACATCATTAATCTGCTTAGATCATACATCCGCTTAGAAAAGACATCAGCTTAGATCCTACATCATTCTGGATCATATTTGGGGTTAGGTCATACACCTGCTTTGATCATAAATCTGTATAGATCATAAACTTGCTTAGATCATACATCAGCCTACATCATACATCAGCCTAGATTATTAATTGGCTTAAATCAATATATCAGTCTAGATAATACATAATCTTAGATCATACATCAGCCTACATCACATATCAGCTTGCATAACATATCAGCTTAGATCATACATCAGCTTAGATCATATTTCAGCCAGATAATACATCAACTTAGAACAGACACCAGCTTAGATCACAAACCTGCTAAGATAATGCATCAGCCTAGATCATATATCAGCTTAGATCATAAATCAGCTTAGATCATATATCAGCTTAAATCATATATCAACTTAGATCATATATTAGCCTAGATAATATATCAACTTAGATCAGGTATCAGCCTAGATCATACCTGAACTTATATCATACATCAGATTAGATCATACCTGAACTTATATCATACATCAGCTTAGATCATACCTGAACTTATACATCAGATTAGATCATACATCAGCTTAGATCATACCTGAACTTATACATCAGATTAGATCATACATCAGCTTAGATCATACCTGAACTTATACATCAGATTAGATCATACATCAGCTTAGATCATACCTGAACTTATACATCAGATTAGATCATACATCAGCTTAGATCATACCTGAACTTATACATCAGATTAGATCATACATCAGCTTAGATCATACCTGAACTTATACATCAGATTAGATCATACATCAGCTTAGATCATACCTAAACTTATACATCAGATTAGGTCATACCTGAACTTAGATCACATCTGAACTTATATCAAACATCAGCTTAGATCATACATTAACTTAAATCTGACATCGGCTTTGTTCATACAACAGCCTGAACCATGCATCAGTTTAGATCACACATCAGCTTAAATCATACATCTACCTAGATCATACAACAGCTTAGATCATACATCAGCCTAGATTAAGGGTCACCAAACTACGGCCCGTGGTTCACATACGGCCCACAATGTCAGTATATTAGGCTCGCCGAAAGTACTCGAATTTGCTTAATAAAACGTATGGAACACCAGGCCTGATTTAATTTAAATTTAAATATTATGTTTAGAATACTAGGAGATCTTCACACGTGCGGAGACCTACTGGCTGCTATGTGCCTTAAATTTACTATGTTCAATTTTAAATTATTGTATCTAGATTTTCTTGTTTATTGTAATGTTTGCTTATTTCGTGCCATCCCATGCCCTTCCCCGGCTTGTGGTAGCTCTGCCTCTGCTCTGACGTTGCCATGGTTTCCATGGCAATACACACAAACATGCATCTTTCCCATCCTCGATGCATCTAGCTGTCAACACAGGTCTGACACTCCAGAAATATTTACTTATTTTTGTCTGTCATCCATTTTATAGGTCTGTAACAAGGATTTAGTTGTTTAACAGTGTTGGTTACTTAAAGGCTCTATAGATGTGTGAATAACGTAAATGTTCTCACAGTGATATCTTTGACTGGGCCTCCAATAAAGGAAATTAAATGGCTCATTTCAAAATATATGGCTTTATATTAGTTTCATTCATATTTTTCTTAGCCCAAGTTAAACAAAAATATGCTGGATCCTAAGTAAAAGGGCTTGCACTTGAATCATGTTTAAATTTTCCATCCCTGTCACCATTTCTACTTTGTCTTAAAATGTTTGTAATTCCACTTAACTGCTGTTTGTTTTTGGTATACACACTTGAATAATATTTATATCTCTTGGTTTGACTTTGAATTTGACAATAATAACTATTTGATTTAATCAAATAACCATTAATTGATTTAGCTGTTTCCTCATCAAACATTAGTTCTACTCCTTTTCTGTATGTAATACATCCTGATCAAATTATTTGTTAAAACTTTACCAGATCTCCTCCAGCTCAGCTCACTCATGCCTAGGATATTAATCTTCATAGTTTCATTTTTTTTTATTGGTTATTACACTATGTAACTTTCCTATCTCAACTATGCCTGATAGAAAATGCAGACAAGAAAATCCGGCTGCTGTTGAAGCTGAAGTACAAGCGTTGATTTTCGAGAATTCGCTAGACAGTGACGCGGTCATCTACACAGATGGATCGGTCATCCGACATGTGAGAAGCTCATGGGCCTTTACAGCTCGGGCCGGAGGGAGAATTGTGAAGGAGGACTCTGGTGCTTTCACTGAAACCACAAGTAGCCTGACCATGGAAGTCATGGCAGTAAGTAAAGCAATAACATGGCTCAAGACACAGACATTCACTAGGGCTTGTTTCCTTAGCGACTCAATGAACATGATCAAGAGGATAGAGGAGGGGTCGATCCGAAGAGAATGGTTGCTGCCTCTGAAGCGGTCTCGGCTGGCAAAGATTAGTTTCATCTTCGTGCCAGGGCATGCGGGAGTACAAGGAAATGAGCGGGCTGACAAGCTCGCAGGTGAGGCTACTGTGGAAGGCGGACGCGCCATGACCAGGCTGACATTCTGAATGCTCTACAAGAAGTGAGACTTTTGCAAGAACCAAGTGATGACTGTGAATCTACAACAATGGCCAGACTGCGAGAGCAGCAAATTAAAAGAGGGGTGGCCAAACAAGAACACCACGCAGGAAGCCAAAGAAGATTGATAAACCAACACAGAACTGGCGTCGTTAGCTGCTACATGCTGCGGGATTTGCTGAGGAGGGGATCCGAGCACTTATGGACTGAATGGTCCGATGTGCAACGAGGATGATCTGTCGACTAACTAACTAACTAACTATGCCTGAACATTCCACATTCCTATTTTAATCGGCCCCGTTGTAAGAACTGTTTTCAATGGTTTACTTTTAATAGTACAGACCAATCAAATGCTTCCTTGTAATCCCCAGCCATTCTAGTTTGCAAACGGCCGCTTGCTGAATGCATTTCTAACAAACAGACGTTAATTTGTGATTTTTTAATGCAGTAACCCACTTTTTAGTGGATTTTTTATTTTTAAAATGGCCAGCTTTAAACCCGTAGATGTGCTAGCATTGACTAGCTCTGATAGTAGCGATTTTGACAGTTCAGGACTGTCAGATAATAGTAGTGTTACGGAAAGCGCCGGTGAAGATTCAGACCTCATGTCCCCGTGGTTTAAGTGTATTGGAAATGAAGAGGACCATGTTGATCCATATCCATTCATGGAGATGTCCGGACCAAAACATATGCCATCAGATGATAGCCCACCTATTATAAATGTCATAAGGGACTTCATGGTTGTTGTTTTTTTAACCATAAGTGTTTAAAATTATTCTAAAGTGGTGTAGGTATTCAATGAGGAAATCTTAGGTGAGTACCTTTTTTTTAAATATTTAGTACCAATTCATACATAGTGGTATGAAATATTTTATTTTTCACAAAATGCAAATGAGGTCACCAAATTTGCATAAACATGAACAATACAACTTCAATCATACACAGAAATAAACTTTACTATATCCTCTTTAAGATTATATATATATATACTTTTATATACTTTTATATACCTATATCCATCCATCCATCATGTGCCATGCCGATAAGCGAGGGTGGTCATGTTCTGCCATCTCACTCGATCACCAGAGTCGTGGATCAGCTCCATGTTTCTGTGCGTGGGTTGGGAATATTGCGTGGTAGGGGATGTATGTGATGTGCGGGTGGGGGATTGTGTGGTGGGGGGCTGGGTTACCCCTTTACAGGTCACAGCATCCGATTCCGGCCGATGCCATAAAATGATCGTAGCGTCTGATTCCGGCCGATACTATTATGCATTGTAAAAACGCGATCTCTCGGCTTTCCGACACTTCCGATGGCTACTTTCGCTTTCGCTGACAGCTTGACAACATGGCCGCCATTTGTAAACACGATAGTATGACTTTGAACGGACTTTTACGGACAATTTTTGATAGTTTTTGGGATTTTTACGCTGTTTTCAAAATGGATTTTGGTGATTCTTCAAGTGATAGCCGAGATTTCGCTAGGTTCAATTTAAATGACTTTAAAGGGCACGAAGTTGACTATTAATCGGCGCTAGATATCAGTGCAAAGCGTTACTTTGCATTAGCAGTCTGAGTCGGACTTTAAAGAAAGTGATTATGATTCTGAAAATGTGTTTGTAAATTGCCAGTATAGATGACGGAAAATCACAAACAACATGCCGTATTTTGTAAATATTTGTGTTCATATATGGATTACCGACAACAATCACGTGAGTAACATATTCTGCATGCTTTTCCCTTCATTGTGTTGTTTATTTACCTAAAATCGGTTGACTAACACCTTATTTGTGATGTTTTTACTATCGCGACCCGAAATTTTACCGAACCTGAAAAAATCTTGCCCGTTCAGGGCTAGAAAACGGACAAGTGTCTGCCCTGTAAAGGGTTAAGGCATGTGTGGGTGGTGAGGTGTGTGTGAGTGGATTGGGGATGTATGGGTGGTTAGGGAGATGTGTGTGTGTGGGTAAGTGGGGGGGGGGGGGGGGTAGGGAGATGTCAGTTGGTGGGTATGTGCGTGTATGGTTTGGGGATGTGTGAGTGGATGTGCAATGTGTGGGTTGGTGGGGGATTGTGTGCATGGGTGGGGAATATGTGGTCGATGGAGATGTGGCTGGGGGATGGGTGGTTTGAGGTGTGGGTGGGGAGAGGATTTATGGGTTAGGATGTGTATGTGGGTGGGCGTGGGATGTGTGGGTTGGTGGGGGAATGTTTGTGGGTGGCGAGTGTGTTTTGGTTGGGGGAACAGGGGAGGGCAGTGTGTGTGGGTAGGGGATGTGCGGGAGGGGGATGGGTTGATTGGTGAGGTACGTATGTGTCCCTTGGTGTGCGTGTGTGTGGGTAGGTGGGGGTGTATGTGTGCGTGGGATGATGTATGGGTAGGTGGGAGATGGGCCTCATAACATGGTAATTTGCCTTGTTTATGTTTACAACATTCATTTCACAATGTTTATTTTTCTTCCTATGTAAATGTATAATGCTCTGTATGAATGAAAGATGAGTGATTGGAAGGGCCGAATGTAAGACGGGCCTGCGCGCCCAATTTGTGACCCTAATAAAGTTGATTTGATTTGATTTGTCTCGACCATGCCACAAGGCCAAGCCATCCAGGTACTTGCTTCTAGGTCTTCCCCTTGGTCTGTTCCCCTCCATCTTACCAGTTGTCACCAAGTTCTCCAGATCATTTCTTCTCATAACATGCCCAAACAATTGTGACTGTCTACGTCTAATGTCACTTCAGTCATTTCTCATCTCATCTCATCATGTTCCTCTTGTACCTTGCGGTGTCAAGCCATAAAAATGACTCCCTCTTCTTCAGAGGAAAAGCTAAATTTGGCTCAATGTTGTTCCATCCTAAAAGAGTTAAACTTGCCTTGGGAAGATATTGTGCTGGTTTCCCTTACATTCCATTATCACAAGGTGGTCTTTTACATCTGCCTTTAATAGCAATTTCTGATTGTTAGGACAAGAGAGTGTCCTGCTCTGCTCAAGTGCAGAGTTGTGCACTGATCTTGGTGGACATCTGGTCACACATATGATCTTGTTTTTCCCAGAGTCTGATTAGATTTATATTCTACTAAGATGATTTAATGGTATAATGCTTTGATAATTCAGAAAGCAATGGCAAACTCATAAATATAGAATTATCTAGTAAATCACAAACAGCCATTAAATTGTGGGGTTGACTGCAACATCCTGTAAAGAATATTCAACTAACTGTTACTTTATATTGCACTCAATCTTACCTTGACCTACACAGACTTCAGGTTGTTCTATCTTGACACGTGATGGTAGTTTATTCTCCATCTTATGTCTACAGTCAGTCTGAAAGGATTTGCAAGTTACATTTGTATGCAAACAAATTATTATAAATGGATTTGATATTTTGTATGTTAAGTTGATTAATGATACAACTACTGTAATCCGATGACCACCAAAAGCAACGATGGGCAGAGCATTTCAAAGAAATATTAAATAGACCACAGCCTGACAGTGTTCCCAACCTGGAAGGAGAAATCACCATGCCACCACTAGACTGCCTCCTGTGAGTCATTCACCATGGCAGAGATTAAAGCAGCCATAAAAAAATTGAAGAACAACAAAGCTGTTGGTGAAGACGACATATCAGGTAAAATGCTCAAAGCAGCAGATGAGAATACCTTACAACGTTTGTTACAGCTGATTAACGAAATCTGGCAAAACGAATCCCCACCACAACAGTGGAAGGATGGTGTAATTTTTAAACTGCCAAAAAAAGGTGATATGTCTGATTGCAATAACTGGCGTGGTATCACCCTACTGTCAGTACCAGGAAAACTGTTTTGTAGCATGTTACTTGAGAGATTGAAAAAGTCTATAGATGAAAGGCTCAGGGAAGAACAAGCTGACTTCAGACCAAAACGGTTGTGATGAAACCCACTGTCGTTAACATCAGATGATAGAAATTACCAAAGACTGTCTGTATGCACAGCTGCAGTTGTTTACCAGTTAGATCAAAGACACCGCTGACCTTGAGAATTGGAGAGACAGAAGCTATGTCGGGGAATTGTAGGCACGTGGTTGTAACACGCTGGCTTGTTGTAGCTGTCAGGACAGGAGAAGTTAACTCCTGCATTGAGTAAGGACAAGGGAGCTAAGATTTTGAACTTAGTTAGGGCCCTTGAGCGACAACCGCGGAACATCAAAGATTTCTCGGGAACACTCCTAGCGCTGTGAATAAACAAGACTGGGATACATTAGTGTGGCCAAGGATTGTGACTAAGATTGACGTGTTTTTGTGTGTGTGCTGCAGTTAGGAAATTCGGAGAGCATCTATTGTGTTAGATTTAAGTAACATTAGATAACATATGCCTTAATGGCAAGTTATAGATGTCATCCAGGATTGATGCAGTTGTGCTTAAGGTATTGTAGAGAGTATATTTAAGCCTAATTAATATAAGCAGTAGCCTCGGTAAAACTAGCTAGAGTAATGAATAGAATTAGCTCTGCTAGTGAGAATTGTGTAGTGGGGTGATATTTGGGGAGATTGGGGATGGGGAGGAGTGTGCAATGATGGGATCTTCCAGTGAGGTCTGCTGGGGGTCTACACTTTGCATTTTGCTCTGTCCTGATCTTAACCCACCGCAGACCGGAGTGAAGAACTCCTATGCCCATGACAGCGTTGGTTCACTGTCATGTATCTGAGTGAGGATGTCAACCTACCCCCATCCAATGGAGGTTAGGGACAGATGCTCTCACCAAGTGTATTATTATCTATTTTACAGGTTCCCTTAGGTCACTCAAGTCAATGAGAATGGAGACCTTAGTGCGGGCAGTTAGTCAGCAAAGTTTGCACTTAGCCCATGATGAAAAGGGTTTAAAGGAACAATCGTAAGAATGTTTATTAAACGTCACACGTTAACAGACTACTAGAGATTGTTTTCTCCGCATCATTTTGGAGAAGGACCAATCGTCAGATTAATGTTTCAAACATCACTTGGGAACAGAACAATAAAAAGTGATTTTTTTTTACACCACATGGGAAAGTCCAGTGGGTATTATGTTATCACACGACAGTTGAAAAGACTAATAGGTACGGGGTTTCCACATGACATGGAATAGAACAGTATGAACTTATTAGGAAGTTATTATAACAATGGTCGTGTGAACAGTAGACACTTGAGACAGGAAGTACATTTATTTCAAAGAACAGTATTTTCGTGTCCTCACTAGACAAGGATGTTATAAGTATAAGAACAATAGAGAGATATACTAACGGTGTGATCCAGGCAGGATTCAGGGTCAGACTGTGACTAGTTCTTTTGAGTGATCAAACAGCCACCGGTGGAAGTCGACATCTAGCAGGATGGATTCATGCCTTGGTGAGGTCATCGTGGACTGAATGAAGATGTGGTGTGATCCTTTCTGGGATGATCGGGCTGGGCTCTTCAGCTACTTGGTCTAAGTCTGCACCCACTAGAATATTCGACACACATTCTACACATTACACACACACACTTCTCACACCTATACTCTTTGCTTAATAAATTATTTTGTATTTATTTGTTAAAGCTAGAGTTGTGGAGTATGTTATGTTGGGGAAGAGTGAGAGGGGGCATGATCTAAGGGTGAGTGAGAGTAAGAAAGAGGTGTTCGACAGACTAAGGAGTGTTGTGGACGGAGTCTGGTGGTTTCTCTAAGACAACAATATTGGGGTAATAAAAATGTGGTGTTGATTCCCATCACTCCAAGGATGACACTAAAGTAAGTAAGAAAGACTTACGACAACGGTCATGTATAGACCACATTTTCACTCTTAGAATAATAATTGAAGACTGTAGAATTCCAATCGAAATTAATCACCAACTTTGTCGACTTTCAAAAAGCCTTCGACAGTATCCTCCATCCTTCACTTTGGAATCTACTTTACATCTATGGTTTTCCTACCAACTATACCAACATCATAAAATCTTTCTATAAGGAGACACGTTGCTGCGTAAGAACAGAAACAGGCAACTCTGACTGGTTCTCAGTGGAAACGGGAGTGAAACAGGGTTGTGTCTTGTCACCGATGCTCTTTGGAACAGCTATCGATTGGGTCATGCGCAAATGCACAAACAACACAAATAGGGGTATCCATTGGGTTGACAAAATTCTAGAAGACCTGGACTTTGCAGACGACGTAGTGCTTTTGAGTTCAACACACCCAGATGCCCAAGAGAAAATAAACCATCTCCAAAATGTTTCAGGACAAATTGGTCTCCAAATTAACACCACAAAACCAAAAACTATTGATCTTACCAACAGTTCAGACGACACCAAATTGAACAGCTACGTTCTTGAAAAAGTCAATAGCTTCACATACCTAGGAAGCAAAATGACATCTACAGGGGACTCTACACCAGAAATATTATCCAGAATCGCACTGGCATCTAGTGCCTTCAATAAACTGTCAAACATCTGGAAGTCAAAGTCACTCAGTCAACATACAAAACTTAAAATCTTCAATTCTTGTGTGATTCCAGTGCTAATGTATGGATCTGAGAGTTGGAAATAAACGGTAGCTTTAGATAAAAAAATAAGACAATTTTTAGAACAAATGTCTTAGAAGAATTCTAAACATCCAGTGGACAGATTTCAAAACCAATGCGCAAATAAGACAAGAGACTAAGCAAAATATTGTATCCAATTTTATAAGAAAACGCCGTTGGAACTACATCGGCCATGTACTCAGAATGGACAAGACAAGACTCCCCTACCAAGCCCTCATATGGTCAATCAATCAATCATGTGCCATGCCGGAAAGCATGGGCGGTCATGTGTCACAGTGCTACATACAGGTTATAATAGTGATCGTACAGCACACAAGTCTTCGCGTTGTTAGAAAGATACTTTATTAGCTGAATCATTCTATCTCAGCACACATGATGGAGACTCCCTTCTTGGTGTTGACATCTCTTCTCGCTGGCCCCAGGTGACGTGTGTGTTTTACCTAGATACCCTTCTTCATTCATGCACACACGTTCACTATGGTTTTCCCCCTAGTCAAGGAATGCGCAGCATTCCTTAACTCTTTACTCCTAACCTAATTCCCTCACTGTTACAATGCCTCCCCTTCTTCAAAGAGAATTTTTCCTTGAAAAAATCTCAACCCCAAACTTTAATTAGTTAACTTTACATCTCTATTCTACAATAACAACAATTCCATATATTTCCTAACTCAATTCTCCTATCTCCTCATAGCCAATTGCTAACCAGAGACAATAATATCGAAACTCTCTACAAAACTCGTTATAAAGTTCTCTAGAAAACTTTCTACAAACTCTCCATAAAATTCCCCACAATACAAAAGTCTCCATAAGCGAACCGCTTTTAACTTTAAAATGTCCATCTAAATTATGATTGACAAAACTGAAGATATTCCCCTTATCCTTTATTTCCCCCCTTATTCACATTCTCACACTCTCAGTATTCTAGGATAGACAGAAAAAAAATAGCTAGTTTAGATTTGTGTAGGTGCGCACCTGAAATTAATAAAAGTAAGGAAAAAGTAAGAAAGTAAGAAGTAATCACCTTTCTCTTCCCATACATTCTCAAAACTTTATCAAAAAATAAAGTTTCAAAATTTATCTTCAGTTTCCGTCAATAATAATTGTTATTATCAAAAAAAAATATGTTAATCCAAAACTGCTAGCCTTTGTATTATTCAGCTCATCAATTTCCCGTTTACCATTCCTTCCACAACAAAAAACTTCCTAACTATTATTATACTGTTAAGTACAGTCTTCTTCTTCCAATATGCAGTTATTTAAATGCCAAATTTCAACCTGGCATTCCCCCCATATTCTCCCATTAAACGCTGTTCAACCCAGCTCCTATTATAAACCTTGTATATACATTGCATACCCCACATGTAATAACAACATACCCCTCCATTCCTACATATAGAGTCACTTCACTAACCACTACTTTAATTCATCTTCTAACTGAACTACAAAGTAATAATCATTTTAAACACCCTTAAGGTAACTCAATCAACCCAAAACATCGTAAAAATAACCATCTAAGTTAACTTATTTTTCACATTTCATAAAACACAATTGAAGTCCCAACAATTGAGCAAAGCATTTCAATCCCCCCACATTAATCAATGTACACATACAAATTTCAAGACCATATTCTGAGTACCCAATAATAATTTTCCGCTTTAGAAAAACTCCATCAAGTACCTTTGTAAACACAAAAATATTGTGTCCAACTTCTTCTTCTATCTGCCATCTGCAGAACCTTGTATCACTCTATTCATCTATCACTTCTCCATTTCTTTAATAACCTCAAATTTTTTTCTATAATTGCAATATCTACATCAATGTCGCTATCCTCTCGAGGAGAGCTATATTCTTTCATATCCGCTTCTTCATCAGTTTCTGACTTTTCATCCATCTCTTGTTCCCCATCTGTATATCCATTACTAGCAACCGCTAATCTCTTCCTTTCTAAATCCAATCTAATTTTCCTGTCTTGCCGTCTCAACAAATTTTCAAATAGTGGCATCTCTTCCTCACTCGAAGAATTCGCTCTAAGTTTCCTTTGCCTCTTAATTTCTTTTTCTTTCTGTCTATCCAACTTTCTTTTTACTGCCTGTCTTGTATTCATAAATGGAGGTTCAATATTTTCGCTAACTGCCTCTTCACTAATATAATCGTCATACACGTTATTTTCCTCTGTCATGACTGTTTTTGGTACCGTTTCTTCTTGTTCAGCTGTAGTAGATGCTGTTGTTACTTGTTTTCCATTCTCTATAGGTATTGGATATACCGATTGTCTGACAATCTGTCCACCTGACCTAATCCCATCAACAAAAATCCCTACTAACATCCGTTCCACTTCTTCTGCTCGTACATTCTGTCCTAAAAATGACTCTTCAGCTAAATTGATTAACCTGTCACTGTATAACTGAACACTTTCTGTGCTGTTTTGTCTAGTCTGTCGCAATACTGAGAATGCGTGTTGTGGATCAGTAATTTCAGCATATTTTCTTGCGAGATCATCTTTAAATTCTTCCCAGGTTTCACCTCCTGCTGCCTCTAACTTTCTTCTTATATGGTCAGAAACTGGACTTGTACTTGTTCTGTATGCCAAGTTCTTTTTCTCTCCATCCTGTTGCGTTTACTAAATATGCATGTTTTTCAATAGAAATAATCCATTTCTTAAACTGATTTGCTTGACCACTAAATCTTTCAACATCAGTGCTTATATTTTGTTGTCTTAACACTGCATCCAACCTTGATATTGCCCCGCCAACGCCAGTCAGTACCTGTGAAAAATCTTGGGATTCCATCCTAAAATTTATAATTATCAAGCAATATACAAATATTTCAAACAATATTAATTTCAAACCCAGCAACAATACATAATCTGTTAATTACTCTAATATTATCTAATTATCTTAACTAAAGCCTCCAATCGAAGATCCTGACGAAGAAATATTCCTGTTTCAACCCTGAATTCTGACAAAAGAATTTAAATGACCTCCTGATTCAGAATTACCTACACCACATAAAAAAGGACTCTAATCAAGCTCGTTAAAATGAGCAGAACAACGAAGAGCCTCTGGGTTTCTTTCCTTCATAATTTAATCGAAGTCGAAGTCAGATCTTTCTAATTATTTCCTGACGTTGATTATGCTCGATATCAGGCTCGCAACAAGACTGTTTGATTACCTGCTCGATTACTGTAGATTCCCTTCAAGTAAGGTCACCTTCACGCAAGCGACAATTGCTCACGACTTCAGCAAAAAAAACTCACTTTCCAGCAGCAATCTGTGATTTTCATATATATATATTTCAGCGCAAACGTAATCCAGTCAACAACAATTGGACTTAAAGCTGACGCTATCCAGTCTCTTATTTTCATGTGGGACTCTCGCCATGGTCAGTTTAAATTACTTTATCCAAACCCCGAGTTGAGACAAGTTTCATTTATGCCTTCCTTTAATTGAAGTGACTGTAGAGAGTATTGCAGACCTTGATTTCATAATTATGGAATTTGCACCATAACCTTGACTTCACCTTCAACAGTCCCACGGGTTAAAACTCATAATTTGTACTGATTTTTGATGCAGAACGGCATTACTTGATCTCAATATACCATTTTGCGTTGGTCAATTCTCCAGTTAATTTCATAATTATGTAATAACATCAGTCTTTCAAAAAAATAAGTATCAATCAAACCTTTTTTTTTAGCGCTGACCTTGAAAATGGATCTCCTTCTTAACCAGGAATCCAGTGAGAACCCAGAACAGCTACCAACAGTCGGCTTTCATCTGTTGCAGTTTCTCAATATTTACTTCTCCAGACACGCCAGACATAACCATCTTCTATGGCTGTACTCTCTCTCTCTCTCCGCGACCTCCCATGTTTCATAAATTCACGGCACCAAATCAACCTGTGTCACAGTGCTACATACAGGTTATAATAGTGATCGTACAGCACACAAGTCTTCGCGTTGTTAGAAAGATACTTTATTAGCTGAATCATTCTATCTCAGCACACATGATGGAGACTCCCTTCTTGGTGTTGACATCTCTTCTCGCTGGCCCCAAGTGACGTGTGTGTTTACCTAGATACCCTTCTTCATTCGTGCACACACGTTCACTATGGTTTTCCCCCTAGTCAAGGAATGCGCAGCATTCCTTAACTCTTTACTCCTAACCTAATTCCCTCACTGTTACACATGACTCGCCATTTCACTCGATCACTAGTGTCGTGGATCAGCTCAGTGTTCCTGTCCCGTCCATGCCATGTGGCCAAACCATCCAGGTATTTTCCTCTCGGTCTTCCTCTTGGTCTGTTCCCTTCGGTCTTGCCAGTTGTCACCAAGTTCTCCAATCCATTTCTTCTCATAACATGTCCAAAAAATTTTGACTGTCTACGTCTAATCTCTCTAATCAGCTTACGATGTTCATTTGTCTCCTGTAGTACTTGGTCATTGGTTTTTCTGTCTGTCCATGGTATTCTTTGCATTTTCCTCAGAAACCACATTTCTGCAGCCATCAGATGTTTTTCAGCTTGACTGCTCATTGTCCAAGTTTCACATCCATACAAAAGAACAGGCTCTATGTATCCCCTCAACACTCTTTTTCTCGTTTCAATTGACATCTTTTTATTGGTCAGAATCATCCTTGGTCTTCCTACTGTTGCTAGTAGGCACAGGGTGATGCAAGCGAAGGCATACCTCAGAGTAGCTGCAGACACAGATCACCCGTTGCATGAGGCGCTGGACGTAGTTAAGGGTCAGAGACTGATAAGAGGGAAATCATGGATGGCTCAGGCGGAGGATACGATCAGACAGGTGTGCCCCTTGGAGAACATCAGGCGAGGAGAGGAGTGGGTCAGAGTGCCAGCCGTGCAGTCAGACTTGTGCAGAGTTGTAATAACATTGAACCGGGAGTGCAGGGAGTGGCCAGCAGGGGCCACGGAAGTGGAAATTCAGCAACTAATTCAGGAAAATTCTCGCCCGGGTGATGTGATTATCTACACGGATGGGTCAGTGTTGAGAGGTAGGAGAAATGCCTGGGGGTTCTTGGCAAAAATTAATGGTCGGCGTTTGGTGCAGGAGAGCCTGGCGTATGATAACACTACATCTAGCTTAAGAATGGAGGTGGAGGCGGTCAGTGCAGCTTTCCGCTGGATAGAAAACACGATACATACACACATTGTGATTGTAACTGACTCAGAAAGCATGCTGAGAAGGGTGAGAACAGGTAGGCTTCGTGCAGAGTGGCTTGCTTCGCTTCGGAGGTCACGGGTAGTAAGCATCACCTGGATCTTTTCTCCTGGGCATGCCGGTGTGCTGGGGAATGAACAGGCTGACAGATTGGCTGGCTCGGCAAAATTTGGTGGAGTATTGATGCATGACAAGGCAGACATGGTTGCGGCCTTGTGGGAGCACGTGTACACCTCGGAGGAGCAGATGGAGCACCATGGTCTGGTAAGAATGAGACAACGAGGTGTGACGAGGGGATCTGGCCGACGCTCGGTGCTCGGAGGAAAGGCAAGACGGACATATAATCAGATTACTACTGGAACTATTAGTGTTGGAACTCTTCGCTGGCTGCTGAGGATGGAGACGGAGCGCTTATGGGAATGTCCCGAATGCTGTGATGTCGGTTCCTAGATCAATCAATCAATCATATGGTCAGAATGTTTTTCATCTTGCTAAAGGCTACTTTTGCCATGGCGATTCTTGTTCTAATCTCTTCAAGGCATCTCCCATCAGATGTTATGACTGTTCCAAGATAATTGTACCGATTCACTTGTTGAAGAATATTTCCATTTACTTGTATATTACATTGTGGTACTTCTTTCTTCCAAGTGACGACCATAACCTGAGTTGTTTTACAATTTAATTCTAATCCCAGTTGCTCATTGTGTACAACAACCGCATCTACTAATTGTTGCAGGTCCTGCGCATTGTCTGCAATCAATACTGTATCATCTGCATATCTAATGTTATTGATGTTTCGTCCTCCAATGCTGATTCCATTTATATCCTCTACATTTCTGAAAATATTTTCACTGTATAGGGAAAAAAGATCTGGAGACATCACACATCCCTGCCTAACACCTCTCTTAATTGGCTGATACTGTCCCACTTCATTATCAATCATTATTGCAGCTTGTTGTTTCCAATATATGTTTTTTATAAGTCTAATGTCTTTCCCATCAATTCGTAGATCTGCAAGCATATCCACCATGTTGACATGTCTAACTCTATCAAAAGCCTTTGTATAGTCAATAAAGCAAAGATGTATATCCTTGTTTACTTCTATAGCACGTTCAATAACTGTTCGCAGCATATATACAGCATTTACTGTACCCTTTCCTTCTACAAACCCGCATTGTTCTTCCCCTATTTCAGGTTGTATCTTCTTCCTCACTCTTTGCATGATAATTCTTAGCAAAATCTTTGTGATGTGACTCATTATACTAATTGTTCTATGTTGATCACATTCCAAGGTTCCTGATTTCTTTGGGATTGCAATAACTACAGTTACATGATTCAGGAGGTATATTTCCTGTATCATATAATGTGTTCAGCAGTCTGGTGACTTGCTCTAGTCCAAATTCTTCTAAAGCTTTAATCATTTCTGTTGTGATGTTATCTGCACCGGGGACTTGCCAGCTTTCATATGCTTAAGAACATTTCAAACCTCCATCTCCAAAATTGGCGGTCCTTCATTATTAAATCTAATATCATACTGTTCGTCTCTGTTATCATCATAAAGGTGTTTCACATAATCTGTCCATACATGTAGAATCTGGTCTTTTTCTATTATGATTTTGCCATCTTTAGTTTTTAGACACCCTGTTGATGTACTTGTTCTTTTATTAGAAAGTTCCTGAATTCTTTTGTGCACTAATTTGGTATTTTGACTGTTGTGTTGGTTTTCAATTTCTAAGCACTTTTCCTCAAGCCATGCTTCTTTTGCCTCCCTACATAATATTCTGACTTGTCTGTGAATTTCTTCATATTTGACAGAATTATTTTTGTTGAGTCTTCTTGTTTCCATGAGGTGTTAAATTTCTTCAGTCATCCATTTCTTACGACCCACCTTCTTTAATTTTGGAATAGTTGTTTCTGCAGCCACATTGATTGAATTCTTCAACGTTTCCCATTGATCACCAGTAGGGAAAAGGAAACGGGGAAGACCAAGAGAGACCCTGCTTAGAACCATCATCATCAGAGAATGATGTCCGACATGTGAGAAGCTCATGGCCTTTACGGCTCAGGCCGGAGGGAGAATTGTGAAGGGACTCTGGTACTTTTGCTAAGACCACAAGTAGCCTGACTATGGAAAGTCATGGCAGTAAGTAAATCAACATGGCTCGAGACACAGACATTCACTAGGGTATGCTTCCTTAGCATGCATCAAGAGGATAGAGATGGGGTGGATCCGAAAGAGAGTGGTTGCTGTCGCTGGAGCGGTCTCAGCAGGCAAAGATTAGTTTCATCTTTGTGCCGGAGCATGCAGGAGTACAAGGAAATGAGCAGGCTGACAAGCTCTCAGGTAAGGCTACTGTGGAGGGCGGACGCGCCATGGACCAAGCTGACATTCTGAATGCTCTACAAGAAGTAAGACATTTGCTGAGAATTAAGTGATGACTGTGAATCTACAACCATGGTCAGACTGCGAGAACTACAATTAAAAGAGGTGTGGCCAAACAAGAACACTACGCAGGAAGCCAAACAAGATTGATAAACCAACACAGAACTGGTGTTGTTAGCTGCTACACGCTGCGGGATTTGCTGAGGCAGGGGATCCGAGCACTTACGGACTGAATGGTTCGATGTGCAATGAGGATGATCTGTTGACTAACTAACTAACTAACTTCCTATTACATATCCCTCGCCATAAGGCAAACCCACTCCGACTTCAGAGGCACTTGCAATTTACGTACCTAAGTCAAGGACGATAGGTCAACATTTCAGTCCAACTCTCCAGTGTAGGGGTTGAATCCCTTACCTCGGCATCAGCACACCGGATGTTCAAGAACACATGTTTTTATCCATTCGGCCATTGCTGACCTACAATCAATCAAATGATAACCTGATCTCCTGTTGGTGAAACTTCACTTCAAGAGTCAGAATTATACACCTATTTATGTAGCAATGTAGACACAGATGGGTCAATTAAAATAAGAATACAACATGCAAGAGGACTTTCATAACAATTGGACACTTGTGGAAGTAAAATAAGAAATAAACAACAGATTGTTCAAGTAAAACATTGAAACAGTACTATTGTATGGATCAGAAACATGGAGAATGACATACAATGATTATTAACAAACTACATTCATTAATTGTTGACTGGGCAAAATAGGTTTACTAAAATGGTATGACAGAATCACCAATGTCAAACTCCAGGAGAGAACTAAACAAATACAAGTGTATCAAGAAGGAATAACCGATGCAGTACTGTATATGACATACTTTGAGAACACCTGAGAATTGTATTACATGAAAAGTGTTGTCTAGAATTGACTGGGCAAATGAAATAAAGGAAGATCTAAACTCACAAGAACAGAGTTAGAGACAGAAATGAATAATATCATGAAGACATGGGCATGAGATAGCTAAAGATAGAATGGCTTGGACTGAATTGATTGATGGTCCATACCAAATGGGGGGATAAAGTGAAAAAGAAAAGATGTTGATCAAATCCAATGTGGCAGGTCCCTAAGTATCATAAAATATATCAGGCCACAGGCATTTGATCTTTGACCCCTGCCACAAAAGGCTTCCTATCTAGGTCTATGTCCAGGGATTCCCACATTCTCTTGACAAAAGTCAACCAACCGGCAGCAGCATTTATTTGTTAATTGTGCAGCTGAAGGACACAATTCATGTTTTTGTGTGCTCGCTCACCTTGAACTCAAGCGTAGTCCAGACACACAACTTCTAGTAGTGCTGGAGTGTATTGTGTATGTGGATTAGCTTTCCCTATTAACTGTGTCCCTTGCCATCAGACAAACCCACTCTGACTTCAGAGGTAGACAATTCATTCACAACAAAATAATATAATAATAATAATAATACTAATAATAATAATAATAATAATATATCCAGTTTTATATATATATAATGAAATAAGCCAATATCAGCCTATTAAGAGAGGTGTGAGACAGGGATGTGTAATGTCTCCAGATCTGTTTTCCCTGTACAGTGAAAATATTTTCAGAAATATTGAAGATATGGAAGGAATCAACATTGGGGGACGATGCATCAATAACATTAGATATGCAGATGATACAGTATTAATTGCAGACAATGAACAGGACCTGCAAAATTTAGTAGATGCGGTTGTTACACACAGTGAACAACAAGGGTTAGAATTAAATTGTAAAAAGACACAGATTATGGTCGTCACTAGGAAGAACGAAATACCACAGTGTAATATACAAGTAAATGGGAATATTCTTCAACAAGTGAATAGGTACAATTATCTCGGAACAGTGAATAACATCTGATGGGAGATGCCTGGAAGAGATTAGAACAAGAATCGCCATGGCAAAAGTAGCCTTTAGCAAGATGAAAAACATACTGACCAATAAAAAGATGTCAATTGAAACGAGAAAAAGAGTGTTGAGGATGCTACATAGAACCTGTACTTTTATATGGATGTGAAGCTTGGACAATGAGCAGCCAGGCTGAAAAACATCTGATGGCTGTAGAAATGTGGTTTCTGAGGAAAATGCAAAGAATACTATGGACAGCCAGAAAGACCAATGAGCAAGTCCTTCAAGAAACAAATGAAGATCGTAAACTGATCAGAGACATTAGACGTAGACAGTCACAATTTTTTGGGCATGTTATGAGAAGAAATGATTTGGAGAACTTGGTGACAACTGGTAAGATCGAGGGGAACAGACCAAGGGGAAGACCTAGAAACAAGTATCTGGATGGCTTGGCCTTGTGGCATGGTCGAGACAGAAACACGGAACTGATCCACGACTCTGGTGATCGAGTGAGATGGCAGAACATGACCGCCCACGCTTACCGGCATGGCACATGATGGATGGATGGATCCAGTTTAATTGACTTGAGAGTCTTGAATGAGGTATCATCAGATTTCATTATGTCAGTTCTATGCAACTTATTTTTATTGTTGTTTTTTTTGTCCTTGCAAATTTTTTTTTTTCCAAAAAAAATTAGGAAAGTGTCATAAAAATATCTAATGACACTTGATGGGAGGTCACAACAATCAACAATCTAATTTTAAATAAGAATAAACATAGCAAATAATAACCTGATCTCTCTAGTAAATAATACTAGTTAAGAGAAGTAAAAAGATTTGTCTAATTCTCTCCATGAGTTCCCTTAATGAAATCTCGCTTCGAGATGTGGAATCATACACATATTTACGTACCAATGTAGACAAAAAGGTGGGAGAACATATAGAGATATTTAAAATAAGCATTATAAAAGGAGTTTCCATAGCACTAAAAAAAAAAAAAAACTGTTAAAAATTACGCCTGTATGCATCAGAAATGTGGAGAATGTGTAAACCAATTATTTATTAACGGACTACAAACATTCATTCGTTGTTACTTGAGTAGAATAAAAGGACTAAAGTGGTCTGCCATTCTTCATAATGATTGTAATCACTTTGTGGAGTTCATGAAGAAAACAGTATTGTCTGTATAATTAGTTAGTATAACCGACAAAAGTGAATGAAATATAGGGAGACCTACAATTACACGAAGGCAAACAGAATGAGGTGAATAATGGAAAGACGGGGGCGGGGTGGATGCTGACAGAGAGGCTCAACTTCATTGCACCGAGTGTTTATTGTTTTATGATGCCATTTAGATTTACTGGGTCTCTTTCCACAGGGCTGCAGGCTGCCGAAAGTGTCGCACAAAACAGGAACTCCGTGGCTCCAGTGACTACCCCCAGGCTGCTTGGCCAAAGAGATAGTATGACGATTTTCAACACCATTAAAAGATAAATGAATGATGTAGTAAAATATTCAACATTACCAACAGAGTGCGTATTTTATTGCAGTTTTAGTCTAACATTGAACATACACATTCCGCCATGTTTCCTGCAAGTTCTGAGGTTAATATAAAAACTCAGATATTCTCAAATGGTCAATAGCATTACCGAAACAATAATTACATTCAATTATTCATTCAGTAGAATATCCTTTACAGAACCTCGCTCCCATAACAACATTCCGGAAACAGGCGAAGTGGTTGGATTATTTTTGCAAAGGCTAATGAACGAGTCTTGAAAAAGTGGAGTCTGGCATATGAATATATGAGACTACGACCTCCAGCATGAGAATGGATGTGGAGGCAGTAACAGCGGCATCCGGTGTCTAGAGGAGACTACTGCAACACACGTTGTGTTCATTACGGATTCAAGGAGTATGCTTAGTAAGGTGGAGAAAAGAATTTTTCGTGTAGAATGGCTATCGTCGCTTCAGAGCTGACCGATTGTGAGAATTGTGTGGATATTTTGCCCTGGCCTTGCGGGGGGTGAGGGGGAATGAACAGGCTGATAGGCTAGCAGGGAGGGCACCTCTTGGTGGTATTTTGCCTATGGACAAGGGGGAGGTGGTCGTGCGCTTGTGGGACCAGGTGGAGAAGGCGGAGGAACAGATTAGTTTAGTTAGTTTAGTCCTTGGATCAACATCACGGCACACGGTTTAACCCATAAGTGCCCATAAGAGGATCCTGAAATACTTTGGGTAGATTTTTAACTCGAGATTTTGCCCGGGCAACGCCGTTAGGCTACTCTTTTTAGATTTCCAACTGCCAAGGGATTTTTTTTTACGTTCGCAACAATACACTGATCTCACTACCCACAGACCAGGGGAACTTTTGTATTACTGGAAGTCCAGGAGGATTTTTTAAAATAAATCCCGGTCCTCACCGGGGCCTGAACCCGGGGCCTCCAGCACTCGAGGCGGACACCATACCTCGAGACCATTCAGCCCCGGAACTGAACAGCGCATAAATCCATTTGAATATAAATGTTATAGACGGGTTCTAAGAATATCTTGCATAAAGAAAGAACAAATGAACCCATACTTCAAGAGCTGAATACTGAAGAAGGCTGGCTAATAAAGACGATAAAACATAGGAGGAACAGATTGAGAACCCATATGTGGAAAGAATGAGATTGCGGGGGGTCGGCAGGGGTTCTGAAAGAATCTCAAACTGAGAGGGAAGACTAGGAGAACTTTTAATCAGATAGCGGTGGAGACGATTAGCCGTATGACTTTTCGCTGGCTGTTGAACGATGGGGCGGAGCACGTATGGGAATGTCATGAGTGCAGTGATGTCGGTTCTAACTCAACTCAACTCAACACAACATTCCGGAAAATCTCTAGATCATAAGCAAGATGTCGCACATCCGTTACACCCATCTGGAGATCATCCGCCACACCCTGCATCCATCTTCTCTTTGGCCTTCCTCTTCTTCTTTTCCCAGGCATATTCCCCTCCATTAGTCATAAACAATATAAAATAACACAAAGTAATGCAGCTTTATATAACAGAATTGCGACACATACATGACGTTGCGGTGACTAGCCTTCATCAGCAAACAAATACATGCACAAAACACAACATATAGTCACGGAGAAGACCCTCCGGTGAGTACATTAAGGCGTAACGACGGGATGAGAAGAATAAAAAGATGGAAAACAATAGAAACAATAAAGAAGAAATGAAAATTTAAAAAAAAAGGTCCTGTTACCTCAGAACCCCAAGCTGTGAATCATTAGTGTGTCTCAAAACTTTCGTGACGTTTCAGATGACCAAAATATTTACATTTTCTATGTTTTATCGTCTTTAATAGCCAACCTTCTGCAGTATTCAGCTCTTGAAGTATGGGTGCATTTATTCTTTTCTTTATGCACGATATTCTTAGAACACGTCTATAATATTTATATTCAAAGGCATGTATGCGCTGTTCAGCTTGTTTAGTAAGTGTCCAGGTCTCACAGGCGTATGTTGCAATGGGAAAGACGTATGCTCTTAAAGATCTGAATTTTATAGTTCTATCTGTCCTACATTTGATATTTTTTTTTCTTCTCATTTGATATTGGGGGGTACGGGGTGTCAGGCATTGGTAGCACCTTTGGTAAGGATGGCTCTCATGTCCTTTCAGGACCCATCCCCCACTGG
This sequence comes from Cepaea nemoralis, assembly GCA_014155875.1. Lineage (NCBI taxonomy): Eukaryota > Metazoa > Mollusca > Gastropoda > Stylommatophora > Helicidae > Cepaea > Cepaea nemoralis. The sequence continues at coordinate 117,401 of JACEFZ010024862.1, forward strand.
TCCAAGTCTGACACCCAGCTCGTGCCTGTGGCTCCTAGTAGCTGTCAGCATGCGACAGCGGCCACCCCCCGGGCAACAGCTGTGAGAGGCTGGCTAAACCAGGCATGGGTATCCGATTTGGTGTCAAACCAAGAGGTAAACTAGGGTATGCCTACCCAGCATGTGAAGACAGGATTCGGCAGACTGCGCGGAAGAAATCATTCCTGATTCAACGGGCAAGACGGCGTTTACCTGCAAAGCGTTGTGGAACGTAATGAGCACGGCAAGGCACGTAGAGCGCCCTGGTCATCCACTGCACCTGTATTCGTCTCCAATCGTCTCGACTTGTCTTGCCACTGGACTCAGATGGACTCAGGCGAGAGAGTGAGGTCGACGAATTGCGCAACTCTTCCTCACTTTAATCCAAGTCATCGCGCAAGTCATTCTTCATCCAACGTCACATATCACCTTCAAGCCCTGTGGCGATGGGCGAGCGGCAAAGCGGCAGGCGTGGGTACGCTGGCAGCCGTAGTCGCAGACCTGCACACAGGCGGCTCAGGCCATATGGTCGTCTTCTACTGACCGGAGCAGCAGTGGGATTCGGCAGCCCCCTGAGCGACTGAGCAGCCCTCTATAGGAACACACTGCTCACCTCCATAGCATGAGGAAGGGGCTAGAAAAGGTGCCCTAAACATTGTCTGCTTCATCACTACCTAACCAGCTAGCCGCGGTTGGTGGGTACCCTAAACTGCGGTCGACATACAAAGAAAGATAAAACAAGCAAAGCTAAAAGAGTAAACCATATTCCCTTAACAATTGGAACTTGGAATGTACGCACCCTACTTGACAGAGACGGCGCGTCAGGTCCAGAGAGACGAACAGCACTGATTGGGAGAGAGCTGGGCAGGTACAACATCGACATTGCAGCCTTGAGCGAGACACGACTTGCAGAAGAAGGCCAAATCTGTGAAATTGGTGCCGGCTACACATTTTTCTGGAGTGGAAGGAAAAGCGAGGAAAGACGCCAATCCGGTGTGGGATTTGCCATTAAGTCGGCCCTGGTCGGCAAATTAGCTGGATTTCCAAAGGCTGTAAACGACAGGCTCATGACCATGAAGTTGCCTCTGCTGAATGGAAGGAAGCACGCAACCATTGTGAGTGTCTACGCACCAACTATGACCAACGAAGATGATGTCAAGAATAAGTTCTATGAGGACCTGCACAATGTATTAACATCTGTTCCCAAAGGAGACAAACTTATACTCCTTGGGGATTTCAATGCCAGAGTAGGCACGGACACCACCTCTTGGAGTGGCATTATTGGAAAGCATGGAGTCGGAAATTGTAACACCAATGGACTCCGCCTCCTTCAGACATGTGCCGAACATGATCTCCTGATTACGAACACAATTTTCCGTCTCCCCATGAGAAATAGGACATCGTGGATGCACCCTCGCTCGAAACACTGGCACCTCATTGACTATGTAATCGTCAGGAGGAGTGACAGACAAGACGTTCGAGTGACAAAATCCATGTGTGGTGCCGAATGTTGGACAGACCATCGTCTCATTGTCTCGAAAATGAACATCCACATCAGGCCACCACGGCGTCCTCAAGGGGCAAAAATGCAAACAAAGCTAAATGTCACCCGCCTAAACAGCAAGAAAATGCAGCAGTCGTTTGAAAATATGCTGGAAGACCGCCTCAAGCCCAATGCTGAAGCAAAACAGGATACAGAAACAGAATGGAGAGCCCTAAAGGACACGATTTACAACACTGCTATGGAAATCCTGGGTCCAGCCCCCCGAAAGCATAAAGACTGGTTTGATGAAAATTCCGAAGACATCAACCAATTGCTGGCCGAGAAACATCTTCTCCTCAAGGCACATTTGAATGACCCAAAGTCAACATCAAAAAAAGATGCTTTCAAGAACATTCAGAGAGTAGTGCAGCAGAAACTTCGGCACATGCGGGACTCCTGGCTGAGCAGCAAAGCTGATGAAATTCAGGGCTTTGCTGACAGACACGATATGAAAAACTTCTACGACTCACTGAAAGCGGTCTATGGTCCTTCATCACCAGGCATAGTTCCCCTCCTCAGTGCAGATGGGGGAACATTGGTCACCGATAAGAAAGAAATCCTCCAACGCTGGGCAGAGCATTTCAGCAAAATCTTAAATGCAACTTCCTTCTTCGATGATGAAACCATCAATTGCCTTCCTCAAGTTCCCACCAATGAGACTCTTGATGACCTGCCAACCATAGTGGAAATAAACAAAGCCATCCAGCAACTCTCCAGCGGCAAGGCACCTGGTCCTGACTCCATCCCAGCAGAGATATACAAGGCAGGTGGGCCGGTCCTAACAGAGCAGCTTCACCGAGTCTTCACAAACATATGGATGAACGAGACCATGCCACAAGATTTTAAGGACGCGTCAATAGTCCACCTTTACAAACGTAAAGGAAACCGCCAATCCTGTGACAACCACCGAGGCATCTCCTTGCTTTCAATTGCAGGGAAGATACTCGCCAGAATTCTTCTCAATCGCCTCACAGCCCATCTCGATCAAGGTCTTCTTCCTGAGAGTCAATGTGGCTTCAGAAAAGAACGTGGAACTGTTGACATGATTTTCGCTGCGAGGCAGCTGCAAGAGAAATGTCAGGAACAGAACTGTGAAATGTTCTCCACTTTCATTGACCTTACCAAGGCTTTTGATACAGTCAGCAGAGAAGGACTGTGGAAGATTATGGCAAAATATGGCTGTCCACGAAAGTTTGTCCAAATAGTGCGGCTATTTCATGACGGCATGCAGGCAAGAGTACAGGAAAATGGTGAGCTGTCTGAACCCTTTCCTGTCACCAATGGAGTGAAGCAAGGATGTGTCCTGGCACCAACACTGTTCAGCCTCATGTTTTCAGCCATGTTGATGAATGCCTTCGAGAACGACGACATTGGAATAGACATCAACTACCGTATGGATGGAAAGTTATTCAATCTCAGAAGGCTGAAAGCTAAAACCAAAATTAACAGTGGCACAGTCAGAGAGCTCCTGTTTGCTGATGATTGCGCTCTATACGCCAACTCAGAGGCGGACATGCAACATAACGTTTCAGCTTTCTCACATGCCTGTGCCAACTTTGGGCTCAATATCAACTTGGAGAAGACTGTAGTTATGTACCAGCCAGCTCCAGGGAATAATCACACTGTGCCGAATATCAAAGTGAATGATCATAGACTAAGTGTTGTGGACAAATTTACCTATCTTGGCAGCACCCTGTCACAAGCTGCCACAATCGATGACGAAATGAATGCAAGAATCTCCAAGGCCAGTGCAGCCTTTGGCAGACTGTACAAGAATGTATGGGACAGAACTGGAATAAGCCTGCAAACAAAGCTAAAAGTCTACAAAGCAGTTGTATTATCCACACTGCTATATGCTTGTGAAACCTGGACTGTTTATCAGCGACACGCTAGGAAATTAAACCACTTCCACACAGTCTGCCTTAGGAAGCTACTGAAGATTAAATGGCAAGACAAGATTCCAGATACTGAAGTCCTAGAAAGAGCATCCATGCCCAGTATCCACACTCTACTGATGAAGAATCAGATTCGCTGGGCTGGTCACTTGACTCGCATGCCAGATCACAGGCTCCCTAAACGAATTTTTTACAGCGAACTGCGTTGTGGTAAACGCTCCCAAGGTGGCCAGAGGAAACGTTTTAAAGACACTCTGAAAATTTCACTGAATGCTTTTGGAATTCATCATGACACCTGGGAGGCTGCAGCCAGAGACCGAAATTCGTGGCGTGCATCATTGCGCAAAGGTGCAGTTATATGTGAGGCAACCAGGACTGCAAGAGCTGTGAAGAAAAGGCAGGACAGAAAAACCACTGCAGGAAATCCTCCTCCAGAGACGTCAAGCATTCTTTGTCCACATTGTCAAAGAACATTTCGAGCCAAAATAGGCCTTATCAGCCATCTTAGAACCCACGGCTCCACACCTTCAACCCCACTGGATGAAATGAATGGTCATCATCATTCTTGATGGACAAACAACATTCAACACATTTGATATTATCGACCCCAAATACGCAAACTCACGGATAGCCTTCAGTTCATAACTAGAAAGTTTGATTGATGACGGTGTACCAGCATCTTGTTCCAGCACCTGTTTTATTTATTTAGTTACTTATTTTTTAGGCTGATGGTGAGCCCAAAATCTCTGCAGGCGGGAGCCGTTGCAAATCTTCTGCTGCATGAGTAGTCAGTGCCGCATGTCTGCAAAAAGTAGTTCTTTTATGCATCTTGATTTTATTCTGGTCTTTGCCTTGAGTCTTGATGGGCTAACAAGAATACCATCAGATCTTGTATGGAGGTAGGCTATATACCTTCAGTGGCAGTCCCAAATGTCTGTCTTAAGAGAAGGGCGAAGAAGATACCAAAAGTGTAGGTGCAAGCACGCAGCCCTGCTTTACCCGCTGCTGATGCTGAATGACTGGGATGTTAAGCCAACGAATAACATGGTCCACTGCATATTTTCGTGACATGATTTCACGAGACTTAGCAGGATGGGTGGACATCCTATCTTCTCAACGATTTTAAAAAACGCCTTCTCTTGCAAACGAAGTCAAATACCTTTGTGAGGTCCATGAAGGCAATATATAAAGGCTTCCTCTGTTCTCTGCATTTCTCCTGGAGCTGCCTGAGTGAGAAAATCTTGAAGATGGTGGGCCTGTTGGGTCTAAATCCGCACTGTGATTCAGGGTAAAATCTTTCAGCAAGGATGTGTAATCTTTTTAGGATTACTCGAGCGAAAATCTTGCTTGTAATGCTGAGTAGGGAAATTCCACGATAGTTGTTGCAATCGCTTCTGTCACCTTTTTATTTTAAAAAATAAATAAATAGTAATTTCTATTTGCAGACGATCAGTGCCTGTTTTACAGTGACGAGGGCAGCCTACAACATCATATTAATAATCTGAGTTCAACCTGCAGCAGATACAATATGAGTATAAACACAGCCAAAACCGCAGTAGTGCAAGTTAGCAGATCGCCGGGCTCATTAAAGTATACAGATAAATAGCACAACTCTGAAACAAGTTAAAGAATTCAAATATCTTGGAAGTATAATCACAGAAGATGGCAGATTGGACAGAGAAATCGAAATCAGATGTCAAAAAGCTAGAGCACTTACATATCAACCATCGCCCTTACTTAAACAACCAAATATAGCCATGTCCGCAAAACGACAGATAATAAACAGCATATTCACACCAACCTTATGCTACCAATCTCAAACCTGGACAATATTCAAATCACACCTTCGCAAAATCAAGAACTGCGAAATGAGATGCCTGAGGAGAGCTGCCAACTTAACAATCCGAGACGGAGTAAGAAATGCTGTTATCAGACAGACTGTGGGATCAACACCTTGTGCCACATTTATTGAAAGACAGAAGATCAAGTGGTTTGGCCATGTCGTTAGACTGCAACACCAACAACTACCATCACTGGCCTTACATCAAAGATCATCTGCGACAACACCAAGAGGACACACAAGAAGACAATGGATTGACGACATCAAAGACATTGTACAATCACACGGAATTACACTATCCAGTGCCACCCACCGGGCGCAGGAACGCAGATTATTCCTCCCCACGACGCTTGACGGCAGAAGTGGATGATGATGATGAATAGGAGGAAAAGGGAGGAGGCGGGAGAGGGAGGAGGAGGAGGGAGAAGGAGGAGGTAGGAGAAGGAGGGGGTGAGGAGGAGGAGAAAGAGGGAGGAGGGATGTGGAGGGAGGAGGAGAGAGGAGGAGGAAGGAGGAGGAGAGGGAGGATGAGGAATGAGGAGGAGGGAGGAGGGGGAGAAGGGAGTAGGATTAAGAGGGAGGAGGAGAGAGGAGGAAGGATGAGAGGGAGGAGGATAAGGAGGGAGGAGGAGGGAGGAGGATGAGAAGGGAGGAGGAAGGAAGAGGAGTGATTAGGAGGAGGGAGGAGGTAGGAGGAGGAGGAAGAGGGAGGAGGAAGGAGGAGGAGAGGGAGGAGGAGGAAGAGGAGGGAGGAGGGGGAGGGGAAGAGGTAGAGGGTAGGAGGAGGAGGAGGAGGGGAGAGGAGGAGGATTAACGCATATGCCTGTAGATAACTGCAGCGAAAAGGTGGGTCTGTCTATCTATCTGACCCGGCGTGGCTTCGCCCAGCTCCTGGCGGGGAGCGTCTCATTAAATTCATACAACAACAAAAAAGTAACTTAAAAGATGTCCTCCATCCCGTAAGTAGTATCTTCAAGTATAAAATAATGTCGGTGAATTCATTATGAATAGCGTTGGTATCCCTTGTGTTCCACTAATCTCGTTGACTTGAATACGGATGAACGAATACATCCGTGGTTGGCATTTGTAATTAATAGTTGCTGCTTATATAATTATAATATAGCCAATGTAAGTATTGGTAAGCGCCTACAAATCGTAAACTCTTCAAATTGTGTGTGGTATTCTGTGTAGAAGCGTTGCTTCAATGTCCTGGCGTCAGGGTATCAGAGTAAGAGTATATATAATAAGTCCTGACGTAATATCTAACGTGTAGCAACCAATTGAATGTCACACCTAAACTTCCTTGAGAGATGACAATCTATGTGGCGAAGGTAATCTTCATGGTAGTGTATAGCATCCTCCAACATCCGACGTCAGCAAGTTTTCAGACATGTACAATCAATAATGTCTATAGACGTATCGAATGTCCTTTGCGCCGATAGTGAATTTATGACAGAGTGTCGGCATCAAATATAATCGTGTGTGGTGTCAAAATCTTTTGGCGTTTTAAACAACCAAGTCAAAACTGTTAGTAATGTTCGTAAAATAACGAATGTCTTTCTGATAGAGTAAACTATACTTGCAGATCGGTAGTACACTCCATCCTATGTGGAACAGTCCAACGATAAATGTGAAAATAATCTTGAATCATGACGAACTTCATAAATTCCGCAGATTGTTTAGCATAAAGTCACTTTTGAGCAGTTGCAATCAAATTCGTGAGCAACTCATCAATTCTCGAATGTACAGTGTCCATTGCTGTGTTATAGTACAATATTGTGGTGTAGACTTGTGGCAGTGCAGTGTTTCTTTAGATCTTATGGCCTACTCACATCGACATAATTCCTTTTCAATGTCGACCATGGTTTCGATTGTTTCGCATATCTCTTATGTAACCACCATCTTCTTTTCTCACGTAGACTTATAGTTGTAACTGTATATTCTTTAAATAAATAATGTTCTTAAATAAGTTACATTATTACTCAATGTTCGTTATTTCTAATATTTCATAGCGCTGTGGTGTGTTCAATAAGGTGGAATGTTTTTGCGCATCTGGTGCAAACTTGATATGCTTAATAGATCGTACTTCTTGAACATGATTGAGTTATTATGTATTAATTGTGTACGTACTTACAGTTTTAATTTCACCTGTTGATATTACTTTATCACACAATGCTCTTTCCCTTCATTTATTTCGGCTGTTGTTCCGGCATTTTTATGACGCGGATTTTCATGTGCTCCTTCTTTCTTTCTGTGTAGCGCGGTGTGGAATGTGCCGCTGGCGCGTAATTTCTTTTATGATCAGCTATGGAAATTGGTGGGGAATCTGTGTTGACAAACAAACAGTCCAGAGACGACCCCCAAGTGTCTTGAAGTGCCTGTCCTCTAAATCCCACGGGACCGTACACTTAAAGCAACTCAAATTGAACTCGTCAAGAACAGATCAGAACAACAAAACATGTTCTATCTTACCAACAGGATCATGAACATATAGCAGACTCAAATCGAGCAAGCGAAAGACGTACGTTTATTCCGCCGCAGGACAAAGTATATGCTCTTGTAGAAACGTGAGCTGATCCCTATACGCAGGATCGGCGCTCACTTAAATAACATCTACCTACGAGCTCTAAGTCCAGCTCGCTGCCCTTGAGGCTTAATTATCCAAATCCTCAGTTCAACTGATTAAATAAAAGTCTAGGTATCCGCACCCGGTCTTTCTACTGTTGTGTTGTCTTTAATACATTCCTCTCCGGACTCCCAGCTGCTTCATCACGAAATTACCGCCTCCAGGTGTCACCTTCACACGGAGCCTTTTAGAAACACATCCTTTCGAATCCACAATTCACAGCGTCTCCCGTTGCCGTGTTCTGACGTTCTCCACATTCTCCTTGGATTCCTCTGTTGACATCCACTTTAGTGTCTGAATGGGAAACTCCGTATATGATTTTCCACCGCCCATTCCGATGACGTCATTATGTCTAAACGCCATGTGGCACTGATGTCTCCCTTATCACTTGCAATTTGAATGGACTCACATAATTTGATCCAATAATCATTTGCACTGCCTGGCAGCCTTTTGCACATCCTTCCTAGCTTGCATTAGCTCACTTTGAATCTTTGAAAGATTTTGAAAATTTCTCTGGCAAGAAGGACAAGTCCCACAGGATTTCAAAGATTAAAAGTGAGCTAAAGCAAGCTAGGAAGGATGTTTTAAAGATTTAGTGTGGGTGGGGAGATGTGTGAAGGTGGGGGGATGTGTGGGTGGGTATGAATTGATGTATATACGCATGTGTGCCTGGGTTTGTGTGTGCGTGAGTGGGGGATGTGTGATGGGTGGTGGATATGTGTGTGTATGTGGGACACACGGATGGATAGGGGATGGGTGGGCGGGTGGGGGATTTGTCCCATAACATGGTAACATGCATTGTTTATGTTTACAACATTCATTTGACAATGTTTTTTTCTTATGTTAGTGCACTATGCATTGATGAATGAAAGATGAGTGATTGGAAGGGCCAAATATAAGATGGGTCTGCGTGCCCAATTTGGTACCCTTCAAAAGTAAAGTTCGTTCGTTCACTCAGAGTTTTATGCGTTGGTCTTTCCTTATTTCTTAAGAGAGCTATCTTCTTCTTATCAATCAAGGGCTGCAGATTCTGGCTGTTTGCCACAAACCAGTCCTGCCTCTTATGATCCACAGTGCCATAAACTCCTACGGCAGTTTTATAAAGTTTCCTTAAGTTGACCCTACTTTTCACTTATTGTACAATTTTCTGGTGTATCAGTGAAAGCGTAATCAAGTTTCTGTTGAAACTGAAAGCACTTTTCAGGATCATGAACGTTAATAATATTAATCCTGGGGCTAGATTTGTGTTTAGCTGTGAAGATTATCTTTGGTTTCAGTCTAACCCTTGCAACAACCAAAGAATGATCCGTATCATAGTCAGCACTGTGGTAACTTCGAGTTAATGATATATGGTTCAGATGTTGTCTCCGTGTGATTATGAAGTCCAGTTGGTGCCAATGGCCAGATCTTGGATGTTTCCATGTGACCTTATGCAGCTCTTTTGTTTTAAAAAAGGAGTTTGTAATGTATAGGTCATTTATGGTGCAATGCTCGAGCAGCCTTTGCCCATTTTCATTAATGCAACTGATGTTGTATTTTCCAAGGCACACTGGCCATGAACTCAAGTAACCTCACTGATGAATTTACTATCTAAAAATGACTGAATATCTTTCCTCATTTTTGCATCCAATTCCTCAGGCACAAATTATATAAATGGATTTGATATTTTGTATTTCAAGATGATTAATGATACAGAATGTCTTATGGTTACTTCAAGACATGATTTCTGATATGTTATTCCTCAAGTCCCATTTTAGAATGTGAGTTTGGGAATCTATCACATTGTAATGATATCAGTTTATCATGACAAAAATAACATAACAATACATGACAGCTTTATGGAAAATCCTTATTACTTGGGTCACATATCATACACACACTAAAGTTGATGCAATACTTATAGCGACAGCCATTCTTTATTGTATCTTTTCCCCCTTCCATACATCCAATAAAAAGTCTTCAATTGGAGAGAAAAACAAGAAAATCTTGTCATCAATGTTCCCTCTAAACTGCTGCTTAGGAGCAAGAATTCTACTCTAGTAGCTTCTAACATAAAAGTTGTGAGCATGCCTACATTTGACAATGAGATACATTTGGTCCCAATATTGTCTGCTTGTGCATTAAAGCTCCATGATCTGGGCTTTGTTGATGACATTTTCTTCTTGTCCCACACAATGAAATGAGATGCAAGATGTAGCTAAACACATTGGATGGGAGGTCACAACAATTAAGTCTACAAATTCATAGAGAAAGACAAAGATAATGAGAAAAAAAATCAAGCAGTTGTTTTTGTTTTTTGCTCGCTTGCTTAGACCATACACACTAATTTCAACAGTGCTGGACTGAATCTCACATGTGGATTAGCTCTCCCTATTATGTGTCCCTCACCATCAGGCGAACCAACTTCGACTTCAGAGGCATTTGCAATTTACATCCCCAAGTCAAGGACGATAGGTCAACATTTCAGTCCAACTGTCTGGTGTAGGAGTTAAACCTCTTACCTCAGCATCACCATACAGGATGTTTAAGAACACATGTTTGTACCCATTCGGCCATGCTGACCTACAATCAAGCAAATGATAACCTGATCTCCGTTGGTGAAACTTCACTTCAAGAGGCAGAATTATACACCTATTTATGTAGCAATGTAGACACAGAAGGGTCAACATATAAAGACAAAATAAGAATGCAATAGGCAAGAGGACTTTCATAGCAACTGGACATTTGTGGAAGTAAAACAAAAAAACAAACAACAGATTGTTCAAGAAAGACATTAAAACAGTACTACTGTATGGATCAGAAACATGGAGAATGATATACAATGATTATTAACAAACTACATTCATTAATTGTTGACTGGGCAAAATAGGTTTACTAAAATGGTATGACAGAATCACCAATGTCAAACTCCAGGAGAGAACTAAACAAATACAAGTGTATCAAGAAGGAATAAAAGATGCTGTACTGTATATGACATACTTTGAGAACACCTGAGAATTGTATTACATGAAAAGTGTTGTCTAGAATTGACTGGGCAAATGAAATAAAGGAAGCTCTAAAATCACAAGAACAGAGTTAGAGACAGAAATGAATAATATCAGGAGGACATGGGCAGCTGCATGAGATAGCAAAAGATAGAATGACTTGAACTGAATTGACTGATGGCCCATACCAAATGGGGGATAAAGTGAAAGAGAAAAGATGTTGATCAAATCCAACGTGGCAAGTCCCTAAGTATCATAAAATATATCAGGCCAGAGGCATTTGATCTGTGACCCGTGCCACAAAAGGCTTCCTATCTAGGTCTATGTCCTAGGGATTCCCACATTCTCTTGACAAAAGTCAACCAATCGGCAGCAGCATTTATTTGTCAATTGTGCAGCTGAAGGACACAATTTATATTTTTGTGTGCTCAAGCCTAGACCAAACACACTACTTCTAGTAGTGCTGAACTGAATTGTGTGTGTGGAATTAGCTTTCTCTACTAACTGTGTTCCTTGCCATCAGACAAACCAACTCTGACTTCAGAGGTGGTACACAATTCATTCACAACCAAATAATAATAATAATATATCCAGTTTAATTGACTTGAGAGTCTTGAATGAGGTACCAGCAGATTTCATTATGTCAGTTCTATCCAACTTATTTTCATTGTTTTGTTTTTTGTTTTTGTCCTTACGAAAGTGTCATGAAAATATCTAAAGACATTTAATGGAGGTCACAACAACTAGGTCTACAATTCATACGTGAAAAAATTGAAAATAAGAATAAACAAAACACATGATAACCTGATCTCTCTTAGTGAATAATACTAGATAAGAGAAGTAAACAGATTTGTCTAGTTCCATCCATGAGTTCCCTTAGTGAAACCTCACTTCGAGAAGTGTTATCATACACATATTTACGTACCAATGTAATCAAAGATGGGGGAACATATAGAGATATTAAAATAAGAATATAAAAGGAGCTTCCATAGCACATTTATTTTTAACGCTAATGTAATGTTAAATCATGACTGCTGTATGTATCAGAAACATGGAGAATGCCTAAACCAATTACTAATGGACTACAAACATTCATTCATTGGTGCCTGTGTTAATAAAAGGACTAAAGAGTTCTGACATAATCACTAATGTAATGTCAATGTGGAGTTCATGAAGAAAACTAAACAAATACAAGTGAACCAAGAGGTGAGGTAAACACACTGATGCCAGGTAGGACACAGATTCAACTGAGAAATCCATTCATCCATCATGTACCATGCTGGTAAGCGTGGGTGGTCATGATTGGCCTATAATCTGAAAAAAGCATCAAATATAAAGAAAGTCTATTCTATTTCTATTGTGTTGACTGTAACAGTATAGTAAGTACTGTATAGTAATTATTAGTTTAGTATTGTCTGTAATTAGTAATTAGTATAACCAACAAAGAGAATGAAATATAGGGAGACCTAAAATTACACGAATGTAAACAAACAGAATGGGGTGAATAATGGAAAGGAGAGTTTATACATAGCTGGAGTATGAATAAACGGATAATTTATACATAGCTGAAGTATGAATAAACGGATAATTTATACATAGCTGAAGTATGAATAAATGGATACTTTATACATAGCTGAAGTATGGCTGTTTAAATAACAAGAATAATTTTCCAGATTGGTATCCCCAATAAAATAATTGTGTCCCCAGGCAAGTTCAAGAATTGTTAACTTTCGTTTCTGTACACTTAAATAGTGTCCGGCAGGGAATCGAACCAACAGCTCCCGCTTGTCAGGCAGAGACACTTACCACTGCGCTACTGAGGATACGATTTTGAATCAACAAAAGTATATAACAGAATAATAACATAGTCACATACGTTAAGTCACGTGATTTGGCAAACCAAATCCCCAGACCAGTCGGGAAAGTTCCGCTATGAATAAAGGGATCATTTATTCATAGCCGGGGTATGAATAGACACTTCCATAATGGAAGACGGGGGCGTGGTGGATGCTGACAGAGAGGGTCAACTGCATGGCACCGAGTTTTATCCCATTTACTGGGTCTCTTTCCACAGGGCAGGTTGCCGAAAGCGTCGCACAAAAAAAAAAAAAACAGGAACTCCGTAGCTCCAGTCACTACCCCCAGGCTGCTTGGCCAACAAGATAAAATGATGATATTCAACACCATTAAATGATAAATGAATGATGTAGTAAAATATTCAACATTACCAACAGAACGCGTATTTTAGTGAAGTTTTAGTCTAACATTAAACATACACATTCCGCCATGTTTCCTGCAAGTTCTGAGGTTAATATAAAAACTCAGACACTCCCAAATGGTCAATTGCATTACCGAAACAATAATAACATTCATTCGTTCAGTAGCATGTCCTTTGCAGAACGTCGCTCGCATAACAAATTTCCGGAAAACCTCTCTATCATAAGCAATATGTCCCGCATCCGCTACATCCAAGTGGAGATCATTCGCCACATCCTGCATCAATTTTTGTATTATTTTATATTGTTTAATGACTAATGGAGGGGAATATGCCTGGGAAGAGAGGAAGAGAAGGCCAAAGAGAAGAATGCAGCTTTACAGAATTACGACACATACAAGACGTTGCGGTGACTAGCCTTTATCAGCAAGCAAATACATTCACAAAACCCTTTCCCATTGACAGTTTTTCATTGACAACGGGTATATTAAATCTTGGATCGTACAATTGTGAAACAAATTAATTCGGTTTCAGTGAACTCCGATTTTGTCATCCTGGAAATAATTAATGCGATGTTACGTTTTGTGAAAATATATCACACCGTGAAAGTCAAGTCAAGAGGAACACAACAACCATAAACATCACATCCGTGAAAGTAAAGTAAAGAAGAACACAACAACCATAAACATCACATCCGTGAAAGTCAAGTCAAGAACCACCTCTCACACCATGAGCTGTACTGGGTATATGGTGCTATCCCCATATGTTTAGACCAATTGACATTCCATGGGAGATATGGGGGATTTGTTCAGGCACACAGTTATAATTTTGGAGTTTTTTTAAAATTTGAATTAAACATAAATCAAAATTAACCCTTTTAGGACGGAACAACATTGGGCCAAATTTAGGTTTCCCTCTGAAGAAGACGGAGCCATTTTTTTGGAGTACAGAAATGACTGAAGTGACAATTTTATAAATTAAAAAAAAAATATTAGAACCCATTATAGGATAGGTATATACGTATATATATTCTTAAAGGGGATATAGTAAAGTTTATTTCTGTGTATGATTGAAGTTGTTTTGTTCATGTTTATGCAAATTTGATGACCTCATTTGTATTTTGTGAAAAATATATTATTTCATATCACTATGTATGAATTGGTACTAAATATTTTTAAAAAATGGTACTCACCTAAAATTTCCTCATTGAATACCTACACACTTTAGAATAATTGTAATCACTAATGGTTAAAGAAACAACAACTATGAAGTCCCTATTGACATTTGTAATAGGTTGGCTATCAACTGGTGACATGTTTTTTAGTCCGGCCATTGCCATGAATGGGTATAGATAAAACAATCCTTTTTATTCCCAATACACAAAACTACGGGGACACGAGGTTGAAATCCTCATGGGCACTTTCTGTATCACTAAAGTCATTATCTGACAGTCCTGAACTGACAAAATCGCTACTATCAGAGCTAGTCAATGCTAGTACGTCTTCTAACCCTAAGCTGGCCATTTTAGAACTCAAAAATCCACGAAAAAATGGGTTACTTCGGAAAAAATAGTACAAATTAATATCCACTTGTTTGAATCACGCTACACAAAGCCACGTGAAGGCTAAAATGGCTGACGATAGCAAGGAAGCATTTGATTTGTCTGTACTATTAAAAGCTAACCAATCAAAGCAGTTCTTACAACGGGATCGGCCTTTTCTGCCGAATCGGGATTTTCACTACGACCACGTTGTGACGTCAGGGCTGATTTTCCGGCCGCGTCGTCCTAGAAGGGTTAATATATATTACTGCTGAGGGACATATCATCAAGTGAATAAATGAATTATACAGGGGCTGAATTACTTAAACCACATAATCATTGATATTGATTGAATGTAGAGCATCAGTTTTTCCCATGGTAATTGTAAATTTAAAATAAATTCTTTTTGTTTGCATAAACCTGTCAGGAACTGTCTAATTACTAATACCTTGATGTATTTGAACAATCATTTATTGTTCATCAAATACAATATACAAGACGTCTTCTGTTTTTTTAACTTTATTATGGCTATTAAACAAACGTCTCAAAATTGCAGAGCTAAGAATTTTATGAACTGACAACTGCACAAGGATTCCTGAAGACTGTAAATCAGCTTTCCACCCATACTGGTTTGATTACTTGATTTGCTAACTGCTACCTTAGAGAGTAGATTTGTGTGGCTGGTAATGATGTTTGATACAGACAACTGAATAAATATCAGATTGTTGATTATAGTTAAGAGTTTCTAGGCATATTTCAGTGTGTCATTGTAGCAAATCATTATAGCTTGATTAAACAGGGTCCATACCAGGCCACACTTATACTGAATAGGTGCAAAGATATTTAAATTCTGGTACTGGCCCGTCCATGCTCCCTTTCAATAGACAGATCTTTGGATGGTGCCATCCTGTCAATGTTGAATTAGTATTTCTAAGAATGATAAGGTGTCATTATGTTCGTGGTCAACAAAGACATGTTCTTGTGGGCTTGGTTCATGATGGAGTGAAATGATTCAGTCTAGTTGTCTGGTCTCTTGGATGAATAATATATCATTCAGCGGTACAGAACTCATTCATTCATTCAGTAGCATGTCCTTTGCAGAACCTCGCTTCCATAACAACATGGTTGTTAGGGTTTCTTGGAAAGTTTTGCAGAAGGTAGTTTGCTGTTGCTTTCCTTCTGGGCAGTGACTATACTAGTTGGTGGTCATAGCCATTGTCTCTACTGATGAGATCATCTGCCTGTTTCTGCAGAGTGCAAACCATAACCAACAACAATATGTCATCTGCTCTCACACTCCATCCACCACCTGGCTTCCATGGCTTCACATAATCCCGATGGGTGGGGGATACATGAACACCTATGGTAGTTGGCAGGGCACATCATGAAGATGCAGTCTCATATGTCTCTTCAGATCACAAGTCTGAGTATAAGAAGCACCACAATCATCACACTTGTAAGGTTTCTCTCCTGTATGTGTTATCTTATGGTTCTTCAGACTGTCAGCTTGAGTAAAAGCACCACAAACGTCAAACTTGTAAGGTTTGTCTCCCGTATGTGTTCTTGTATGTTTCCTCAGAATGTCGAGTCGAGTAAAATAAAAACCACAAACATCACATGTGTACGGTCTTTCTCCTGTATGTGTTCTCTTATGCTTCATCAAATTTTCAGCTCGAGTAAAAGAAGCACCACAAACATGACACTTGTAAGGTTTCTCTCCTGTATGTGTTCTCTTGTGTTTCTTCAGATTGCCAGCTTGAGTAAAAGAAGCACCACAAATATCACACTTGTAAGGTCTTTCTTCTATATGTGTTCTCTTATGTTTCCTCAGACTGCCATGTACAGTAAAAGAAGCACAAGAAACATCACATGTGTGCGGTCTTTCCCCTGTATGTGTTCTCTTATGTCTCTTCAGATTGCCAGCTTGAGTAAAAGAAGCACCACAAACATCACACTCATAAGGCTTTTCTCCTGTATGTGTTCTCTTATGCATCATCAAATTTTCAGCTTGAGTAAAAGAAGCACCACAAACATGACACTTGTAAGGTTTCTCTCCTGTATGTGTTCTCTTGTGTTTCTTCAGATTGCCAGCTTCATTAAAAGTAGCACCACAAACATCACACATGTAAGATCTTTCTCCCGTATGTGTTCTCTTATGATTCCTCAGATTGCTATCGTGAGTAAAAGAAGCACCACAAACATCACATGTGTATGGTCTTTCTCCTGTATGTGTTCTCTTATGGGTCTTCAGGTTTCCAGCTTGAGTAAAAGAAGCACCACAAATATCACACTTGTAAGGTTTCTCTCCTGTATGTGTTCTCTTATGTCTCTTCAGATTACCAGCTAGAGTAAAAGAAGCTCTACACACATCACACTTGTAAGGTTTTTCTCCTGTATGTGTTCTCTTATGTTTCCTCAGACTGCCATGTACAGTAAAAGAAGCACAAGAAATATCACATGTGTGCGGTCTTTCCCCTGTATGTGTTCTCTTAGTGTTCTCTTCAGATTGCCAGCTTGAGTAAAAGAAGCACCACAAACATCACACTCATAAGGCTTTTCTCCTGTATGTGTTCTCTTGTGGGTCTTACTGTAGCCAGCTTGAGTAAAAGAAGCACCACAAACATCACACTTGTAAGGCTTTTCTCCTGAATGTGTTTTCTTATGAGTCTTCAGATGGACAGCTTGAGTAAAAGAAGTACCACAAACATCACACTTGAAAGGTTTTTCTCCTGTATGTATTCTCTTATGTTTCTTCAGGTCGTCGGCTCGAGTAAAAGAAACACAACAAACATCACACATGTAAGGTTTCTCTCCTGTATGTGTTCTCTTATGTGTCTTCAGATTACCAGCTAGAGTAAAAGAAGCTCTACACACATCACACTTGTAAGGCTTTTCTCCTGTATGTATTTTCTTGTGAGTCTTCAGGGTGCCAGCTTGAGTAAAGGAAGCACCACAGTCATCACACTTGTAGGGTCTCACTGCTATGTGTCTTCTGATGTGATACTTCAAACTGTGAATTTGAGTGAAAGAAGTGCCACAATCATCACACTTGTAAGGTTTCTCTCCTTTATGTATTCTCTTGTGATTCATTTTCTTTTGGCAGTCTGGATGACCATCTTGAATCACAATACCATCCCATTCATTACATTTGTTTGGCATCCCTTCAGTATGTGTTCTTTTATATATGTCTACACAAACATTTGGACTAGAAACATCAGACACGTCTCCTGTGTGACTTTTTTGAAAGCTATAATTGACATAACCAAAAATGGCATCAAGAGACTTTGCAAAGCTCTGTGTATGGTTTACTTGTGTTTCCTTATTTTGCTGCTGACAATTCTCAACAGTCAGAAATAGTTTATTGTTTGTATCAAAGACACAAGACCCACTATCTGACATTTGACAACAATTTTCATGTTTTACTGATGCCTTACGACTGTTCTCAACCATTCTTGATTCTGAATTGCTGTGTTCTGTCATTTCTTGAACAATGCTACACCCAGTTATGGCTACCATTTTACTAAAGCTTTGACATCTGTCCTCACACAGAACATCTGATAGTTCTTGTTTCACAACTTTCATGTCTATGCTGTCATATGGCCACTTTTGTGAATGCTCTTGTAAGGAAAGGCATGGACTACTTGGAGACCATGCATGCATTTCTGAAACACACATATATAAATAATTAATAGATTCATGAACATACAAGGTATTGAATAGCTTAGATGATACCTGAACTTAGATCATACATTAGCTAAGATCATACATCAACTTATATCATACATCAACTGAGATCATACATCAATACATCATCTTAGATCATACATCAGCTTGGATCATATAACAGTTTAGATCATACATCAGCTTAGATCATACATGAGCTTAGATTATACATGAGCTTAGATCATACATGAGCTTAGAACATACATCAGCTTAGAACATACCTGAACTTGTATCATACACCAGCTAATATCATACATTAACTTAGATCATATATGGGCTAAGTTCATGCAACAGTCTTGACCAAACATCAGCATAGATCATACATCCACTCAGATCATACATCAGCTTAGAACAGATATCTGCTTAGGTCCTATATAGGCTTAGATCACAAATTGGCTTCCAATCATACATCAGCCTAGATCATGCATCAGCTTAGATCATACATCAGCTTAGAAAAGACATTAGCTTAGATCCTACATCATTCTAGATAATAAATGGACTTAGATCATACAACAGCTTAGATCATTTATCAGCTTAGTTCAAATATTAGCCTAGATCCTACATAAGCTTAGATTGAACATCAGCCTAGATCAGACATTATTCTAGATAATATATTAGCTGAGAACAAACATCAGCATAAATCATACATCAACTTAGAACATACATCAGCTTTGATAATAAATCTGTATAGATCATAAATTTGCTTAGATCATACATCAGCTTAGAAAAGACATTAACTTAGATCCTACATCAGCCTAGATCATAAATTGGCTTAGATCATATACATTGGCACCTTGGCGTCTTGGCCGACGATAGTTTGTGCTTTAAAAAGGCATAATAACTATTTATAACTATATCCGGGTAGCGGGGTAGGGGTATCCCCTATCAAAGGAGAAGTAAGGCGCCTCCTTCCCTCCGCTAGCCTACGGGACACCCTTGGGCAAGGTGGAGTACCCGTTTAGCCCCCCGATCAGGGTTACGTGAAGCCATGGGTGCAGGTGGTGGATGAAGATGAAGAGCAGCCGACAGATAGTTGTAGGTTATGGTCTCCACCTTCACGACGGTAGGCAGAGGATCTCCTTTTTTCAGGAGACAATGGCTACGGTCACTGACCAGTATGGTCACTGCTGGGAAGGAAAGCAATGGCAAACTACCTTCTTTACACATGCCAAGAAAATCATGTTGTGTTCACTTATCGATAATCAGAGAAACGGCGTAAATGGGTGCTCCATAGGAGCAGCCTCGCCCGGTAGGGATAGTCATGCGCACCAGGTGACTCCTGACCGTCAACAGGCTACTAGGTGCAAAAGATTAATATCATTGAAAGTAGGAACTTGGAATGTTAGAACAATGAATGCAGATGGAAAGTTGGAGGACATCAAAAAAGAAATGGAGAGAGAGAAGATTAACATATTAGGAATATCGGAAACGAGATGGAGAGGAGCAGGGATAAGGACAGGAGAGGATTGTAAGATTATTTACTCGGGGGGAGAAGAACAGCAAAGAGGTGTAGCCATTATATTAGATAAGCAAACATCAAATTCTGTCAAAGGATATTGGGCTGTGTCAGACAGAGTTCTATTAGTAAAATTAAACGGAAGACCTTTTAAAATAAATGTAATTCAAGTATATGCCCCAACAAGTGAAAGCAGTGAAGAAAGTATAGAGGAATTTTATAATGACATGGAGTCTGCTTTGAAGAACTGTAAAAAATCAGAAATAAATATCATAATGGGTGATTTCAACGCAAAAATAGGAAAGCAAAGCGACAGATGCAGTGTAGGCAACCATGGTTTGGGAGAGAGAAATGAAAGAGGTTACAGACTTGTAGAATGGGCAAAAGAACAAGAAATGGTTGTAGGAAACACCTGGTTTAAACAACATCCTAGAAGATTATGGACATGGAGGAGTCCAGACAGCAGGATTAAAAACCAGATAGATTACATCCTGATAAGCAAAAGGTTTCGAAATTGTCACCGCCTCACCTTTAGAGATATTAATTAAAGGGCTGCAACTCCAGCCCAAGGGATAGAAGTGAGTCACTCAAGGCCCGAGTAATCTAGAGCCTTCTCGAAGGACTGGTCATTGAGTCCATGGTTCCGTGGACACTGATGTGGCCCGCCTATTGCGGGGTCCACGAGGAACTCGGACAGAGTTACCACCCGTGTCGGATTGGGACACGTGTAGACCGGCAGAGGACAGACGGACTTCAGAGAGGCAACAGGGCCTGCCTTAGAGGGACTCAATAGATATATATACATAGGCTAGATAGTTTGCTAGATTGTTGTATGATAACTATGTGTTTGATGTTAATTATCTGTGATATGTAATATAGCGCGGGATTGTTAACCCACTGCGCCAACGCACTGTATATTGAAATACAATAAATGTTCGATATCATAGCGAACGGAGTTATTGTTGCCTGTGTGAACCCGAGCTCAGATACCTAGATAGGAGCAAGACGATGACAGAAATGCATTAACAGTTGTAAAAACTGTTCCAAATGCAGACTGTTACAGTGATCACAGATTAATTACTGGCACATTGAGGGTAAAGTTAAAGAAAGTCAAGTATACAGCAGGAAACCCTAAATATGACTTGTGCAAATTGAAAACTGACAAAGAAATACAAGATAATTTTAACATAGAAGTAAAGAACAAATTTGATTTATTGTCTGATCTAGAGATCCTATTTCAAGATGTAGATGATCAATGGGAAATGCTGAAGAATTCAATCAGTTGTGCAGCAGAAAAAACTATTCCAAAAGTAAAGAAAGTGGGCCGTAAGACATGGATGACTGAAGAAATTTTACAACTAATGGAAACAAGAAGACAGAACAAAAATAATCCTGCCAAATATGAAGAAATTCACAGAAAAGTCAGAAGCCAATCTTCTTTAGTGCCTTGAACAGACCCTCGCGACTGACCAAATCAAATGCCTTTGTGAGGTCGATGAAAGCAATAAACAGTGGTTGATTCTGTTCACGGCATTTTTCTTGCAATTGTCGCAATGAGAATATCATATACAAGTGAACCAAGAGGTGAGGACAAGACAATGATGTCAAGTAGGACACAGATTCAACTGGGTCTCTTTCCACAGGGCAGACTGCCGAAAGTGTCACACAAAGCACCAACTCCGTAGCTCCAGTTACTACCCCCAGGCTGCTCGGCCAACGAGAGAGAATGACGATATTCAACACCATTAAACGATAAATGAATGATGTAGTAAAATATTCAACATTACCAAACAGAGTGCATTTTTTAGTGAAATTTTACATTCAACACAAACATTCCGCCATGCTTTTTACAAGTTCTGAGGTTAATATAAAAACTCATACTCTCAAATGGCCCATAACATTACCGAAACAATAATAACATTCATTCGTTCATTCAGGAGAATTTCCTTTGCCTCTCCCCCCTGAAAAGAAAATAAAAATTCCAAAAAAATATTCCTACTTACCTAGGAATCAAAACGTGTATCACGTGATACACGTTCGGATTCCCAGGTAAGTAAGTACATTTTTTTGGAATTTTTATTTTCTCTTTATTGCTTTCATTGTTTCATCTTTTTGTTCTTCTCATCCCGTCGTCACGCCTCAATGTAGTTACCGGAGGGACTTCTCCGTGTCTATGTATTGTGTTTTTTGTGTGTATTTGTTTACTGATGAAGGCTAGTCGCCGCAACGTCCTGTATGTGTCGTAATTCTGTTATGTAAAGCTGCACTACTTTGTGTCATTTTATACTGTCTAAAAGAAGGGCGAAGAAGATACCCCCCCCCCCCCCAAAAAAAAAAGTGTAAGAACAAACACGCAGCCCTGCTTTACCTCGCTGCTGATGCTGAATGATTGCGATGTTGAGCGAACGAATAAGATGGTCCCCTGCATGTTTTCGTGAAATTATTTCATGAGACTTAGCAGGCTGTGTGGATATCCTATCTTCTCAAGGATATTAAAAAGGCCGTCTCTGCTCACGAGGTCAAATGCCTTTGTGAGGTCGATGAAGGCAATAATATATAAAGGCTTCTTCTGTTCTCTGCATTTCTCCTGTAACTGCCAGAGTGAGAAAATCAGGCCGATAGTGCAACTATTGGGTCTAAATTCCCACTATGATTCTTTCAGCAAGGATGTGTAATCTTTTTAGGATTTTTTGTTTGTTTGTTGCGTATCCCTTACGGGACGTTGCAGTCAACACCAGCATTTTCAGCTGCTGTTGATGTACTAGGCAAGTGTTACGTTCAGTATTTTGCCATTGCTTTCTGAACGACCGGCCCCTATACCTCTTTCGAAAAAACCAGCACCGCCGTGTTTCGAACCCGGGTATACGGGCTCACAAATCGCATGCGCAAGCCCTTAGCCACAGAGACCAGGTTTACGATTACTCGAGCGAAAATCATGCCTGTAACTGTAATGCTGGTGATCGAGTGAAATGGCGAGTCACCACCGCCCACGCTTTCCGGCATGGCACATAATTGATTGATTGAATGCTGAGAAGGGAAATGTCACGATAATTGTTGCAATCGCTTCTGTCACCTTTGTTGTTATAAATAGTAACAATGTTTGCATCCCTCATATCTTGTGGTACTGATTATAACATTATTCTTTGCAGCAGAGCTGCTGTACTGCATACAGTGTGGGATGAATGTTTCTTTGCCGCATTTTAAAATTGCAGGTAGAATACCACCTTTTCCTTGTTTCTTGCCGGATTTGAGAGTGTCTAGTGCTTCACCGATTTCTGTGAGGAGCGGTTCATTATCCAGGGCATGTATTGTGGTTTGTTATTCAATGGATTCTAAAGCTTCTTCCCAGACCGTGATGTGCACTGAATATAGCTCTGAGTAGTTTTCTACCCAGCGATCCATTTGTTTAGCTCGATCTTTTATGATTACCCCCCCCCCCCCCCACCCACCCACTGTTGATCGTAAAGGGGCCATCTTATTTATCAAGCCGACAGCTTGCTTGATGCCCTCGTACATTCCTCTATATTTCCTGTGACTGTTTCCTGTATAAATAGCTGTAGAATAACAACAGCAATTCAGTACCACGAGCAGTCGGTCATCTTTCTGAGCCATGTCTTTAGGAAACACCACGTGAAACCCATCCATTACAGGGGCATTAGGAAACACCACGTGAAACCCATGACAGGGCCATTAGGAAACACCACGTCGAACCCATGACAGGGCCATTAGGAAACACCACGTAAATCCCATGACAGGGCCATTAGGAAACACCACGTTGAACCCATGACAGGGCCATTAGGAAACACCACGTAAAACCCATGACAGGGCCATTAGGAAACACCACGTAAACCCATGACAGGGCCATTAGGAAACACCACGTCGAACCCATGACAGGGCCATTAGGAAACACCACGTCGAACTCATGACAGGGCCATTAGGAATCACCACATCAAACCCATTACAGGGCCATTAAGAAACATCACGTCAAACCCATTACAGGGCCATTAGAAAACACCATGGCAAACCCATTACAGGGCCATAAAATAAAGAAACTCTCATTTCATTAAATAAACAGTCACATAGACTTGAACTGTTGAGTAGTATGTAAATCCAGTTTAGAACGAACACAATGATATACACAGCATCGCGATGTTAAAATAAACAAAAATCGGGAGAATATGTGAAAACACGTCCTCTCGAAGCCGGAAACCGGAAACCAGAGAGAGAGAGAGAGAGAGAGAGAGAGAGAGAGAGAGAGAGAGAGAGAGAGAGAGAGAGAGAGAGAGAGAGAGGGAAAAGTGTCTGCGACATACCACATGAGGTATGTGGAGTAGGTCGTTCTACAAATACGAGGCTTCACTCATACTGTTCCCTATGAAATAGTCAGTACGGTTGATTGTTATACAACGTATTTAAGGATCAAATCACCCACTTTAGGTGGCTGTGGGTGAGTGGATGAAGGAGGATATGCGGGTGGATGATTGTTGGTGGGTTATGGGATGGTGGGGGATATATGTATGGGTGGGGAGATGTGGATGTGGGGGATATGTGGTGGGTGGAGATGTGTGCAGGTGGGGGTGGTTGTGGGTTTGGGGATGTGTGTGTGTGGGTGAGGGATGTGTTTGGGTGGATGGGTGGGGAGAGTGTGTGTGGGTGCAAGATGTGTAGGTGAATGTGTGTGGGGGATGTGTGTGGGTTGGGGGTGTATGATGGGTGTGGGTGATGGATTTGAGGATGTGTGTGTGTGGGGGATATGTCTGAGTGGGTGGGAATGGGTGGGTAGAGGATGTGTGGGTGGGTAGAGGATGTGTGGGTGGGTAGAAGATATGTGGGTGGGTGAGTGTGTGTAGGTTAGGAAATGGTGGGGGATGTTTGTATGGGTGAGCTCGGGATCTGTGAGTGGGCTGAGGGAGATAGGAGATTATGTGGGTGAGTGCGGAATTTGTGTGTAGGTAGGTGTGGGATATGTGAGTTGGCGGGGAGATGTGGGCGTGCGTGGGGAATGTGTGGCTGAGGAATTTGTGTTTGGCTGGGTGGTTGGAGGTGTGTGGGTGGAGGAGGATATGTGAGTGGGTGATTGTTGGTGGGTAATGGGACGGGTAGAGGATATGTGAGTAGGTGGGGATGTGTGAAGTGGGTGGATGTGAGTGGGTGGGGGATGTGTGGGTTTGGGAATGTGTGTGTGCTTGGGAGGTGTGTGTGGGTGGGGAGAGGTGTATGTGTAGGGATGTAGTGGATGGGTGGGGGAATGTATGAGTGTCTGGGATTTGTGTGCGGTTGGGTGGGGGGGGGGTGGAGTGAATGGGGGATGTGTGGGTGGGTGGTGGATGTGTCTCATAACATAGTAATATGCATTGTTTATGTTTACAAAATTCATTTGACAATGTTTTTTCCTATGCACTGTTGATGAAAGAAAGATGAGTGATTGGAAGGGCCGAATGTATACATCATGTGTATTACCAATGGTTCAATCTTATACAACCCCAATAACACAAGCACTGGGCAATTTGATCCTTAAATAAGTATAACAATCAACCTTACTGACTCTAATTCATAGGGAACAGTATGAGTGAAGCCTCGTATTTGTAGACCGACCTACTCTGCATACCTCATGTGGTATGTCGCAGGCACTTTTCCAACCTCTTTCTCTCTCCCACTCTCTCTATATATATATCTCTCTCTCCAATCTTGCTTCTCTGTGCCTACCCACATCATGTGTATTACCAGTGGTTGGATCTTATACAACCCCGATAACACAAGCATTGGGCGATATGATCTTATAATACGTAGTTCATAGGAAACAGTAACAATACCCACCTCTCTCTCTTTCTTTCCCTCCACCCCTCTATCTGATATATATATGTAATCGCTTGACGCGATACATAATGATGATGATGTTACCAATACCAGCATCCCTTACAGTGCCCTGGGGTATGATGGGAAGTCGCTCTGGAAGCAAGGATAAATAGAGGCGCGTGTCAGTTTCCCGGTCTCTCAAAGTCTAGCAACCGTGGCCGAAGGAGCGATTATGTAGATCGCTGTAGTATAGAATAGGGAGGCTTTAACCAGCCCTCCCCAGTCACTGGACCAGAGCAGGGAGTCACAAATGCCTTTAGATTTAACCAAGACTGGCTTGTGTGGTCCACACACAAGGACCGAGGAAATCCATGAAAACGACTGGCAATTTGTAAGCCCACTCTTGGTGAGTTAAATTTATTTAGATAGCTTAATTAAAGATAGGATAGTGGTGCCTTTGCTAGTCCCCAACTGGGAGCTCCAAACTTAACATCCACAGGTTTGAGGTACAATTTGGTGTATTTCGGTTTATAGTTTTACCGAGTCGAGGAGCTCTTCTGTTCCCGAGTGACTAAAATGAGTAGACATGTAAAATGACGATGACTGGCAGAATGACAACAACATGGGTTTGCCTCAATTAATGATTGTAAAAGTGCTACTCTGAAGATTGGCAGGGGTGTATTAAGAAAACTAGTACCAGGTGTATTCAGTGAAGATCCAGAAAGGATGTTCTCATACGATGGTGTGTATATTTGTAGGTTTTTAGATTTAATGTAGCAGACAGTGCAGTACGGATTGGAAGTAATCAAGTATCGATACTGTACTGTGTTGGGTAGTTCTATAGAATTTGATATAGCCACGATTCAATACAGTATTAAAAATATGTAGTATCATAGTCCAGAGTAGAGGAGGATGTAGGTATTGTCCTGTAAAGTCTGTGTTCTGACAAGAGGAAAATACAGAGCACTAGCATAAAATATGAGGAAATAATGGTTGGGGCTGTTTAGAGGAAAATATGGAGCACTGTTGCATAAAATATTAGGTTATGATTAATTCTATTTGGGTGGTATTCCTGTATGAAGGCGGCCAGATTAGGTGTGCAGGATATATATAATATAATGCCATTATTATAGTAGCATGGTGAGGTTGAAGATAACAGTAGATTGAATGGCCTGGGGTAACCAGGGCTGTTCCAGGTGGACTGTACAGTCAGTAAGAGGGAGGCAAGGTACATCATGGTGTGGTTATACCAGTCTGGTCTACAGTGAGGAACATGAAGTTGAACTGAAACCATTTTACGGATGTGTTGATGATTTAACTTCCCACAACAAAAGGGGAAGACCGGTGTATTTATATTATAATGTATTGAGGTATTGAAATGCTTCACATGTAATGAAAAGTAAAGGGTGCCAGGGGATGAGGGGCACCTCCATTGTTATATTGGTTTGAAGTCAGATGACTTATCATGACTCAAGAACACCAAAACTATAGTGATTGCTGGCGTACGAAGGTGTAGAGTGGCACGGTGAAAGTAATAGATATATGGTGCTTGATGACAATTACTGTTATGTTCTCCTAGATAAATGTAGCTATGATAATTATTCATGACTGGGTGTAGTGATGAAGGTGCCAGGTTGAGCACTACACATGCTAGGGTGGTTTATGATTATAATAGTGTTCATGGGGATAATGATCTGTGTTGCTCAGGTTGGACACATGTGAACTTAGGAAGAATAGTCTCCTGACCAACCAGTGCAAGAGTTGCTGAATAGGGCACCCATAATGAATCTGGGGTATTATTGAGTGAGCTTGGTCATGGTGAGGGTGACCATGTAGTGATGTCAGCTAAGATGATTGTGATTGTGGTGATGGCTATGGTAAGAGCGATCATTTGATGATTGTGATGGTTTTATGTGGTGTTATATGTCTGAGTTGTTGGCGGTGACTTATGTTATAGCCTGTGTCCTGATTGTTGCTGGTGTTATGTGTAGAACTGTGCTTCTGGTCTATTGATGTTGTCTAGTTGGTGTACAAAGGTGTGTGTCCTGGTGATGTCATGTTGAATTGCATATC
Organism: Cepaea nemoralis; assembly: GCA_014155875.1. Lineage (NCBI taxonomy): Eukaryota > Metazoa > Mollusca > Gastropoda > Stylommatophora > Helicidae > Cepaea > Cepaea nemoralis. Next base: position 145,110 of record JACEFZ010024862.1, read on the forward strand.
CTATGTCTGCTTGATTGCTGTTGGTGCATTGGACTGTATTTATGTCCTGTATGTACATGTTCAAATGGTGTTGTCCTGTTAGAGTTGTGGTACACCGGTGTAGCTGAGTTGTGTTCGGTGTTGATTTTGACTAGTTGATGAGTGTTGCTGTGTAACATTGGCATTCATGAGTGGTATTCTCAGCCTGTGGTGTTGGGGATGAGAAGTTGTGTTGTGTCAGAGATCTGTAGGTAATGACTCCCCTGAACTGAGAGTGTTCAAGAAGTAAATACTGAGTTAGGTGAGAAGCCAGGGAAGGCTGCGAGCATTGTGACGAGGGATGATCCGCCATCACATTAAGATTGTCCCATGATATGGTGGTGGCTGTTGCATTAATTGTGGGCCCAATCACTCCGAAGGATGCTGTAGAGCATGTGTGCTCTGTTTATATTTTATGTGGAGTGTATCCTATAACCTATCCATATCATTGTTGTCCAGTTGAAGTATCATGTGGTTGGTGTGAACTTATACAGTCCATGTCTATGTTTGCGCCACAAGGACACTGTTTGCATACACCGTTGCTGTAGTTGTTGTCCTGTGAAGTCCATGTGTTGATGCAAATAATGATGCTTTGATGATTATTAATTAGATGTTGTACCTTGTCATGCATTGCAGGTAGTGACCCATGGCCATGGTTGTTGTAGAGCAAGCTTGAGCCCCGGCTCTGGTTAATGTCGTAGGCCACTCACATCCCCTTCGTAGACCTGTTTATGCCACTATATCTCTGCTGTTAGGGTTATAGTTTTGTTAACCGTTATGTTATGGCTCTTCGCTGTATTTGGTCCCAGTCGACTTATGTGCTTATGTGATGCGGGTGTCTTGTGTGGGTATTGAGGGCGCCCTTCGACTCAACTGAACATGGTTGAGGTTTCACTGTCATTTAGAGACCGCCCCTGGAGTCAGTGCTAGGCAGCAGTTGTCTCTAACTGTGGTATTTCAGATTCCCATTTCTGTATGTACTGACTGTCCATGAGTCCTGAGATGATAACAATAGAGAGTCCATACCTGCTGTTACTGTTGTTGTTTACGTTGAGGCTCTGTTGTTGCCATGTCCTTGTTGGTTTGTGGAGATTGGTACTTAGTCACGTGCATAGCGATGTTAGGCAGCAGTGATTACTGTGGGAACATAGGTTCCCATTTCTGTATATGTCAGTTGTGTGACATGACAGGATGCCTGTTTGTCACTAAATCATGCAGTTCTGTCAATAAAAACCTAATTTTGTTGTTCTTAATTTGTTTTGTTTAGTCTGTAGGTTGTTGTGTAAACTCATTGATCCTGTTACAGTCCAACAGTGTAATCTTCTGTCTGGGGTGTACAACAGTATATCCCCCGCCCTAAGAACTCCTGGAATCTTCTGTCTTATTCTACCTCTTTTCTTGTTAACTGAGGAGAATATATACAGTGCTCATTCTCTACTTCTTCTTATTGTCCTTTTCTTCTCTGGCCCACTAAAAGTCAGTGCTGCGCTTCTTTGTCTTTGAGCACCTAAGTATAGGAAACTATGTCTTCCTGTCCTTTATATTTACTTCAGTGACAAGTGGCGAGCCTGCCAGGATTGTTTGGCGGCCTTTAGATTATCTTGTTGGTGTCTGTTCCAGTCTTCAATGATTCTTTTAGGTGGTAGTTCCATGTTGTTTTTTTTTTGCCTTTTTGGGGGTGTGAGAGGTCCCTGGCCAAAGACATTAACTGGGTTCAGGTTTTTCCCCAAGTCTCTAAGAAGCACAGCATTGAGAGAAGAGCCTCCAGACCTACACCACATCTCAAGTCGTCGAAATTAAAGGTGACCTTATTCATTGTCTAGGGAACCGAAGTTTCCCACCCAGCCGGCACTCAGTCTGAGTCCACTGGTATAAATTAAGAGTGCGAACACTCCAACGAAGGTCACCAAACTTTAGCTATAAAGTCTTTTGGAATATGCATATATATTCCTACTCAAAACATCAAGCTTTACTCAGAAAGCTACAGAGGTGGTTGACGACTCCATGAGAGCAGAATGCTCCCACATTCAATAGAGGCTGGGGCTGTGCTTGCCTAAGAGAAAAATTCTGTTGATTCTTTTGGGAGAACAGTTGTGGACTGTTCATGCGACTGATTTCAGCAGTGCCAGCATCTGGGGCCATCCATAGAAGTACCTTTCCCTTGTTTGTCTGGAAGAGGGGACATCAGAAATCCATCCCACCAGTGCGTCCCACCAGCAGCAGAGTGCTGGACATCCATATTCAATCCCCAATGGTGGCATAATCACCTGAGATCATCAAGGAGGGATGTTGCCCTTATTGTACATCAGTTCACCATGTTTATTTGAAGTGACAGATGACAATGTTACCTGTGGTGATAAGAAAATCCTTTCCTTATAGGCGGAAGCAGAGGAGTTAATAATACCAGCGTGTTCGTCCATTTTCATCATATCATAGGTGGACATATTAAGTATTGAGCGACAAATGAACAATGATGTTCTATATTTCCCCTGTGCATAGAAATTTCAAAAGACGTTAAGTGGGAGGAAACAATCTCCAGTGACCATCATCAGACAGAAACATTCATTATAAATTTCCACGACATGGACACATAATTAATTACTAGTTAAGATTTGTGTCATTCAATGTTAATTCAAATCAGGATTCCTCACTCACAGAAAGTGAGTCTAAGACGCCATGTCTTCCAGCATGTTTTGTTTTGCTTTGTTTTTTTCCCATGTACAGGTATTTTTCTACCCCGCTTCATTTGGGTACCACGGTGACAACTGAGAAATTACTGACTCATCCCATGGAACTGGTGGGTGCCGCTAGCAGAAGCGGGGCTACCAGAATCAGACCGGGAAAACAAAAACTGGGTTTGCCTGCATAGTCATGGGAGTTATATTTTTTTTCAGTGGCAGGGATGTGTCTGCATCTTGGTTTGCAGGTGATCTAGTGGATAGCATGCATGTTATTCCGGTCGTTGTTTTTGGTTACGAGTAGGGATTGTAAATTTAAGGGGATGCCTGTGTAAAAAATTTTTTTGTGCCCCTATGTATTGCATCCATGGAGCTAAGTGTTGATGTTGATGTCAGGGTTGGTGGTTTATTTTGTATGCAGACTGCATACTCCTCATGGCCACTCAGAAGATATGGTATTATCTTTTGTCAGGGACTGACATTTGTAAATTGTCACTGATGTATGTTTTTAAGGCAGGTTCAGAAAATATAACTGGTAACAGATTTACATTGAGAGGTTTAAGTCCCCTGGTCTCTGGGTAGTGAGATCAGACGCCCATGTGTATTGTTGCGCACGTAAAAAAATCCCTTGGCAGTTGGAAATCGACAAAGAGTAGCCTAACGGCCATGCCCAGGCAACATTTCAAGTTAAAAATCTACCCAAAGTATTTCAGGATCCTCGCTGATGCTACGGAGTTCATGCATTGAGCTGAGTTTCTCCAAACTGAGGTTTGAGATAGGAGTAAAACGGAGCACATGGGTTAAACCCGTGTGCCGTGATGATGATCCAATGACTAAACTAAACTAAACTAAACTGATTCTAGATATGTAAACAGCGTCGTCAATAAAGATTGATGGTACCCCATGGGCATCTTAAAACATAATCTGTGTCTTCTTTTCGCTAATTGTTAAACCAAATTCAGAACAAGCATTGGAGAATGCAGATAGTAGACATTGCAATTCTTCCTCTGGGTGGGTCGTAACTGCAGCATCATCTGCAAAAAGCAACTCTCTGATCAGTACCCTCCTAATTTTGGTCTTGGCCTTCAATCTCTGAGCATTGTAAAGGCCGCCATCTGAGTGTGAGTGAATGTATATACCACCATCCTGATCACGAAAGGCATATTTCAGTAGAAGTGAAAAGTATATTCCAGAGGGTGGGAGCTAGTACACAACCTTGCTTAACACAACTCTTGATTTCAAACTCTTCAGAAGTTGCACCATCAAACTTGATTATACCCTTCATGCCTGTGTGGAATGATTCCATAATGGACAGAAGAGTTGGTGGGCAGCCAATCTTCTTTAGTGCCTTGAACAGACCCTCGCGACTGACCAAATCAAATGCCTTTGTGAGGTCGATGAAAGCAATAAACAGTGGTTGATTCTGTTCACGGCATTTTTCTTGCATTTGTCGCAATGAGAATATCATATACAAGTGAATCAAGAGGTGAGGAAAAGGCAATGATGTGTCAAGTAGGACACAGATTCAAATGGGTCTCTTTCCACAGGGCAGACTGCCGAAAGTGTCACACAAAGCACCAACTCCGTAGCTCCAGTGACTACCCCCAGGCTGCTCGGCCAACGAGAGTGAATGACGATATTCAACACCATTAAACGATAAATGAATGATGTAGTAAAATATTCAACATTACCAAACAGAGTGCATTTTTTAGTGAAATTTTACATTCAACACAAACATTCCGCCATGCTTTTTACAAGTTCTGAGGTTAATATAAAAACTCAGATACTCTCAAATGGCCCATAACATTACCGAAACAATAATAACATTCATTCGTTCATTCAGGCGAATGTCCTTTGCCTCTCCCCCCTGAAAAGAAAATAAAAATTCCAAAAAAATATTCCTACTTACCTAGGAATCAAAACGTGTATCACGTGATACACGTTCGGATTCCCAGGTAAGTAAGTACATTTTTTTGGAATTTTTATTTTCTCTTTATTGCTTTCATTGTTTCATCTTTTTGTTCTTCTCATCCCGTCGTCACGCCTCAATGTAGTTACCGGAGGGACTTCTCCGTGTCTATGTATTGTGTTTTTTGTGTGTATTTGTTTACTGATGAAGGCTAGTCGCCGCAACGTCCTGTATGTGTCGTAATTCTGTTATGTAAAGCTGCACTACTTTGTGTCATTTTATACTGTCTAAAAGAAGGGCGAAGAAGATACCCCCCCCCCCCCCCCCCAAAAAAAAGTGTAAGAACAACCACGCAGCCCTGCTTTACCTCGCTGCTGATGCTGAATGATTGCGATGTTGAGCGAACGAATAAGATGGTCCCCTGCATGTTTTCGTGAAATTATTTCATGAGACTTAGCAGGCTGTGTGGATATCCTATCTTCTCAAGGATATTAAAAAGGCCGTCTCTGCTCACGAGGTCAAATGCCTTTGTGAGGTCGATGAAGGCAATAATATATAAAGGCTTCTTCTGTTCTCTGCATTTCTCCTGTAACTGTCAGAGTGAGAAAATCAGGCCGATAGTGCAACTATTGGGTCTAAATTCCCACTATGATTCTTTCAGCAAGGATGTGTAATCTTTTTAGGATTTTTTGTTTGTTTGTTGCGTATCCCTTACGGGACGTTGCAGTCAACACCAGCATTTTCAGCTGCTGTTGATGTACTAGGCAAGTGTTACGTTCAGTATTTTGCCATTGCTTTCTGAACGACCGGCCCCTATACCTCTTTCGAAAAAACCAGCACCGCCGTGTTTCGAACCCGGGTATACGGGCTCACAAATCGCATGCGCAAGCCCTTAGCCACAGAGACCAGGTTTAGGATTACTCGAGCGAAAATCATGCCTGTAACTGTAATGCTGGTGATCGAGTGAAATGGCGAGTCACCACCGCCCACGCTTTCCGGCATGGCACATAATTGATTGATTGAATGCTGAGAAGGGAAATGTCACGATAATTGTTGCAATCGCTTCTGTCACCTGTTTTTATAAATAGTAACAATGTTTGCGTCCCTCATATCTTGTGGTACTGATTATAACATTATTCTTTGCAGCAGAGCTGCTGTACTGCATACAGTGTGGGATGAATGTTTCTTTGCCGCATTTTAAAATTGCAGGTAGAATACCACCTTTTCCTTGTTTCTTGCCGGATTTGAGAGTGTCTAGTGCTTCACCGATTTCTGTGAGGAGCGGTTCATTATCCAGGGCATGTATTGTGGTTTGTTATTCAATGGATTCTAAAGCTTCTTCCCAGACCGTGATGTGCACTGAATATAGCTCTGAGTAGTTTTCTACCCAGCGATCCATTTGTTTAGCTCGATCTTTTATGATTACCCCCCCCCCCCCACCCACCCACTGTTGATCGTAAAGGGGCCATCTTATTTATCAAGCCGACAGCTTGCTTGATGCCCTCGTACATTCCTCTATATTTCCTGTGACTGTTTCCTGTATAAATAGCTGTAGAATAACAACAGCAATTCAGTACCACGAGCAGTCGGTCATCTTTCTGAGCCATGTCTTTAGGAAACACCACGTGAAACCCATCCATTACAGGGCATTAGGAAACACCACGTAAACCCATGACAGGGCCATTAGGAAACACCACGTCGAACCATGACAGGGCCATTAGGAAACACCACGTAAATCCCATGACAGGGCCATTAGGAAACACCACGTTGAACCCATGACAGGGCCATTAGGAAACACCACGTAAAACCCATGACAGGGCCATTAGGAAACACCACGTAAACCCATGACAGGGCCATTAGGAAACACCACGTCGAACCCATGACAGGGCCATTAGGAAACACCACGTCGAACTCATGACAGGGCCATTAGGAATCACCACATCAAACCCATTACAGGGCCATTAAGAAACATCACGTCAAACCCATTACAGGGCCATTAGAAAACACCATGGCAAACCCATTACAGGGCCATAAAATAAAGAAACTCTCATTTCATTAAATAAACAGTCACATAGACTTGAACTGTTGAGTAGTATGTAAATCCAGTTTAGAACGAACACAATGATATACACAGCATCGCGATGTTAAAATAAACAAAAATCGGGAGAATATGTGAAAACACGTCCTCTCGAAGCCGGAAACCGGAAACCAGAGAGAGTGAGAGAGAGAGAGAGAGAGAGAGAGAGAGAGAGAGAGAGAGAGAGAGAGAGGGGGGGGGGAAAGTGTCTGCGACATACCACATGAGGTATGTGGAGTAGGTCGTTCTACAAATACGAGGCTTCACTCATACTGTTCCCTATGAAATAGTCAGTACGGTTGATTGTTATACAACGTATTTAAGGATCAAATCACCCACTTTAGGTGGCTGTGGGTGAGTGGATGAAGGAGGATATGCGGGTGGATGATTGTTGGTGGGTTATGGGATGGTGGGGGATATATGTATGGGTGGGGAGATGTGGATGTGGGGGAGATGTGGTGGGTGGAGATGTGTGCAGGTGGGGGTGGTTGTGGGTTTGGGGATGTGTGTGTGTGTGGGTGAGGGATGTGTTTGGGTGGACGGGTGGGGAGAGTGTGTGTGGGTGCAAGATGTGTAGGTGAATGTGTGTGGGGGATGTGTGTGGGTTGGGGGTGTATGATGGGTGTGGGTGATGGATTGAGGATGTGTGTGTGTGGGGGATATGTCTGAGTGGGTGGGAATGGGTGGGTAGAGGATGTGTGGGTGGGTAGAGGATGTGTGGGTGGGTAGAAGATATGTGGGTGGGTGAGTGTGTGTAGGTTAGGAAATGGTGGGGGATGTTTGTATGGGTGAGCTCGGGATCTGTGAGTGGGCTGAGGGAGATAGGAGATTATGTGGGTGAAGTGCGGAATTTGTGTGTAGGTAGGTGTGGGATATGTGAGTTGGCGGGGAGATGTGGGCGTGCGTGGGGAATGTGTGGCTGAGGAATTTGTGTTTGGCTGGGTGGTTGGAGGTGTGTGGGTGGAGGAGGATATGTGAGTGGGTGATTGTTGGTGGGTAATGGGACGGGTAGAGGATATGTGAGTAGGTGGGGATGTGTGAAGTGGGTGGATGTGAGTGGGTGGGGGATGTGTGGGTTTGGGAATGTGTGTGTGCTTGGGAGGTGTGTGTGGGTGGGGAGAGGTGTATGTGTAGGGATGTAGTGGATGGGTGGGGGAATGTATGAGTGTCTGGGATTTGTGTGCGGTTGGGTGGGGGGGGGGGGGTGGAGTGAATGGGGGATGTGTGGGTGGGTGGTGGATGTGTCTCATAACATAGTAATATGCATTGTTTATGTTTACAAAATTCATTTGACAATGTTTTTTCCTATGCACTGTTGATGAAAGAAAGATGAGTGATTGGAAGGGCCGAATGTATACATCATGTGTATTACCAATGGTTCAATCTTATACAACCCCAATAACACAAGCACTGGGCAATTTGATCCTTAAATAAGTATAACAATCAACCTTACTGACTCTAATTCATAGGGAACAGTATGAGTGAAGCCTCGTATTTGTAGACCGACCTACTCTGCATACCTCATGTGGTATGTCGCAGGCACTTTTCCAACCTCTTTCTCTCTCCCACTCTCTCTATATATATATCTCTCTCTCCAATCTTGCTTCTCTGTGCCTACCCACATCATGTGTATTACCAGTGGTTGGATCTTATACAACCCCGATAACACAAGCATTGGGCGATATGATCTTATAATACGTAGTTCATAGGAAACAGTAACAATACCCACCTCTCTCTCTTTCTTTCCCTCCACCCCTCTATCTGATATATATATGTAATCGCTTGACGCGATACATAATGATGATGATGTTACCAATACCAGCATCCCTTACAGTGCCCTGGGGTATGATGGGAAGTCGCTCTGGAAGCAAGGATAAATAGAGGCGCGTGTCAGTTTCCCGGTCTCTCAAAGTCTAGCAACCGTGGCCGAAGGAGCGATTATGTAGATCGCTGTAGTATAGAATAGGGAGGCTTTAACCAGCCCTCCCCAGTCACTGGACCAGAGCAGGGAGTCACAAATGCCTTTAGATTTAACCAAGACTGGCTTGTGTGGTCCACACACAAGGACCGAGGAAATCCATGAAAACGACTGGCAATTTGTAAGCCCACTCTTGGTGAGTTAAATTTATTTAGATAGCTTAATTAAAGATAGGATAGTGGTGCCTTTGCTAGTCCCCAACTGGGAGCTCCAAACTTAACATCCACAGGTTTGAGGTACAATTTGGTGTATTTCGGTTTATAGTTTTACCGAGTCGAGGAGCTCTTCTGTTCCTGAGTGACTAAAATGAGTAGACATGTAAAATGACGATGACTGGCAGAATGACAACAACATGGGTTTGCCTCAATTAATGATTGTAAAAGTGCTACTCTGAAGATTGGCAGGGGTGTATTAAGAAAACTAGTACCAGGTGTATTCAGTGAAGATCCAGAAAGGATGTTCTCATACGATGGTGTGTATATTTGTAGGTTTTTAGATTTAATGTAGCAGACAGTGCAGTACGGATTGGAAGTAATCAAGTATCGATACTGTACTGTGTTGGGTAGTTCTATAGAATTTGATATAGCCACGATTCAATACAGTATTAAAAATATGTAGTATCATAGTCCAGAGTAGAGGAGGATGTAGGTATTGTCCTGTAAAGTCTGTGTTCTGACAAGAGGAAAATACAGAGCACTAGCATAAAATATGAGGAAATAATGGTTGGGGCTGTTTAGAGGAAAATATGGAGCACTGTTGCATAAAATATTAGGTTATGATTAATTCTATTTGGGTGGTATTCCTGTATGAAGGCGGCCAGATTAGGTGTGCAGGATATATATAATATAATGCCATTATTATAGTAGCATGGTGAGGTTGAAGATAACAGTAGATTGAATGGCCTGGGGTAACCAGGGCTGTTCCAGGTGGACTGTACAGTCAGTAAGAGGGAGGCAAGGTACATCATGGTGTGGTTATACCAGTCTGGTCTACAGTGAGGAACATGAAGTTGAACTGAAACCATTTTACGGATGTGTTGATGATTTAACTTCCCACAACAAAAGGGGAAGACCGGTGTATTTATATTATAATGTATTGAGGTATTGAAATGCTTCACATGTAATGAAAAGTAAAGGGTGCCAGGGGATGAGGGGCACCTCCATTGTTATATTGGTTTGAAGTCAGATGACTTATCATGACTCAAGAACACCAAAACTATAGTGATTGCTGGCGTACGAAGGTGTAGAGTGGCACGGTGAAAGTAATAGATATATGGTGCTTGATGACAATTACTGTTATGTTCTCCTAGATAAATGTAGCTATGATAATTATTCATGACTGGGTGTAGTGATGAAGGTGCCAGGTTGAGCACTACACATGATAGGGTGGTTTATGATTATAATAGTGTTCATGGGGATAATGATCTGTGTTGCTCAGGTTGGAAACATGTGAACTTAGGAAGAATAGTCTCCTGACCAACCAGTGCAAGAGTTGCTGAATAGGGCACCCATAATGAATCTGGGGTATTATTGAGTGAGCTTGGTCATGGTGAGGGTGACCATGTAGTGATGTCAGCTAAGATGATTGTGATTGTGGTGATGGCTATGGTGAGAGCGATCATTTGATGATTGTGATGGTTTTATGTGGTGTTATATGTCTGAGTTGTTGGCGGTGACTTATGTTATAGCCTGTGTCCTGATTGTTGCTGGTGTTATGTGTAGAACTGTGCTTCTGGTCTATTGATGTTGTCTAGTTGGTGTACAAAGGTGTGTGTCCTGGTGATGTCATGTTGAATTGCATATCCTATGTCTGCTTGATTGCTGTTGGTGCATTGGACTGTATTTATGTCCTGTATGTACATGTTCAAATGGTGTTGTCCTGTTAGAGTTGTGGTACACCGGTGTAGCTGAGTTGTGTTCGGTGTTGATTTTGACTAGTTGATGAGTGTTGCTGTGTAACATTGGCATTCATGAGTGGTATTCTCAGCCTGTGGTGTTGGGGATGAGAAGTTGTGTTGTGACAGAGATCTGTAGGTAATGACTCCCCTGAACTGAGAGTGTTCAAGAAGTAAATACTGAGTTAGGTGAGAAGCCAGGGAAGGCTGCGAGCATTGTGACGAGGGATGATCCGCCATCACATTAAGATTGTCCCATGATATGGTGGTGGCTGTTGCATTAATTGTGGGCCCAATCACTCCGAAGGATGCTGTAGAGCATGTGTGCTCTGTTTATATTTTATGTGGAGTGTATCCTATAACCCATCCATATCATTGTTGTCCAGTTGAAGTATCATGTGGTTGGTGTGAACTTATACAGTCCATGTCTATGTTTGCGCCACAAGGACACTGTTTGCATACACCGTTGCTGTAGTTGTTGTCCTGTGAAGTCCATGTGTTGATGCAAATAATGATGCTTTGATGATTATTAATTAGATGTTGTACCTTGTCATGCTTTGCAGGTAGTGACCCACGGCCATGGTTGTTGTAGAGCAAGCTTGAGCCCCGGCTCTGGTTAATGTCGTAGGCCACTCACATCCCCTTCGTAGAGCTGTTTATGCCACTATATCTCTGCTGTTAGGGTTATAGTTTTGTTAACCGTTATGTTATGGCTCTTCGCTGTATCTGGTCCCAGTCGACTTATGTGCTTATGTGATGCGGGTGTCTTGTGTGGGTATTGAGGGCGCCCTTCGACTCAACTGAACATGGTTGAGGTTTCACTGTCATTTAGAGACCGCCCCTGGAGTCAGTGCTAGGCAGCAGTTGTCTCTAACTGTGGTATTTCAGATTCCCATTTCTGTATGTACTGACTGTCCATGAGTCCTGAGATGATAACAATAGAGAGTCCATACCTGCTGTTACTGTTGTTGTTTACGTTGAGGCTCTGTTGTTGCCATGTCCTTGTTGGTTTGTGGAGATTGGTACTTAGTCACGTGCATAGCGATGTTAGGCAGCAGTGATTACTGTGGGAACATAGGTTCCCATTTCTGTATATGTCAGTTGTGTGACATGACAGGATGCCTGTTTGTCACTAAATCATGCAGTTCTGTCAATAAAAACCTAATTTTGTTGTTCTTAATTTGTTTTGTTTAGTCTGTAGGTTGTTGTGTAAACTCATTGATCCTGTTACAGTCCAACAGTGTAATCTTCTGTCTGGGGTGTACAACAGTATATCCCCCGCCCTAAGAACTCCTGGAATCTTCTGTCTTATTCTACCTCTTTTCTTGTTAACTGAGGAGAATATATACAGTGCTCTTTCTCTACTTCTTCTTATTGTCCTTTTCTTCTCTGGCCCACTAAAAGTCAGTGTTGTGCTTCTTTGTCTTTGAGCACCTAAGTATAGGAAACTATGTCTTCCTGTCCTTTATATTTACTTCGGTGACATATATATACCTTGCACATGCCCATACACACTAGCATTATGTCTGTTGAGCGGTGTATATGTATGTATGTGCGTTCACACATATCAGTCCACCCAGACTTTAGGACTCGCCTCATAATAACATGTATGAGTACATAATGGGGTTTTGGTTAGTACCACCATCATGTTTGCGCCCCCCCCCCCAAATGCTTCGTTAGTACATCCACTGAGATTGCTCAGATACCCCTACCAGACCAGTTACCTTCCTACCCTCCTGCCTCCACCCCCCTTCTTTCAATGTGCACACTCAGCCGTAACACCTATCACTGGGTATAAAAAGAATACATCGGAGATTTTCTCAGTTGCTTACAGATCGGAACTGTGGGGTGAGTATAAACATTTTTTTCAATTCTCATTTTCTCTTCATTACTTTCATTTTTTTCATCCTTTTGTTCTTCTCGCCCTGTTGTCACCTTCTGATGTAGTCACAGGAGATCTCCTTGACTGTATGTTGTGTTTGTGAATGTGTTTGTTTGCTGATGAAGGCTAATCGCTGCAACGTCCTGTATGTGTCTTAATTCTGTTATGTAAAGCTGCTACTTTATGTCATTTTATATTGTTTTTCTGTATTTATTACATGCTGATCAAATTATTGCGTGTTTGTCTGTTAAAACTCTAACAGATCTCCCCCACCTCATCTCACTCTTGCCTAGGATATTAATCTTCATATTTTTAATTTTTTTGTTATTACATTATGCAACTTTCCTATCTCAACTATGTCCTGACATTCCACGTTCCTATTTGAAACTTGTCTTGGGAAGATATTGTGCTGGTTTCCCTTACCTTCATATTCAAAAGGTGGTCTTTTACATCTGCCTTTAATACCAATTTATGATTGTTGGGACAAGAGAGTGTCCTGCTCTGCTTCAATTGCAGAATTGTGCACTGATCTTGGTGGACACTTGGTAACACATATGATCTTGTTTCTCCCAGTGTCTGAGTAGATTTACACTCTGCTATAGTATTTTAATGGTATAATGTTTTGACAATTCAGAAAGCAATGGCAAACTCTGAAATGAAGAATTATCTAGTAAATCACAAACAGTCAATAAATGCTGGGGTTGATTGCAACATCCTGTAAAGACTATTCAACTAACTGTTACGTTATATTGCACTTAATCTTACCTTGACCTACACAGACTTCAGGTTGTTCTATCTCGACACATGATGGTAGTTTATTCTCCATCTTATGTCTACAGTCAGTCTGAAAGGGTTTATAAGTTACATTTGTATGCATGTGACAAGACCGCCGGGGCGTGGACTGGTTTGCCACGATAGATAATATCCCCAGCCTTTGCTTCAACCACCTCAATAGCACTCTTCATCTACCTGGCCCCACACAAGCCGGGACAGCTGGACCTCCCCTCCCTCACCCAGGGTTCCCTACCCCAAGGGGGCTCGGACCAGACACCAGTCATATCACTGCACAAAGTCATAGCTAAGAAAACAAAAATTTAATTCTGAACTAAGTCAACCACAACACAGAGAAGGATGGCTGAAAGCCAGACTAGAAGGTACTATGTACAAGAGCAGATATGCAGATGAGGATTCTTCATCATGGAGGCGGACGATAGCTCGTGCGGTTGTCCAGTCGTGGTAGCGACTCACCCAGGCTCCTCCAGTGGACCGGAACTCCAAGGTCTGCTGCCTCTCCAAAGTTCCCTTTTCACACAGAGAACCAATCACGGGCTGATCAAGCGCAATACCACTGCCTGACTGACACTGCACCGATGAACAAGGATCCTTCCTTGCTGTCGTACTATTTCACTCGTCACACTCCTGATGAAGTCTGGGCCGACCCTAGAATATTAGCGGTCTCCCACTTGCAGAAAAAGTACATGTAGCACCGTATCAAAATACACAAGAGCCTGGTCACTCTTCTATCTCATAAGTGACCCACACACTGATATGTCACCTACAAAATGAGCGGTTGCTCCACATGAACACAAAACATAACTGGCAAAGTCTATCAGGTGACTATAACACTTCACCTTATTTCCATGTCCTTGGACAAATAGATCTTCACACAGTCTCATGTAACTACCCTGATCGATGGGTATCAATCACAACCTAGCATACACTGTCAACAGTTCACCACGTTGGAATGAGGTAGCTCCCTACCTTAACAAACATGTCCTTCTGGTGTTCCCACCACTTATGTAATCAATGTCTAGGTCACTGACCACGTGTTGGCTTCATAAAGGTAAACCAATGTAGATACACTATTTAAGCATAAAATTATACACGGTGTCCCATGACAACCCAACCGGGCCGGAAGCATAGCACACAGGCCAGGGTGACCGGTAACAATGATCACTTGGCTCAACTTGAAAGTTCACGACCTTGCAATCACCAAGGTTTACACTGAGTTTGAATTTCACCAGTGCTTCACTGGCTAGAATCACCAGACGTTTCAGTGTTGGATCCTCTCGGGATCGGATGACACTCGTCGGACTCTTGGCGGAGGTCCTAACCTAGACCTACCGACATATTCAGCACTCAGCTCCTTCCAACATTGATCTCGCAGAATCAGAAGACCACTCCCAGTATGGCCTCAATCAACTTCTTGTTAGGCACTGGAATGAGTGGGCCCATAGAGCTCATGGTGAAGCTCTCGAATCTTCTTCAGTATAGCAATAACAGATCCTGAAACACGGAGAGGTTGGTGTGAGTACTCAACTACAACAAAGACTAACAGCATCTCCACCATGTCACCTGCCTCTCAGTCATTCCTCATGTATACCAACATGAGTATGAAATCATCACATCATAGATCTACTTGTACCCATAATGTATAGGCATAATGATGTTAGAGAAAGCAATAGCACCTGTTCAGTCAAGTAATACTTCTGGGCTATAAATACCCCTAGCACCAGAGTCGACTATATGACTCTGTCAAAGCATCTTCCACCTGGTGCCAGTCCCATCCTGTTTCATCTTCCATCATCAATCAACATATACACCTACTTCCCTTTCAGTGTAGTGATTACTTTATCGAGAAGGTGTCCAGCCGGACATCTCCTTCCTGACAGACTCAACAATTCACCAATCCGTTAACCCATGGACTGATCAATTACACACATTAATAACTATATGGCTATAATAAATTATACTCCTGATAATTCATTACTATAGTATTAACTAAAGAGAACTCATGAATTGTTACACTTAAATAACCAACTCATATCACAGCCATAGTGTCAGTTCTGGGATCCCTGTCCCAGATCCTGAGTTGCCCTTTTATTCACTGACTATCTTCCAGGTCAGTCATACCTGTGCCGGTCGAGCACAGCTTTGGTGGCCATCCACCATTACACTTTCCCACAGCTACTGTGGGTCCCGTGTACCTTGTCCCGTGACGACTTAAGTCACGTCATCCAATGTAGCAAGCCTCCAGACTCTCCACTACCAAACTCTGGATCCACCTTTTTTTTTTTGGGGGGGGGGGGGGGGTTATTCCCCTCACCTACTACTACTTCACGGCAGTACTCCCAGTACTCCATGAACAGAGTCAGGTTTCCAGAAGAGTAGAATATTAGAGACAGAAATGGGTTAGGTTCAAATCCTAGATTTATCTAGACACAACGGCCTCGAATTACGGAGTGCCGCATCACCCTCGATCGGGTATGTTCACCCATCGGATATGCACGAACGCTTTGGGTCGGACCTATAACCTCACGGGTTGGACGTACCAGCCTACCTCCCAGTCGGCTGCCTAGACAAACGTAAGATGGAACACGCACGGTCATTCTAGCGGACGGACATGAAAACAAGCAGTACCCATAGTATCATAAATACTTCCTATCAACTGTTATCCTATCGATGCATCACCATTCTGCTTACGCGGAATAACACTGCTATCTTCACACAGCAAATACACCACGGCCGATCTCACCTTGATCCCTCGAAAAATCACCACCACTGATAGAACAACTAAGTTACAATTCTAATGTCACGAAGCACATTACACATCTATAATAATAAGATCTACCTTATCATTATTTACTGCGTCTAGCGTGTCGATGTAATGACTGACAAACCTCCTGCCTTGCATGCGTAATTAATAAACCAAACAAGTAACTGCTACACACTTCGTAAAGAACCGGGATCTCCCTAGCACAACGCAGTAATAATATACATATCACTGTCCCTGTAACTCATTTGTAAACAATCAGTTAACAAATATATCTATCTAAACACATGGGATTTTCACCAGTCCTCGAAAGCACATAGTTCGGCCTATTTTATTTACACACTTCTCGCTGTGGATAAAGGCTTGTTCCGTCAGGTAACACATTACGTCACTGATCGATAAAGGCTAATTAAATATGCAGACAGCCAGCGGTAAATTGTAACGCTACGCGACTACTAAATTCCGACGGCAATTAATTCGTTCGGGGAGGTCGGCACGGCATAAAGACAACAGTTAAACAATAGATTAAGTATTCAACTAACCTGTGATTTAAGAATCACGAACTTGACTGCAGATGTCCGCTCTGGCCGCGCACATTGACATCAAAATTACAGCAGCCCTGTGGCTGTGATCTGTCTACGCTGAGGTCTGGCTGGCAACTGATCACGACGAACTCAGTGCGCCTTCAACTTGTCTACACGGGCCGCGTGAATTCCATGTTCCATGGAGAAAACCAGAGTCACGCCAAGTTCTACCAACCCGTGCTGCATGAAGTACTCGTGAACCTAGAGATCTTGGTCACGTACGAACTTGGGGGAACATTCTAGATTTCTCTATAAATAACTAGTATCGCGCCACCACGCACTACTTCAGATGGGAAATCCCCTATTAATTGACATTAAATTCAAGGGAGACCAACGCATCGCACTCCCTTCAAAGGGATATTATGCAGAGATCTGCCGATTTGTAGGCGTTTCGTCACAATGCAAACAAATTATATAAATGGATTTGATATTTTGTATTTCAAGATGATTAATGATACAGAATGTCTTAAGGTTACTTCAAGACATGATTTCTGATATGTTATTCCTCAAGTTCCATTTTATAATTTAAGTTTGGGAATCTATCATAATGCAATACCAGTTTATCATGACAAAAATAACCTAATAATACATGACAGCATTATGGAAAATCCTTATTACTTGGGTCACATATCATACACACATTAAAGTTGATGCAATACTTATAGCGACAGCCATTCTTTATTGTATCTTTTCCCCCCTTCCATACATCCAATAAAAAGTCTTCAATTGGAGAGAAAAACAAGAAAATCTTGTCATCAATGTTCCTCTAAACTGCTGCTTAGGAGCAAGAATTCTACTCTGGTAGCTTCTGACACTATTTAGTGGTTTTCATTGGATTTTGTGTGATTTCTATGGATTCCCTGTGAATAGTGTTTCCCTGTGGATTATGTGATGTTATATTGAGTTCCTTTTATTGGAAGTTTTCCAAAAGAAGCCACGGAAGGCAGGTGATGGGTGTAATTTTGAGGGCAGCCGACAGATATTTGTGGGTCATGGCCTCGAGTTATACGACGGCAGGCAGAGGAACTCTTCTTGAGTCAATGGCTGCGGTCACCGACCAGTAAGGTCACTGCCATAGAGGAAAGCAATGGCAAACTACCTCTTTAAAAGTGCCTAGTATATCATGGTTCACTTAAAGACTGATCATCGCAAGACAAGGACAGAGACGTTAAAATTAGCAACTTGGAACGTTAGGACTTTAAACGACGACGGAAAATTAGAGAACATAAAACAAGAAATTGAAAGGGAAAAAATTAATATTTTAGGTATGTGCGAAACGAGATGGACAGGAGCAGGCATCAAGATAGAAGAAGATTTCAAGATTATTTATTCTGGAGGTGAAGATCGTCATAGGGGAGTGGGAGTGGCAATTAATCTGGACCGGAAAACATCAAAATCTATTCAAGGATATTGGGCCGTGTCGGACAGAGTTCTACTAGTTAAATTAAGTGGCAGATCTTTTAGCATAAATATTATTCAAGTATATGCCCCAACAGGAGAATCCAGTGAAGATAGTGTAGAAGAATTTTATAATGACATAGAGTCTGCCTTAAAGAAATGTAAAAATTCAGAAATAAACATCATAATAGGGGACTTCAATGCAAAAGTAGGAAATCAAGGGGATAGATACACAGTAGGAAACTATGGTTTAGGAGAGAGAAATGAAAGATGATACAGACTCGTAGAGTGGGCAAAAGAACAGGAAATGGTTGTAGGAAACACCTGGTTCAAACAACACCCTAGAAGATTATGGACATGGAGGAGTCCTGATAGCAGGATTAGAAACCAGATTGACTACATTCTCATTAGCAGAAGATTTAGAAACGCGCTAACAGTAGCAAAAACAGTTCCCAGTACTGATTACTATAGTGACCACAAATTACTTACAGGAACATTGAGGATAAAGTTGAAGAAAGTCAAGTATATAACAGGAAACACTAAATATGATTTGTGTACATTGAGTAATGACAAGGAAATACAAAACAATTTCAACATAGAAGTACAGAACAGATTTGAAATTTTGTCTGATCTAGAGATCCTATTCCAGGATGTGGATGATCAATGGGAAACGTTGAAGAATTCAATCAATGTGGCTGCAGAAAATATTCCAAACTTAAAGAAGGTGGGTCGTAAGAAATGGATGACTGAAGAAATTTTACACCTCATGGAAACAAGAAGACTTAACAAAAATAATTCTGTCAAATATGAAGAAATTCACAGACAAGTCAGAACATTATGTAAGGAGGCAAAAGAAGCATGGCTTGAGGAAAAGTGCTTAGAAATTGAAAACCAACACAACACCTTTATGATGATAACAGAGACGAACAGTATGATATTAGATTTAATAATGAAGGACCGCCAATTTTGGAGATGGAGGTTCCAAATGTTGGCACTCTTCCGATTGATGGGTCTAAATAGTTTCGCAGTGAATGATAAATATTACGTGTAAAACAGGGCCTCATTGGGTGATGCTACTATACGAAACACAGCATAATGTTGGTTAATATATAATAATAATAAAAACCAACCAGTAACGCATTTTCGCAGTGTTGGTTCATCATCATCATTATCATAATCATCAACATCATCATCATCATCATCATCATCATCACCACCATCATCATCAGGTGCAATGCCGATAAGCGTGGAAGGTCATGGTTCGTGATCTCACACAATCATCAGTCTTGTATCAGGTCAGTGTTCTTGTCCCGATAATGATAGGCGACCAAATCATGCCGATAGTGCAACCGTGGGTCTAAATCCGCACTATGATTTGGCGGTAGATTCTTTCAGCACGGATGTATAATCTTTTTAGGATTACTCGAGCGAAATTCATGCCTGTAATGCTGGTGATCGAGTGAATGGCGAGTCACTACCGCCCACGCTTTCCATCATGGCACATGATTGATTGATTGAATGCTGAGAATGGAAAATGTCACGATACTTGTTGCAATCGCTTCTGTCACCTTTGTTGTTATAAATAGTAACAATGCTTGCGTCCCTCATATCTTGTGGTACTGATTATAACATTATTCTTTGCAGAAGAGCTGCTGTATTGCATACATTTTTTGGGATAATTGTTTATTTTCCGCATTTTAAAATTGCAGGTGGAATATCATCTTTTCCTAATTTGAGAGTATCTAGTGCTTCACTGATTTCTGTGAGGAACGGTTCATTATCCAGGGCGTGTATTGTGGGTTACTATTGAATGGCTTCTAAAACTTCTTCCCCGACAGTGATCTCCACTGAATATAGTTCTGAGTAGTTTTCTACCCAGCGATCCATTTGTTTAGCTCGATCTGTTATGATTAACCCCCCCCCCCCCCCTCCGTTGATCGTAAAGGGGCCATCTAATTTTCTGATGGGCCGACAGCTTGCTTGATGCCCTCCTACATTCCTCTTATATTTCCTGTGTCTGTTTAATGTATAAATAGACGCAACTAGACACTCGGAACAGAATACCGACTACTCGTACTACATAGAAGAAGGAGAGAGAAAAGCATGGCTGACCGCGAAGGAAAAACTCGAATGGCAGAAGTTAAAACTCGAAGACAAAAAAACGTACACGAAGGAAAATAGAAACGTAGAAAAGCTCGTACAGAAAATACACAAAAAAAGGAGAGTAAAAGACCTAATAAAAAGTCCTTATAAGGACTACAACCAGTCAAGACAGACGAGCCAGGAGCCTACACCAACAAAGAAAACCACAAGAACAGACGAGCACAAAGGATAGCCGCCGACCGATCCCCCAGCTGACGTCACAGACATTAACCAACATAATCAGTCCGAGATAGGACTCACTATACAAGAATTAGGGTGAACAAACCCACAAGAAAACACGGACCTCAAAAATAACCGACGCTGAGGAAGCAGGTTGAACGAGGCCGAATTTGGAATTTTTGTTTCGAAAATTGGAATTGGAGCAACAATTCAGTACCACGAGCAGTCGGTCATCTTTACCTGTCAGTCACCATGACAGGGCCATTAGGAAAGACCACGTCAAACCCATTACAGGGTCATTAGGAAACACCACGTCAAACCCATTACAGGGCCATTAGGAAAGACCACGTCAAACCCATTACAGGGCCAAGGTAATAGTCAAACCCATTACAGGGCCATTAGGAAACACCACGTCAAACACATTACAGGGCCATTAGGAAAGACCATGTCAAACCCATTACGGGGCCATGGTCATAGTTATTGCCAGTTTCATTTTACAATTTTGTTTTTCTTGCGCTCTCTCGCTTTGAACTTAAGCTTAGGATATACACACAATGTTATAGAAGTGATGGGATGAATTTAGCGCGTGGGTTAACTTCCACTATTAACAGTGTCCCTCGCCACTGAGGTTACAGTTTCATCCTTAGATGGAGAGGCAGAATTTAATTCATCAAAATAAACATTTCATTTTCTTCTTCTTCTTCTTCTTTTGTTCGCTTGAAATATGTCTATAACTGCAATGCTGTCTCTTGTATGAACTGAACTGTCTTTTTCAGTTCACACAGCTGTCCATGGAGTTTATCTTCCACTGTCGTCTCTCTAGGCCAGAAGGTTTGCCTAGATATGTTGTATTTTGGGCAGTCTTGGAGTATGTGCTCTGCTGTCTGCGACGCCAATCCACATGTGCACATGGCTGTTTCACCAATCTTGAATTTTGTATACATGTGGTTGCGTAATCTATTGTGCCCTGTTCTGAGGCGCAGAATAATGACTTGTTCTGGTCTATCCATAACGTGGTAGTCATCTTGAGCAGGTTTTGGTGGCTTTCTGACGGATTTGATCATTCTTTTCTTTTGGTGGTATGTTACGGGCACATCAGGCTATTCTTCTTTGGCTCCTTCCTTAGCCAATTGATCAGTTCTGTCGTTTCCAGGTACTCCACAGTGGGATGGTATCCACTGTATGGTGACCTTATGCTGACTGCTAAGTTCAGAAAGTAGTGTCCTTAGTTCTGGCAATTTCCCAGACAGGAGTGCCTCGAGTACTGATTTTGCATCTGTCAATAGCACCACAGGTTGTGTACCATTGCTGGTATTTATTAATTTCTCTGTTGCTATCTTGATTGCCTCAATTTCAGCATCGTAGTTATGGCAGTATTGAAGATATGGAAGGAATCAACATTGGGGGACGATGCATCAATAACATTAGATATGCAGATGATACAGTCTTGATTGCAGACAATGAACAGGACCTGCAAAATTTAGTAGATGCGATTATTACACACAGTGAACAACTAGGGTTAGAATTAAATTGTAAAAAGACACAGATTATGGTTGTCACTAGGAAGGACGAAATACCACAATGTAATATACAAGTAAATGGGAATATTCTTCAACAAGTGAGTAGGTACAATTATCTCGGAACAGTAATAACATCTGATGGGAGATGCCTTGAAGAGATTAGAACAAGAATCGCCATGGCAAAAGTAGCCTTTAGCAAGATGAAAAACATATTGACCAATAAAAAGATGTCAATTGAAACGAGAAAAAGAGTGTTGAGATGCTACATAGAACCTGTACTTTTATATGGATGTGAAGCGTGGACAATGAGCAGTCAGGCTGAAAAACATCTGATGGCTGTAGAGATGTGGTTTCTGAGGAAAATGCAAAGAATACCATGGACAGCCAGAAAGACCAATGAACAAGTCCTTCAAGAAACAAATGAAGATCGTAAATTGATTAGAGAAATTAGACGTAGACAATCAATATTTTTTGGGTATGTTATGAGAAGAAATGGATTGGAGAATTTGGTGACAACTGGTAAGATCGAGGGGAACAGACCAAGGGGAAGACCTAGAAGCAAGTACCTGGATGGCTTGGCCTTGTGGCATGGTAGAGACAGAAACACGGAGCTGATCCACGACTCTGGTGATCGAGTGAGATGGCAGAACATGACCGCCCACGCTTACCGGCATGGCACATGATGGATGGATGGAGTTATGGCAGTACTTTCCTGTCGGTACTCTAGCTGTGTCCCTGGTATTATTTGGGTATTCTATGTACACTCCCGCTCCTCCATTTCGAACAGCATTTTGTGCTGACCCATCTGTGTAGACTCGGATCCAGAGGTCCTGTGGGTATTCTTCATCAAGGAAGCTGAGAGTGGCTGTTCTGCGCTGCACACTGTTCTGTTCTTCCTTGTCAAATATTCCTCTCACTTTTTTTGTCTGGATTTGTAATGATAGTCTATGCTCATCTTTCCATGGAGTTCGCTCTGGAACAGTTGTTAGGGGAATGCCAACTGTGGGCAGATCAGTGGTTTCTCTGCAGAGTCGTTTGGCCTGGTGGATAAAACTACTTCTTTTCAACCGCCCCATAGCTAGGTTTTCAAATCTGTTCTTCATATGGTGGCCTGGCAAGCTGAGGAACTTTTCTGCTTGTATTAGCGTTTTTGTATCTCTGCGCTCACTCAGTGCTTGTGTCCTCCCCATCTTCTCCATTTCCACTATAGGGGTTGATCTCATCCCTCCTGTGGTGACTCTAAGTGCTTGATTTTGCACTTTGTACAGCTCTTGTAGTGTAGTTTTTGATGCTGAACACCACGCAGTTGACCCGTATTCCAAGTGTGGTCGTATGCTCTGTTGGTAAACTTTGCTAAGTATTTTCCCACTGGCTCCCCATGTGGTTCCACTTAGCTTTCTCAGGATGGCTATTTTCCTTCTGGCTTTTGCTACTGCTTTGTTGATGTGCGTTCTCCATGTCAGCCTGCCATCAAATGTTACTCCAAGGTATGTTGGTTATTTATCTTCTCGTAGGGGTGTTCCATTTATCTGGATGGTCCCTGCCTTTTGTTTTGGAGAGAGGGTACATAGGGTGGTGCTGCACTTGTCAGTGTTTATGCTGACACACCATCTATTTGCCCATGCAACAAATGTATCTACAGCTCTTTGTAGTAATCTGGTGGCCACTGATGCATGTTAATTTGTGCTCCATAAAACCAGGTCATCGGCGTACATTCCCGCTTTAATTCCATGCGGTAGATTAGCAACGCGATCATTGATGAAGATTAGAAAGAGTGTGGGGGACAATACTCCGCCCTGGGGAACTCCGTGACGCAGTAGTACTTTCTTGCTCTTTAGTCCGTCTATCTGTACTCGGGCTCTTCTGTTGTGCAGGTATGCTTTCACCCATTTGTACATTCTTCCATTGACTTTGCAGTTTCTCAGTTTATTCATCAGACTTTCTTTCCAGACTTTGTCAAAGGCTTTCTTCAGATCTATCCATGCCGCAAGCACCAGCTTCTTCTCTTGGAATGCATCCTCAATTTCTTGAGAGAGGTAGGTTGTCTGATCTTCCGTAGAGTAGCACTGCCTAAAGCCAGCCTGCTGTGGCACAAGGATGTTTTTACTTTCAATGTACCACTGCAGTCTGTGATTGATGATGCGCTCCAGTGTTTTGCAGAGATAGCTGGTGAGGCTAATTGGTCTGTAGCTAGAGGCAATGGAACTATCTTTCCCTGATTTTAGGAGGGGTATCATGATTGCTTCTCTCCAGGCTTGTGGAACACTGCCTAAGGTCCAACTCTTATTGAAGATCTGCAACAGCTTTGCTTTGGCCTCTGTTCCTAGGTTCCTGATCATTTCATTGGAGATACCATCAGCTCCTGGTGATTTTCTCATTTTCAGTTTTGAGATGGCTAGCTCCAGTTCGCTTATTGTGATTGGTGCCTCCAGAACCTCATGTACTATTTCCTTCTGTCCTGTATTTTGCCGTTTCTCTTGAATCTCTTGTTGTTTCTCTTGACTGATTTTGATATCGCTATCTTGTGCGAATGAGTCCGCAAAATGGTCAGCTGCTTGCTTTCTTGTTAAGATGTTTCCATCTTTATGTAGTGCAATTTTTGAGTTTCTCCCTGTGCCCTCATCGTTAAGTTGTTTTATTAGCTTCCACAATTTCCTTGTGTCTCTTTCAAAGTTCAGAGATTCTGTTTTTTTCCTGCCAGCTTTTCCGTCTTGCCTGCAGCTTGGCCCATTGAAATTTGGCTTTTGCATGCTGGAATTTATTGTGGTGCTCTTGGCTGGGTGTGGCCTCTGCTTGCTTTCTACATAATTCCACATCATTATGCAACTGTTCCAGTTCACCACTCCAGTAGGGTTTATTTTGTTTACGGGCTCCTCTTGGTACTGTTTCTCTCGCTGCCTGTAGTATGCATTTCCCAAACTCTTCAACTACTTTATTTATGTCTGTGGCGAAACGCCAATGGCTCATGTCCTCATGCCTTCTTTTATTTTGGGTAAACTGGGGAAAACAGCTTTCGGGAACCCTCAGTTCTCATATTCGTTCAATCACTATGGAAGATAGTTCTCTGGGATACTTTAACAACACGATCTTGGTAATAGAATAATTAGATATATGTCTTTCCTTTCGGGTAGACCCGATGGAGCGCCTTGCGCCAAATGCGCACTGGTGCGACTTCTTGGGCAATTCATGTCCGTTTCTAAACTTACCGTTACCCACTGCATAATGTCAAGATGTCAAGTTGAAGATTGGGACATTTTAAGTGCAGAATACTGCTGGTGTATGAAAGGTAATCTTAGGTTGTAATTAGTCCTGCACTTATAAATCTCTATTGTCTTGACTACTGAGATGAATTGGCGAAACAGCAGTCTTGCAATATTGGGAGGGGGTGACCGTTAGCCAATCTGGTTAAGCGTCTTGATCTTGGCATGGCAAGGGAACCAATCTGAACAATAAATATTTCCCAAATGATATCGCTTGTTCTTGGCAGCCGATAGACGAGTGCTATCTTTCCTTCTACGGCCTGAACTGGGCATACTGTCATCTTTCTTTAGAATATAATCATTGGATAGCTACGGTATGCCGGAAGGAGGGAAGGGCTCCTTGGGGATGGGGTCCACCAATCTATGATCAATCTTCTTGAGCCGGAAGAGGCTATCCACAGTGCTATCTCTTTCGTCTTTTAGTCGATAGGATGATGTCGGTGATATAAATAAACTTCTTTATCTCACTGAGAGAACATGAACTCCTCTGAATCTACGTGTTATGTGAGGCACTGCCGGTACATTGCGGCGACAGCTCAGACGAGAGCAGCGGCCGGAAGGAGTATTATCTTCTTTCCTATTCTTGCTTGGAATGGGGAACGACACTTCTTTACATACACATAATTACACACATAACACCACAAATGCCAAACCACGTAGCCAATCCAGGGGCTACCTGATATGTCAGGCCCATTCACGCGGGCCTCTTATCTATTTGATAGAGTCAGGTAAATGTGTGACCAATTTATTAACTGAGGCCCTATTGGTCCTCAGGATTGTGTGGTACATGAGTCAGCCCAGTCACTCACTATTGTTTGTCATCTCCAGGGTCCTCTTCGTTTGGACGTGATTAAATCGGACAGTATCAACAGGGCTTCTATGCTAAAGCTATATACTCCTGATGAAGCCAGGTCAAGGTATTGACCATACCACACATGGTGTTACTAACTCTGAGAAAGAGAGGCAAGGTTGGTTTTGGGCAAATGACAATTTGCGGTAATGGCGCATCTCAAGTCCTTTCAACGACATAGGCTCGAGAGCAGTGAGTTTCTTGGCTGGGCCTACGCATGATTATCCTGCATACCCAATTTGTACAGGACAGTGAAAGACACCTATCCATTACACCTTCATGAACCATTCCCATTATTCGAAATCATAATTCATTTCCCATTCCTTGAAAACCTTGTGCCGAATGAACTTAAGTGACTATGAATAGAAGTCCTCACAAACCAGTGGCTTTGGTTCTACAGCGGCCTGTTGTTTCTACGGGTAACGGAAAGACCTGCAGAATGTTGCGGTGAGCTGTATGTGGACTGACCGGACAGTGTATTAAGCTCGGTCTGTGAAGAAAAGCTACCTGAGGCTCTGTGCCTGAACTTTATCCTTATTGTGTCTGTTTAGAACTATCTGTTTTAATTGCCTTGATGTTTTCCTGTGCAGTTCTTTATTAATTTAATAAATCACGTTTTAGTTTACTCTAACGATCACCGTGTTATCTATGGATCAGCCAGAAAGACACGTCAGGGAATAGGTCCCGAGGTCGAAAGATAGAGTGACAGTGAGTCCGGGGAACGGAGGAGGGTTGGCAAGCAAAGACCTATCCCAGCCAGGGCGAAAATATAAAAGATTATTGAAACCTTGTAACATAGTTATTTGGGATCCTCCACGTAGCTTGTTACAATTTCTGGGGGCACGTCCCGGGATATTTGAAATCCTGGTGGAGTTCTGGCTGATATAGTGATAGGGGACATATATTCTTGTCTACTATCAATAGGTTCTGCCTACCGTGCCTGGCTATTGTCTGTACTCTGCCTGACACAGACTGACCGACATGCGACGTGTTGTGGTCGTATAAAATATCCAATTGTTTACTTGAGAGATAAATTTTGATTTAGAATTGTATACACTTACCCGCTGAGTTTAAGATGGCATCAGCTAAATTTAATGTTGCAGAAGTACAGGCTACAGGGCGAGAGATGTGCTACGATGGGGCAGAATTACAAAAATATGTCCAGGAAGTGGAAAGAGACTTCAGACAGGCAGAGCGCGAAGCTAAGAAATTTGAGGCAGAGCGCGAAACTAAGAAATTTGAGGCCGAGCGTGAAGCTAAGAAAATCGAAGCTGAGCGCGAAGCTAAGAAAATCGAGGCAAAGCACGAAGCGAAGAAGATGGAAGCAGAGCAGGCAGCCAGAGACCATGAGTTCCGTATGAGGGAGTTGGAGCTTAAAGCTCAAACTGCCAAGGAAAGCGAGGGTGCAATGGGAGGCACCGTTCTCCCTGATTCAACAACTTCTGGTGGCGGTCCATACTAGGCAATGAAGTTCCCTTTGCTCCCGTTCGATGAACACAAAGATAAGATCGACCAGTATCTTCAAAGATTTCAGTCGATGGCTTTGGCTATGGGACTGGAACGTGGGAAATGGAACTTGAAACTCTCACAGGGCCTGAGAGGGACAGCGTACGAGGTATACTCAAGGTTGCCACCGGGTATGGAGAATGACTATGAAGCCCTGGAGAAAGCATTATTGAAAAGGTTCCAAATGACAGCTCATACATATCGACAGCAGTTCAGAAAGTCGAAGAGAGAACCAGGGGAGATGTTCGCAGCCTACAGTATTAGACTGAAGTCTTACCTTTTGAAGTGGATGTTATTAGCTGGATTTGCTAACGACTATGAAAGTTTAGAAGAATTAGTGGTCGTGGACCAAATGAAGAGGATGATGCCGAAGCCATTGCAAACCTTATTGCTAGAAAATGGGGCAGAGAGGTTAGACTTGGTAAATACATTAGCGGAAAGGTATGTGCTAGCTCATGGGGATAATGGGGAACTGTCACAACCCAATCCCCGATCACCAGACACTTGGTCTGGAAAGAAGAAGAACCCTAAAACAACCCACACCAAAAAGGAGGATCCTTTCGATAAAGTTCCAATTAAGAAACCCTCTGGTAAGAGTCCACCTGGATCTCCTAAAAGAAAGTGGAGTGAAAAGTGGTGCGCCTACTGCAAATCTCCCACACACAATACGGCCTATTGCAGGCGCAAACAGAAAGACTCTCACTATGCTGCCTGTCTTGTAGAAACCGGGGAAGGGTCTCACAGGGAGGTAGAAGGGAGGGTTCTTGAGAACAAAGATTCAGAGAAACCACCAGTGGTAGAGACGGTACTTGTGAACGGACAACCAGTTGAGTGTCTCTATGACACAGGTCTGCAGTTTGAGGCTGTAATTTCATCACACTTAGTGAGCCCAGAGCAGCTAACCGGGGAATCTATTGAGATTCAAACGGCGACCAAGAGTGCGGTAGCGATGTCTCTTCCAATTGCGAAGGTGGACATCAAATCAAAATATGTTACCGGCACTATACAGGCAGCCGTTCTGCTCGATCCTATCTTCCCAATGATCTTGGGTTGTCGCTACGTCTTTCTAGGGATCCCAACAGAACCCATGTACGTAGGGGCGATGCAAACCAGATCTCAATCGGAGGATGAGCAGACGCCGGCCTTGATCGTGAATCCCTTGCCTGGGGAGTTACGAGCTGCTCAAAGCCAGGATGCTACTTTGCAACCTTGCTTCAACCAGTTGCCAAAAAGTTCTGACCCACCAAGACGGGGTCAGTATTATATGAAGAATCGGTTACTGTACCGGAGAGCCGGAGTGGAGGAACGCCAGCATGGACAGCTGGTAGTTCCTAAGGCTTATCGGGAACAGCTTCTTCATATGGGACACACCATTTCTTTCAGTGGACATATGGGTGTCGGGGCAACTCTCCAGCGCATTTCCTGCCATTACTACTGGCCAGGGATGACTGGAGACGTGCGTAGGTACGTCAAGTCGTGCCCAGAGTGCCAGCGTGTGGCACCAAAACACTGGACGGCTCCGGTAGTCTTGGGTGACATGCCCATTATGAACTCTCCTTTCGAGAGAGTTGCCATCGATCTTGTTGGTCCTCTTCCTCGGACTAGGAAGAGGAATAAGTACATTCTCACGATGGTGGATTGCTGTTCCATGTGGGGTGAGGCGATACCTTTGGCCACAATCGACTCTAAGCGAGTGGCTGATGCACTGATGGAGACCTTTACTCGGTTGGGATTTCCCAACCAGATCCTAACGGACAATGGGTCTCAGTTCTGTGGTAAGCTGATGGAAGAAGTCTTTCGTATCTTCCAGACCAACCACATTCACACAAGCCCGTACCACCCTCAGTCTAATGGGCAAGTAGAGAGGTTTAATGGTACCTTGATGACCATGCTTCGGAAGCTGGCTCAAGAGAAACCAGACAGATGGGATGAGTATATCCCAGCCGCCCTGTTCGCCTATCGGGAGGTTCCCCATGGGTCGACCGGGTTGCCACCAGCCACTCTACTATTCGGGAGGCCAATCAAGGGTCCCTTAGAAGCCCTATTGAGATGTTGGACAGAGGAAGAAACTTCCGAAGAAGTTGTATCCTCATATAAATACGTCGAAGAGTTAAAGAAGAAGCTCCAGACGGGTTGGGCTTTGGCAGCTCAGAATCTGAGGGCAGCCAGAAAGAGACACGCGGCCTACTACAATAGAAGGACGAAAGATAGGTCTCTTAAAGTGGGGGATCGGGTTCTGTTGTTACTTCCAGTAGGTTCCAATAAACTCGAGATTGGTTGGCAGGGGCCTTTCCCGGTGGAAAGGGTTGTGTCCCGAACCAACTATGCCATCCGGATCAGGGGGAAATCCAAAATCTTCCACATTAACCTCCTCAAAAAGTATGAAGAACGATCTGATGGTACTTCTCTCCCACTCATGACTATGGCGGTCGCGATGGAAACTGAATCGGGCGAAGACGCGGATAGGGAGTATCCTTTACACTCTGGGGAAACCTATAGGGATGTACATATAAATCCTGATCTGTCGGCTGAAGAAACAGACCGGGTCATCCGTTTGTTGGAGTCCCATCAGCAGATTCTTACCGATCGGCCAGGGCGAACAGGGTTGGTCGAGTTTGATATGACTCTGACTACCCAAGACCCCGTTCGCCAAAAAATATATCCAGTGCCCTTTTCGAAAGAGAAGGCCCTGGAAGCCGAAATCCAGAAGCTTCTGGACGATGACATCATCACTCCTTCGACTTCTCCTTATAATGCCGGGGTTGTCTTGTTGAGGAAGCCCAGTGGGGAGCACCGCCTATGTATTGATTACAGGCATTTAAACAGATTGTACGACATTCCAAGTTGAACCGTTACCGAACACAAATCAACTGTTTGCCAGACTAAATAAGGCAAAGTACTTTTCGAAAATTGATCTAAGCAGGGGATATTATCAGATCCCTGTGAAGCCCGAGGTTCGCCCCTTGCTCGCCTTCAGTACTCCGAGCGGGCATTACGAATTCAAGGTGATGCCATTTGGGCTGAGCAATGCGCCCAGTGTGTTCACTCGCATGATGAGAATGTTATTAGAGCCTTTAAAGGATCCCTCTGTGGTCTCGTTTATGGATGATATTCTCATCGCGTCTGACAATCTGAGGGATCACCTGAAGTCCTTGGGACAGATCTTCACAAGGTTAAAAGAGGAAGGGTTAACCGCCCGTCCAGCCAAATGCATGATTGGCTATCAATCCTTGGAATTTCTGGGACATACTATTACCCCAGGGGGACTGGTACCGGAAGAAAAGAATATTGAGAAG
This sequence comes from Cepaea nemoralis, assembly GCA_014155875.1. Taxonomy (NCBI): domain Eukaryota; kingdom Metazoa; phylum Mollusca; class Gastropoda; order Stylommatophora; family Helicidae; genus Cepaea; species Cepaea nemoralis. Next base: position 175,835 of record JACEFZ010024862.1, read on the forward strand.
GTCAGACTCGCACCCCGTCCTAAATCCAAAAAGGATGTTAGGTCTTTCTTGTCTCTGTGTGGGTTTTACCAGAAATTTATTCCGAAGTTCAACGAAATTGCGGCGCCGTTAACCGAGACCCTGAAGAAAGGATCGCCAGATCCTATAGTCTGGACCCCGAGCTGTGAAGAAGCTTATGGGAAGCTGAAACAGGCTTTGGTGGATAGGCCAGTCCTGCAACTCCCAAATTTGGAGAAAACGTTTGTTCTAAGAACCGACGCGAGTAACATAGGGATTGGGGCAACTCTGTTGCAGGAAGGGCGAGATGATGCTTCGGTGCTATGTCCGGTGGCGTATGCAAGTAGAAAACTGTTACCCGCGGAACGGAATTACTCCACCGTCGAACGGGAATGTCTGGCTCTAGTGTGGGCGGTACAGAAATTTCAACCTTATCTGTATGGAGTACCGTTCAAAGTGCAGTCCGACCATCAACCTCTGACGTTTTTAGCGACTTCTAAGAAACTGAACGCGAGGTTAATGAGATGGTCATTGCTCCTACAACCGTATCAGTTCACGGTCGAATACATCCCCGGAAGGGAGAATGTGGGAGCGGATTTCCTATCACGGCATCCTATGGTTGAATGTGAGGGTGGGGCCATTCGAACAGAACCTCTGGCAGTAGAAAGTTCGTAGGGTTCGACTTTCTTAAGATGGGGCCTATGTGGCGAAACGCCAATGGCTCATGTCCTCATGCCTTCTTTTATTTTGGGTAAACTGGGGAAAACAGCTTTCGGGAACCCTCAGTTCTCATATTCGTTCAATCACTATGGAAGATAGTTCTCTGGGATACTTTAACAACACGATCTTGGTAATAGAATAATTAGATATATGTCTTTCCTTTCGGGTAGACCCGATGGAGCGCCTTGCGCCAAATGCGCACTGGTGCGATCTTCTTGGGCAATTCATGTCCGTTTCTAAACTTACCGTTACCCACTGCATAATTTCAAGATGTCAAGTTGAAGATTGGGACATTTTAAGTGCAGAATACTGCTGGTGTATGAAAGGTAATCTTAGGTTGTAATTAGTCCTGCACTTATAAATCTCTATTGTCTTGACTACTGAGATGAATTGGCGAAACAGCAGTCTTGCCATATTGGGAGGGGGTGACCGTTAGCCAATCTGGCTAAGCGTCTTGATCTTGGCATGGCAAGGGAACCAATCTGAACAATAAATATTTCCCAATGATATCGCTTGTTCTTGGCAGCCGATAGACGAGTGCTATCTTTCCTTCTACGGCCTGAACTGGGCATACTGTCATCTTTCTTTAGAATATAATCATTGGATAACTACGGTATGCCGGAAGGAGGGAATGGATCCTTGGGGATGGGGTCCACCAATCTATGATCTATCTTCTTGAGCCGGAAGAGGCTATCCACAGTGCTATCTCTTTCGTCTTTTAGTCGATAGGATGATGTCGGTGATATAAATAAACTTCTTTATCTCACTGAGAGAACCTGAACTCCTCTGAATCTACGTGTTATGTGAGGCACTGCCGGAACATTGCGGCGACAGCTCAGACGAGAGCAGCGGCCGGAAGGAGTATTATCTTCTTTCCTATTCTTGCTGGGAATGGGGAACGACACTTCTTTACATACACATAATTACACACATAACACCACAAATGCTGTGTCGTGAGAAAGGCATGGTTTGCAAGTGAGAGAGAAGCCGGGAAACGAATGTGCCCAATAATAATAAAGGCTTGGTATGAGTGTAGAGAGTGAGTCTTGTAGGCAAAAAGTTCTTAGGATAGCCAACTGGACGTCTACAAGCTGAAGGTCTAATCAAGCATGAACGTGGCCAATCCAGGAAATACCTGACATGTCAGGCCCATTCACGCGGGCCTCTTATCTATTTGATAGAGTCAGGTAAATGTGTGACCAATTTATTAACTGAGGCCCTATTGGTCCTCAGGATTGTGTGGTACATGAGTCAGCCCGATCGCTCACTATTGTTTGTCATCTCCAGGGTCCTCTTCGTTTGGACGTGATTAAATCGGACAGTATCAACAGGGCTTCTATGCTAAAGCTATATACTCCTGATGAAGCCAGGTCAAGGTATTGACCATACCACACATGGTGTTACTAACTCTGAGAAAGAGAGGCAAGGTTGATTTTGGGCAAATGACAATTTGCGGTAATGGCTCATCTCAAGTCCTTTCAACGACATAGGCTCGAGAGCAGTGAGTTTCTTGGCTGGGCCTACACATGATTATCCTGCATACCCATTTTGTACAGGACAGTGAAAGACACCTATCCATTACACCTTCATGAACCATTCCCATTATTCGAAATCATAATTCATTTCCCATTCCTTGAAAACCTTGTGCCAAATGAACTTAAGTGACTATGAATAGAAGTCCTCACAAACCAGTGGCTTTGGTTCTACAGCGGCCTGTTGTTTCTACGGGGAACGGAAAGACCTGCAGAATGTTGCGGTGAGCTGTATGTGGACTGACCGGACAGTGTATTAAGCTCGGTCTGTGAAGAAAAGCTACCTGAGGCTCTGTGCCTGAACTTTATCCTATTGTGTCTGTTTAGAACTATCTGTTTTAACTGCCTTGATGTTTTCCTGTGCTGTTCTTTATTAATTTAATAAATCACGTTTTAGTTTACTCTAACGATCACCGTGTTATCTATGGATCAGCCAGAAAGACACGTCAGGGAATAGGTCCCGAGGTCGAAAGATAGAGTGACAGTGAGTCCGGGGAACGGAGGAGGGTTGGCAAGCAAAGACCTATCCCAGCCAGGGCGAAAGAATAAAAGATTATTGAAACCTTGTAACATAGTTATTTGGGACCCTCCACGTAGCTTGTTACAATTTCTGGGGGCACGTCCCGGGATATTTGAAATCCTGGTGGAGTTCTGGCTGATATAGTGATAGGGGACATATATCCTTGTCTACTATCAATAGGTTCTGCCTACCGTGCCTGGCTATTGTCTGTACTCTGCCTGACACAGACTGACCGACATGGGACGTGTTGTGGTCGTATAAAATATCCAATTGTTTACTTGAGAGATAAATTTTGATATAGAATTGTATACACTTACCCGCTGAGTTTAAGATGGCATCAGCTAAATTTAATGTTGCAGAAGTACAGGCTACAGGGTGAGAGATGGGCTACGATGGGGCTAGAGTTACAAAAATATGTTCAGGAAGTTGAAAGAGACTTCAGACAGGCAGAGCGCGAAGCTAAGAAATTTGAGGCAGAGCGCGAAGCTAAGAAATTTGAGGTCGAGCGTGAAGCTAAGAAAATTGAAGCTGAGCGCGAAGCTAAGAAAATGGAAGCAGAGCAGGCCGTCAGAGACCATGAGTTCCGCATGAGGGAGTTGGAGCTTAGAGCTCAAACTGCCAAGGAAAGCGAGGGTGCAGTGGGAGGCACCGTTCTACCGGACTCAACAACTTCTGGTGGCGGTCCATACCAGGCAATGAAGTTCCCTTTGCTCCCGTTCGATGAACACAAAGATAAGATCGACCAGTATCTTCAAAGATTCCAGTCGATGGCTTTGGCTATGGGAATGGAACGTGGGAAATGGAACTTGAAAATCTCACAGGGCCTGAGAGGGACAGCGTACGAGGTATACTCAAGGTTGCCACCTGGTATGGAGAATGACTATGAAGCCCTGGAGAAAGCATTATTGAAAAGGTTCCAAATGACAGCTCATACATATCGACAGCAGTTCAGAAAGTCGAAGAGAGAACCAGGGGAGATGTTCGCAGCCTACAGTATTAGACTGAAGTCTTACCTTTTGAAGTGGATGTTATTAGCTGGATTTGCTAACGACTATGAAAGTTTAGAAGAATTAGTGGTCGTGGACCAAATGAAGAGGATGATGCCGAAGCCATTGCAAACCTTCTTGCTAGAAAATGGGGCAGAGAAGTTAGACTTGGTAAATACATTAGCGGAAAGGTATGTGCTAGCTCATGGGGATAATGGGGAACTGTCACAACCCAATCCCCGATCACCAGACACTTGGTCTGGAAAGAAGAAGAACCCTAAAACAACCCACACCAAAATGGAGGATCCTTTCGATAAAGTTCTAATTAAGAAACCCTCTGGTAAGAGTCCACCTGGATCTCCTACAAGAAAGTGGAGTGAAAAGTGGTGCGCCTACTGCAAATCTCCCACACACAATACGGCTGATTGCCGGCGTAAACAGAAAGACTCTCACTATGCTGCTTGTCTTGTAGAAACCGGGGAAGGGTCTCACAAGGAGGTAGAAGGGAGGGGTCTTGAGAACAAAGATTCAGAAAACCACCAGTAGTAGAGACGGATACTTGTGAACGGACAACCAGTTGAGTGTCTCTATGACACAGGTCTGCAGTTTGAGGCTGTAATTTCATCACACTTAGTGAGCCCAGAGCAGCTAACCGGGGAATCTATTGAGATTCAAACGGCGACAAAGAGTGCGGTAGCGATGTCTCTTCCAATTGCGAAGGTGGACATCAAATCAAAATATGTTACCGGCACTATACAGGCAGCCGTTCTGCTCGATCCTATCTTCCCAATGATCTTGGGTTGTCCGCTACGTCTTTCTAGGGATCCCAACCGAACCCATGTACGTAGGGGCGATGCAAACCAGATCTCAATCGGAGGATGAGCAGACGCCGGCCTTGATCGTGAATCCCTTGCCTGGGGAGTTACGAGCTGCTCAAAGCCAGGATGCTACTTTGCAACCTTGCTTCAACCAGTTGCCAAAAAGTACTGACCCACCAAGACGGGGTCAGTATTATATGAAGAATAGGTTACTGTACCGGAGAGCCGGAGTGGAGGAACGCCAGCATGGACAGCTGGTAGTTCCTAAGGCTTATCGGGAACAGCTTCTTCATATGGGACACACCATTTCTTTCAGTGGACATATGGGTGTCGGGGCAACTCTCCAGCGCATTTCCTGCCATTACTACTGGCCAGGGATGACTGGAGACGTGCGTAGGTACGTCAAGTCGTGCCCAGAGTGCCAGCGTGTGGCACCAAAACACTGGACGGCTCCGGTAGTCTTGGGTGACATGCCCATTATGAACTCTCCTTTCGAGAGAGTTGCCATCGATCTTGTTGGTCCTCTTCCTCGGACTAGGAAGAGGAATAAGTACATTCTCACGATGGTGGATTGCTGTTCCATGTGGGGTGAGGCGATACCTTTGGCCACAATCGACTCTAAGCGAGTGGCTGATGCACTGATGGAGACCTTTACTCGGTTGGGGTTTCCCAACCAGATCCTAACGGACAATGGGTCTCAGTTCTGTGGTAAGCTGATGGAAGAAGTCTTTCGTATCTTCCAGACCAACCACATTCACACAAGCCCGTACCACCCTCAGTCTAATGGGCAAGTAGAGAGGTTTAATGGTACCTTGATGACCATGCTTTGGAAGCTGGCTCAAGAGAAACCAGACAGATGGGATGAGTATATCCCAGCCGCCCTGTTCGCCTATCGGGAGGTTCCCCATTGGTCGACCGGGTTGCCACCAGCAACTCTACTATTCGGGAGGCCAATCTAGGGTCCCTTAGAAGCCCTATTGAGATGTTGGACAGAGGAAGAAACTTCCGAAGAAGTTGTATCCTCATATAAATACGCCGAAGAGTTAAAGAAGAAGCTCCAGACGGGTTGGGCTTTGGCAGCTCAGAATCTGAGGGCAGCCAGAAAGAGACACGCGGCCTACTACAATAGAAGGACGAAAGATAGGTCTCTTAAAGTGGGGGATCGGGTTCTGTTGTTACTTCCAGTGGGTTCCAATAAACTCGAGATTGGTTGGCAGGGGCCTTTCCCGGTGGAAAGGGTTGTGTCCCGAACCAACTATGCCATCCGGATCAGGGGGAAATCCAAAATCTTCCACATTAACCTCCTCAAAAAGTATGAAGAACGATCTGATGGTACTTCTCTTCCCACTCATGACTATGGCGGTCGCGATGGAAACTGAATCGGGCGAAGACGCGGATAGGGAGTATCCTTTACACTCTGGGGAAACCTATAGGGATGTACATATAAATCCTGATCTGTCGGCTGAAGAAACAGACCGGGTCATCCGTTTGTTGGAGTCCCATCAGCAGATTCTTACCGATCGGCCAGGGCGAACAGGGTTAGTCGAGTTTGATATGACTCTGACTACCCAAGACCCCGTTCGCCAAAAAATATATCCAGTGCCCTTTTCGAAAGAGAAGGCCCTGGAAGCTGAAATCCAGAAGCTTCTGGACGATGACATCATCACTCCTTCGACTTCTCCTTATAATGCCGGGGTTGTCTTGTTGAGGAAGCCCAGTGGGGAGCACCGCCTATGTATTGATTACAGGCATTTAAACAGATGTACGACATTCCAAGTTGAACCGTTACCGAACACAAATCAACTGTTTGCCAGACTAAATAAGGCAAAGTACTTTTCGAAAATTGATCTAAGCAGGGGATATTATCAGATCCCTGTGAAGCCCGAGGTTCGCCCCTTGCTCGCCTTCAGTACTCCGAGCGGGCATTACGAATTCAAGGTGATGCCATTTGGGCTGAGCAATGCGCCCAGTGTGTTCACTCGCATGATGAGAATGTTATTAGAGCCTTTAAAGGATCCCTCTGTGGTCTCGTTTATGGATGATATTCTCATCGCGTCTGACAATCTGAGGGATCACCTGAAGTCCTTGGGACAGATCTTCACAAGGTTAAAAGAGGAAGGGTTAACCGCCCGTCCAGCCAAATGCATGATTGGCTATCAATCCTTGGAATTTCTGGGACATACTATTACCCCAGGGGGACTGGTACCGGAAGAAAAGAATATTGAGAAGGTCAGACTCGCACCCGTCCTAAATCCAAAAAGGATGTTAGGTCTTTCTTGTCTCTGTGTGGGTTTTACCAGAAATTTATTCCGAAGTTCAACGAAATTGCGGCGCCGTTAACCGAGACCCTGAAGAAAGGATTGCCAGATCCTATAATCTGGACCCCGAGCTGTGAAGAAGCTTATGGGAAGCTGAAACAGGCTTTGGTGGATAGGCCAGTCCTGCAACTGCCAAATTTGGAGAAAACGTTTGTTCTAAGAACCGACGCGAGTAACATCGGGATTGGGGCAACTCTGTTGCAGGAAGGGCGAGATGATGCTTCGGTGCTATGTCCGGTGGCGTATGCAAGTAGAAAACTGTTACCCGCGGAACGGAATTACTCCACCGTCGAACGGGAATGTCTGGCTCTAGTGTGGGCGGTACAGAAATTTCAACCTTATCTGTATGGAGTAGCGTTCAAAGTGCAGTCCGACCATCAACCTCTGACGTTTTTAGCGACTTCTAAGAAACTGAACGCGAGGTTAATGAGATGGTCATTGCTTCTACAACCGTATCAGTTCACGGTCAAATACATCCCCGGAAGGGAGAATGTGGGAGCGGATTTCCTATCATGTCATCCTATGGTTGAATGTGAGGGTGGGGCCATTCGAACAGAACCTCTGACAGTAGAAAGTTCGTAGGGTTCGACTTTCTTAAGATGGGGCCTATGTGGAGAAACGCCAATGGCTCATGTCCTCATGCCTTCTTTTATTTTGGGTAAACTGGGGAAAACAGCTTTCGGGAACCCTCAGTTCTCATATTTGTTCAATCACTACGGAAGATAATTCTCTGGGATACTTTAACAACACGATCTTGGTAATAGAATAATTAGATATATGTCTTTCCTTTCGGGTAGACCCGATGGAGCGCCTTGCGCCAAATGCGCACTGGTGCGATCTTCTTGGGCAATTCATGTCCGTTTCTAAACTTACCGTTACCCACTGCATAATGTCAAGATGTCAAGTTGAAGATTGGGACATTTTAAGTGCAGAATACTGCTGGTGTGTGAAAGGTAATCTTAGGTTGTAATTAGTCCTGCACTACTGACTACTGAGATGAATTGGCGAAACGGCAGTCTTGCCATATTGGGAGGGGGTGACCGTTAGCCAATCTGGCTAAGCGTCTTGATCTTGGCATGGCAAGGGAACCAATCTGAACAATAAATATTTCCCAAATGATATCGCTTGTTCTTGGCAGCCGATAGACGAGTGCTATCTTTCCTTCTACGGCCTGAACTGGGCTTACTGTCATCTTTCTTTAGAATATAATCATTGGATAACTACGGTATGCCGGAAGGAGGGAAGGGATCCTTGGGGATGGGGTCCACCAATCTATGATCTATCTTCTTGAGCCGGAAGAGGCTATCCACAGTGCTATCTCTTTCGTCTTTTAGTCGATAGGATGATGTCGGTGATATAAATAAACTTCTTTATCTCACTGAGAGAACCTGAACTCCTCTGAATCTACGTGTTATGTGAGGCACTGCCGGAACATTGCGGCGACAGCTCAGACGAGAGCAGCGGCCGGAAGGAGTATTATCTTCTTTCCTATTCTTGCTGGGAATGGGGAACGACACTTCTTTACATACACATAATTACACACATAACACCACAAATGCTGTGTCGTGAGAAAGGCATGGTTTGCAAGTGAGAGAGAAGCCGGGAAACGAATGTGCCCAATAATAATAAAGGCTTGGTATGAGTGTAGAGAGTGAGTCTTGTAGGCAAAAAGTTCTTAGGATAGCCAACCGGACGTCTACAAGCTGAAGGTCTAATCAAGCATGAACGTGGCCAATCCAGGGGCTACCTGACATGTCAGGCCCATTCACGCGGGCCTCTTATCTATTTGATAGAGTCAGGTAAATGTGTGACCAATTATTTAACTGAGGCCCTATTGGTCCTCAGGATTGTGTGGTACATGAGTCAGCCCGATCGCTCACTATTGTTTGTCATCTCCAGGGTCCTCTTCGTTTGGACGTGATTAAATCGGACAGTATCAACAGGGCTTCTATGCTAAAGCTATATACTCCTGATGAAGCCAGGTCAAGGTATTGACCATACCACACATGGTGTTACTAACTCTGAGAAAGAGAGGCAAGGTTGGTTTTGGGCAAATGACAATTTGCGGTAATGGTGCATCTCAAGTCCTTTCAACGACATAGGCTCGAGAGCAGTGAGTTTCTTGGCTGGGCCTACGCATGATTATCCTGCATACCCATTTTGTACAGGACAGTGAAAGACACCTATCCATTACACCTTCATGAACCATTCCCCTTATTCGAAATCATAATTCATTTCCCATTCCTTGAAAACCTTGTGCCAAATGAACTTAAGTGACTATGAATAGAAGTCCTCACAAACCAGTGGCTTTGGTTCTACAGCGGCCTGTTGTTTCTACGGGGAACGGAAAGACCTGCAGAATGTTGCGGTGAGATGTATGTGGACTGACCGGACAGTGTATTAAGCTCGGTCTGTGAAGAAAAGCTTCCTGAGGCTCTGTGCCTGAACTTTATCCTTGTTGTGTCTGTTTAGAACTATCTGTTTTAACTGCCTTGATGTTTTCCTGTGCTGTTCTTTATTAATTTAATAAATCACGTTTTAGTTTACTCTAACGATCACCGTGTTATCTATGGATCAGCCAGAAAGACACGTCAGGGAATAGGTCCCGAGGTCGAAAGATAGAGTGACAGTGAGTCCGGGGAACGGAGGAGGGTTGGCAAGCAAAGACCTATCCCAGCCAGGGCGAAAGAATAAAAGATTATTGAAACCTTGTAACATAGTTATTTGGGACCCTCCACGTAGCTTGTTACAATGTCTTTCTCAGTGTTCAGGTTTCTAACCAGTATGCTGGTGTGATTTTTGTACATTGCCCAGTCTGCTTTCTTGTAGTTCCACCTCGAGAGGGTGTTGCTTTCACTTACAAGCTCATTTTCTACAGTTAGAAAGACTGGTCGATGGTCACTGCCACCTAGTTGTTTCCCAACAATTCGTGTGATGTTCCACTCCAGGTCTGGTGAATGAAAAGCCAGGTCAGGTGTAGTTGTAGAGTGCCATGATCTCGAATAGAAAGTATGTGGGTCGGACGGCTTGTTAACCAAGATGAATCTATTCTCATCCTGCCAGTCTTCCGGTTTCTCTCCTCTCTGGTCCACGTGATCATAGCCCCAACTCTGCGAGTGGCTGTTGAAATCGCCGCACACAATCATTTTTTCTGTTAGTGGTAGTGTAGTCCAATGCCTGTGGGCGGTCACTTGGACAGTAGTAATTGATCAGATGTGGGTCTGTATAGCCTGTTTTAAGTTTAAGTGTCTGATACTCAGCCCCTTCCATGTAGACTTCGATTTGGGACAGCAGTGATGTTATTTTTTACAAGGGTAAGTATCCCACCTTTTCGCCTGTCCTTTCGGTCAGATCGGTAACACTGGTAGCCTCTGATTTTGAAGGCTATATCTTCGTTGAGGTGAGTTTCTTGCAAGCAATAATCCTGGAAAACAGATTAGAAAACATCCTGGACAAAGAAAAAGTAAGCATACTTACTTTTTCTTTGTCCAGGATGTTTTCTAATTCTACTTTTTTGTTGCTGACTCCCTCCGCATTCCAGTGCATTAAGTCTTTGTTTAGTATGGCCAGCTGTTCTATTCTCATGTCCCCTGGCTCCACAGGACATCTGAGAAGGACCTCCAGTAGTTGGGGTTGGGCCCTTTCGAGACATAGGGCCCGGCACTGCACCTGCCTGGGGGTCCAAAGCAGGGCGAGCACCATAACGTTTAGCAGCAGTCGACATATTCCATTTTGCGTAATTGCGTGGCATCCTAATTTCTGTGGTGCGCCTCCTGGCTGGTTGCCTCCGTCTTCAGCACCTTTCCTTTGCTAGAGCAGACTGTGGTCTCACTCGAGTTTAGATGTGTACACACGCACACACGTGTCTGCACATGCATGTATGTGTATACACATCTAGAGCACACTGGTTATTTTTCGGCGCCAGATACTCGCCGTCTCCCCTTCTCCTGTTAGTTAAAACAGTTCCGCCACGTGAAGGCCAGGAGTTGGACTTTTGCTGCAGAGGTTATGTATTCGCGAGCCATTGGGGTATTTAAGCAATGTTGGGCGCTCACCCCAAAACCGCGCCCCGGCTACATACAGCAATTTGGAACCAAACATTACATAATACACTGCATTTCAGTTAATTCTATAGGAAATAGTGTTTTGCTATACGTCGTTTTCCAAAAACGTAACCCCCGACGTTAACTGGGGCCTTCCAGTATTGTTTATATGAGGACTTGTGGCGTGTAGCTGTCAGAACTAAACCCCAGCTCAAGCAGTCTAAGGTGTACCATTTGTTTTGACAGTTCCAGACTGAGAATTGCTGAAGTTTCAATCCAAGCCCAGAGCATACCTCCTGGTGACAAATGTAGACAGTTGGAGCTGGAAGAAGCAGAACCAGATAACTCTAATGTTAAGTTGTCATACTTACACTTACAGACCACCAGCAGTACACCATCCTAAGATCACGCCGTGTCCTGTGATTCTAAATTACATGTCCAATAAATATATATTTACTCTACTCCCCATCCTGAATTTATTTCTGTGTTAAGTATCAGAGAATGTCCATTTTCCTTAAGCAAAGTAAACATATCTTGTTAGCATATACATTTCTAGGATCTCCATGGTTGTGGGGCCACCAAACTCTGTCTCTTTAACCCAACAATAGGAAAGCTAAGTAGTTTAGATAGAGGTTCTCAGGCTGGTATTTCCTGGTTATACTGTCCATTTAGAAGCGTCTTTTCGACGCCACAGGAAGTCTTCTGACAGCATTACTGTCTTAGTTTTCAGAATAAATCTCCTTAACTGGAAACTCTATTTGTATTTCTCTGTATGTATTTAATTTTCTGTATTTTATTAAATTTCAACAAAATGCACTTATGTGTATTAAAATGCTTGATCACCGTGCCAGCAGGCAAGCATTCTAGTCACTTCACTGCCATGGCTACCAACCACCACTACTAACAAATTATTTTATTGTAAGACAACAGCTGTAATAGAAATCTGATCAAATACAAGTTTGCCAAGAGATATCTGTTACAACAGCCTTGCAGTCACTCTCTAAGAGAAAATATGAATCAAATTGGGTGGAACTGTGGTAAAGCTGTGAAAATGTAAACAATATAAAATGACACAAAGTAGTGTAGCTTCACATAACAGATTTACGACACATACAGGATGTTGCGGCGAATAGCCTTCATCAGCAAACATATAGTCAAGGAGATCTCCCCCTCTCTTCTTATATATACCTTGCATATGCCCATGTACACTAATGTATGAATGTCTGTTGAGAGGTGTATATGTATGTATGCGCACTCACGCATATCAGTCCACCCAGACTTTAGGCCTCCTGCCTCGACCCACTCCCCCCTTGTTTCAAGGTGCTCACTGAACCGTAACACCTATCACCCCGTCATCACCTCACCCACTCAAACTCCAGTTAACTCGAACAAGAGTGAACACAAAGACTGTTATAAGTTTCCTACGTATAATATACACAATCACATAATCGAAGATATCATCACTTATCCGACAGTCACATCACATTACACTACATCACAGATTAAATGCGTGGCTCAATGTAGAGCCATACCGCTGTCTACATTTCACCATGTCCACACAGGACGATGGATCCACGCCGACTCACTTCTCCCGAGCTCACTTCCTGTCACCTGGGCAGAGAGCTCCAGCGTTTTCACGTTGTGTGGAAAGCCCCTGCTTTCCCTTTCCACGTTCTCGTGTTCACTTCCGAACACAGTCATAACCTTTACTCTCTGAATTAGGTTATAACTGAACCATGCCATGACGTCGTCATGTAGCAATGTAGACACAGATGGGTCGGTCGTGCGACATGTGAGAAGCTCATGCGCTTTTACGGTTCAGGCCAGAGGGAGAATTGTGAAGGAGGACTCTGGTACTTTTGCTACGACCACAAGTAGCCTGACTATGGAAATCATGGCAGTAAGTAAATCAATAACATGGCTTGAGACACAGACATTCACTAGGGCATGCTTCCTTAGCATGCACAAGAGGATAGAGATGGGGTGGATCCGAAGAGAGTGGTTGCTGTCGCTGGAGCGGTCTCAGCAGGCAAAGATTAGTTTCATCTTCGTGCCAGGGCATGCAGGAGTACAAGGAAATTAGCGGGCTGACAAGCTCTCAGGTAAGGCTACTGTGGAGGGGGGACGCGCCATGGCCACGCTGACATTCTGAATGCTCTACGAGAAGTAAGACATTTGCGAGAATTCAGTGATGACTGTGAATCTACAACCATGGTCAGACTGCGAGAACTACAAATTAAAAGAGGTGTGGCCAAACAAGAACACTACGCAGCAAGCCAAAGAAGATTGATAAACCAACACAGAACTGGTGTTGTTAGCCGCTACACGCTGCGGGATTTGCTGAGGAGGAGATCCGAGCACTTATGAACTGAATGGTTCGATGTGCAACGAGGATGATCTGTCGACTAACTAACTAACTAACTAACTAACTTCCTATTACATGTCCCTCGCCATCAGGCAAACCCACTCTGACTTCAGAGGTAGACAATTCATTCACAACAAAATAATAATAATAATAATAATAATAATAATAATAATAATAATAATAATAACAATAATATATCCAGTTTAATTGACTTGAGAGTCTTGAATGAGGTATCATCAGATTTCATAATGTCAGTTCTATCGAACTTATTTTTATTGTTTTTTTTTTTTTGTCCTTGCAAATTTTTTCCCCAAAAACATTAGGAAAGTGTCATAAAAGTATCTAATGACACTTGATGGGAGGTCACAACAACTAGGTCTACAATTCATAGGTGAAACATTTTAAATAAGAATAAACAAAACACATGATAACCTGATCTCTCGTAGTAAATAATACTAGTTAAGAGAAGTAAACAGATTTGTCTAATTCTCTCCATGAGTTCCCTTAGTGAAACCTCACTTCGAGATGTGGAATCATACATATATTTACGTACCAATGTAGACAAAAAGGTGGGAGAACATATAGAGATATTTAAATAAGCATTATAAAAGGAGTTTCCATAGCACTTTAAAGAAAACAAAAAAAACTCTAATGTTAAATCAATACTCCTGTATGCATCAGAAATGTGGAGAATGTGTAAACCAATTATTTATTAACGGACTACAAACATTCATTCGTTGTTACTTGTGTAGAATAAAAGGACTAAAGTGGTCTGACATTCTAATCACTTTGTGGAGTTCATGAAGAAAACAGTATTGTCTGTAATTAGTAATTACTAATTAGTATACTATAACCGACAAGGTGAATGAAATATAGGGAGACCTAAAATTACACGAAGGCAAACAGAATGAGGTGAATAATGGAAAGAGGGGGAATGGTGGATGTTGACAGAGAGGGTCAACTTCATCGCACCGAGTTTTATCCCATTTACTGGGTCTCTTTCCACAGGGCAGGCTGCCGAAAGTGTCGCACAAAACAGGAATTCCGTAGCTCCAGTGACTACCCCCAGGCTGCTTGGCCAACGAATATTATGGCGATATTCAACACCATTAAACGATAAATGAATGATGTAGTAAAATATTCAACATTACCAACAGAGTGCGTATTTTATTGAAGTTTTAGTCTAACATTCAACATACACATTCCGCCATGTTTCCTGCAAGTTCTGAGGTTAATATAAAAACTCAGATATTCTCAAATGGTCAATATCATTACCGAAACAATAATTACATTCATTCATTCAGTAGAATGTCCTTTGCAGAACCTCGCTCCCATAACAACATTCCGGAAACAGACATAGTGGTTGGATTATTTTTGCAAGGGAGAGTTTATACGGAGTGGAGTCCGAATAGACAGAGTAGTTTATACGGAGTGGAGTCCCTATAGACACTTTCTTTTTGCAAAGGCTAATGAACGAGTCTTGAAAAAGTGGAGTCTGGCTATATGAGACTACGACCTCCAACATGAGAATGGAGGTGGAGGCAGTAACGCCGGTGGCTAGAGGAGACTACTGCAACACACGTTGTTTTCATTACGGATTCAAAGAGTATGCTTAGTAAGGTGGAGAAAGGAATGTTTCGTGTAGAATGGCTCTCGTCGCTTCAGAGGTGACCGATTGTGAGAATTGTGTGGATATTTTGCCCTGGCCATGCGGGGGGTGAGGGGGAATGAACAGGCTGATAGGCTAGCAGGGAATGCACCTCTTGGTGGTATTTTGCCTATGGACAAGGGGGAGGTGGTCGTGCGCTTGTGGGACCAGGTGGAGAAGGCGGGGGAACAGATTAGTTTAGTTTAGTCGTTGGATCAACATCACGGCACACGGTTTAACCCATAAGTGCTCCGTTTTCCTCCTAACTCAAACCTGAGTCTGGAGAAACTCAGCTCAATGCACGAACTTAGTTGCATCGGCGAGGATCCTGACATACTTTGGGTAGATTTTTAACTCGAAATTTTGCCCTAGCAGTGCCGTTAGGCTACTCTTTTTCGATTTCCAACTGCCAAGTTGGATTATTTACGTGCGCAACAATACACACGGGCGTCCGATCTCACTACCCAGAGACCAGGGGAAATTTTATTGCTGGGAGTCCAGGAGGATGTTTTTAATAAATCCAGGTCCTCACCGGGGCCTGAACCCGGGACCTCCAGCACTCGAGGCGGACACCATACCTCGCGACCACTCAGCCTCGGAGCTGAACAGCGCATAAATGCCTTTGAATATAAATGTTATAGACGGGTTCTAAGAATATCTTGCATAAAGAAAAGAACAAATGCACCCATACTTCAAGAGCTGAATACTGAAGAAAGTTGGCTATTAAAGACGATAAAACATAGAAAATGTAAATAAATGTTTCCAGTGTCTGCACAAGTTTGAATTTGTGCAGAGAGCTGTAGCCAGTACCTGTTCGCACATTTTCTAGCGGTCTGTTATACTCTCTTTCTGACCGTTCACAATGCCTGCAATGGTTTCTCTGACGGAGATGTTTTATGCACTGAGAATGCATGTCTCTTTATCTCCAGGACTATGAGAATCTCTTCAGGGTGTGCTTCAAACAAGTCTTCCAGTACTTCCTCTAGACAGATTCCATACATCGTCAAGTGAGCGTTTCTGGCATATTCGCTAGTTCTGTGATGCCTCAATGTTTGTTTCTGGCAGATTTGCTAGTTCTGCGATTTTAATTTTTATTTCGTAGTCAATCCTGAACTAGATTATTGTTTGTGAAAGTTTGACCTAAACAGTTGATTTCGAAGCTTTTGTAACGTGTACAAGGTAATTGCCTAATCTTTCCATTAGGTAGCTTCTTATGTACTGCCTTGTTTATTTTCCGTGCTGTAGCTAGCAATGTTGTTTTCTCTCCATGATTACCATTCATTGCCTTGATTTATTCCACAAGATCCTTAGTAGGAGCCCACAGTGGGTCTGTGAAGTTTTGGGACAATCACATTATTCAGCCGTGGTGCGCTGAGCGATAGATGGCCAATCGACGTATTTATCTTGTTGGGCATTTAATAGCAGCAGATGGAAGATGTATTAAGCAATTTAAATGTGGAGTAGCCCAAGGAAAAGCGGCATTTCAGCCAGATGAATAATATTCTCTGCATTTTATCCTTATCAGTCAAGGCAAAGAAAAGAGTTCTTAAGAGTATATTACGTAATCCTGATGTACGGAAGAGAATAATGCACACGTAGCAGACAAGAGAGGAATTATGTGGAAGCTCGGGTGTGGCTGCATATAAAAAATGTATGAGAAGATATCTTGAAAGAAGTTAACTCACAAAGATAACTTGTTACTTGCATCAATAGAAGACAGTCCATATTCTTTGGGCTTGTCATGAAAGAAGGGTAAAGCTAGAGTATGTCCTTACAATAAGAAAGAAGGATTGTTGAAAACTCCCAAGTTGTCTGTTGTTTCTATTGACATTGCCGTGTGACGATTCTGTGTTGTCACGTCATTTCCTAGCGTTTCTGTTCTGGGATTCTTTACTCTATCTAATTTACGTCATTATGTCGCACTTGCTCCTTGGCAATCATGTGCCAAGCCGATTAGCGTGGACGGTAATGTTTTGCCATCTCACTCGATCACCAGAGTCGTGGATCAGCTCCGTGTTCCTTCTTGACCATACCACATGGCCAAACCATCCAGGTATTTACTTCTCGTTCTTCCCCTAGGTCTCTTCCCTTCAATCTTGCTAGTTGTCACTAAATTCTCCAATTCATTTCTTCTCATAACTGATAAATTTTGACTGTCTACGTCTAATGTCTCTATTCAGCTTACGATCTTAATTTGTTTCTTGAAGGACTTATTCACTGGTTTTTCTGCCTCCCCCCCCCCCCCCCACACACACACACACACATATATCCCGCGTTTCCATCCTGAACATCATGTTTATGTCCATTCCAGGAAATATCTTACTGGATTGGACCACTATTTTATTTTCACGTTGCACAATGTAAAACATATTTTCATCACCATTTTCCATGTTTTCCCATTTTTGTCCAATTTTGAATGTTCTTGTGAGGATGCTCAAGATAGTCGACCGTGTGTAAATGCGAAAAGTGTGGGAGTTTATTCATATTAGTTTTAATGATTATGTGAGGCAGCGTGTATGTGTGTGGATGGATGGGTGGCGCACACGCATGTCATGTAACATGCTATTCCATATTTTTTATTCTCATCTTTCATATTACGAGGTATCATTTTGTATACCACTTGATTTTATCATGTATAATATAATCGCATGCACACTACTGTAGAGTGAGTGAGAGAGTTAGTGAGTGTGAGTGAGTAAGGGAGTGTGTGTGTGTCTCTGTGTGCGTATATATATATACATGTGTGTGTATTATATATATATATATATATATATATATATATATATATATATATATATATATATATATATATATATATATATACGTGTGTGTGTGTGTATATATATAATCTCATCTCATCATGTTCCTCTTGTACCTTGCGGTGTCGAGGTGAAGTATAAAATTCGTGAGAGTGCCCGATTATGGGCTTCATATATCGATATTCCCATGGACTCTGCTATTCCCTCCGTCCAATGTTTACGTGGTCGGCCTCTTTCTCTGATTCCATCTGGTCTGTACATCATTGCTTGTTGTGGTATGCTGTTCACTGGTAACCTACTTGCATGGCCAAACCATTTGACTTGCTGCTTTCTGATAAAATCTAGTGCTGCTTTAACCCCCACTTTAGTCCTGATTTCTTCATTTCTGATCTTATCTCTTTTTGATACGTTGAGTATTCTTCTCAGGAACCTCATTTCTGTTGTTGTGATTTTTCCCCCCTCTTTTTCTGTCATTGTCCAGGTTTGGCATTGGTAGCATAGAGTTGGCAGGAATATTGTGTTGTAAAGTGCTTTCTTAGTAGTTATTGATACATGTTTGTTCTTTAGTATTGGTGCCATTTGTCCAATGAGTTGATTTGCCTTATTGCACCTATTTTCGATCTCGTCTACTGATCTGGCATTTGATGATATTATACTTCCTAGGTACTTGAAACTCTTTACTTGTTTCAAGGGATGTTCGTTTAGGTGAATTGTTGTTGTTTGTTCTTCTTTAGTTATAGTCATTACCTCTGTTTTGCTTGTGCTAATTTTCATGTTATGTTCCCCTACACATTCCGTTTAGGTTTAGACTATTCATGTGGTCTTGTAATTCAGCTTCTGATTTTGCTATCAGTGCTTGGTCATCCGCAAACAGGAGTGCTCTAATGGTTAGATTTGCAGATGGTTCTTTTTCTGTGTTCTCGTCATGCGGTATTCTTGCTGTCTCTGCTTGGCTGGTTTATTTACATATGTTGTCTATATATGTTATTGTGGGATGTGGATTTTAATTCCTGAGAATATTTCGTTAAAAGTCTAGGGGGTATTATTGATTCTCTGGTCACTGGTTAGAATGCAGGGTGATCAGGTATATTTACCACAAATCCCAGGAGAAAAGAGTTCAATCCTTGAAACGTTGGCATATGTGTGTAGGTTTCCCTTCCCACTTCATCACCCTTTAAATTAACTATAGTGCTAGAAGGATAATGATTGCTCACAACATATAAACAACCACTTGTTGGACACCACATTTGCTTGATGTACACAACACTTTTGGACAAACAGTTCAGGTATTAACTCAAGATCTGCAGTTACATATATAGGTGTAATAAACACTATGCATTTTCAGACAGGCATGGGAATTATTTGCATTGTTACAATATAGTACCCAGTGACCCCAGAAAAAAAAAACAATGTTATTACAAACATCACAACAACCACAAATTGCAAAGTACATATAACCCCAATATATAAAAATTTGGTTCTTACACCGTTTACAATGTTTCTCATTAAAAAAAAATAATGAGTTGGTGTCAAAATACTATACCATATATATACCACTGGAAAAAAAACTACTGACCTGTTACCTTCAGAAAAAAATACCAACATATAAACAGCATTTTGTACTACTAATTAAATTAATTAATCGAGTCTATCTCCTGGTGTGCGGTTATGGGTTCACCTTTTCTGTCGATTAGATCCTTTTCCCATTATCTGGGTACCGAATTAATGCACTCAGTTAGGTTCTTATTATTTAGTCACTGGTTATTGGCTGGTGCAAATCATACTTTATAATCCAAGAATAGAAATTACACACAATCACATATCCCTCCGCGGGCTAGAATATTCGAGTACTCTGTTGCAGTAGGCTCGGTGTCTTTTTGAAATTTGAGGCCTCAGGTTGGTCTAACTTTCCGGAATTTCCACTTAAGCTCTGCAGAAGGTACTTTACCAGCTCACCATACATGGTGCCAAGTAGACGTCCATTCAGCTGCTCTGCTTCTAATATCAGAACCCCAATTAGTTCCACAAAGATTTTACACCCACCCAGTCACGAGTCTATAACCCATGGCATTTAGGTTGACATTAGACCAGGAAAGAGTTAGTCGTTGTTATCTAGTCCAGTGTAGAACTTTAATTAACTGAGAGGCATCTCATGGTATTATCTGTGACCAGGGCCACAATTGATCTGTACCTACATATATCCACAGATGAATAATCCAGCACAGTAACAGGGTTGCAAACAATTAGATGATTCCTCTTGTTGCAGATGTAGAGACATTTAGCTGCTTTCATATGGTCTTTTATCTGATGGTGCTCAGGGTTTGGAACCTTGAGGTAATCTGTTTTCGTAGTTATGTTTCAGATGATATTAAGTTTGTACCTTGGTTGTATTGGCTTATGTGGTTCAGTGTCTTCTCGATTTTGAGTTGGTGTTCATAGCTAGAACTTGGTGTTGCATGGCTGGAACCTTATGTTTGACTGTTGCAGCTGTGAGATGTTCTTTCGAAGACTTATCCATTGTGGATATTAACTTGGTAATCCAACCAACAGTTGAAGGTTACTCACTGTTGTTAGTTTTAGTAACTTGCTAGAAGGATTGTTCCAGTTTCACTGACTTTGCTGAATGATAAGGCTTATAGGTGATACTTCTCAGACGTAAAGCAGACGATACACTGTTGTCAGTTACTCTGTTGATCTTCATCTTTGTAGATTATTAGATCTTGAAGTCCATCCTGGATATTCCTACTAAATAGAACTTAATCACTCACCCAGTCAGTTGTCTTTGAATTTATCTGTTGCTCGCTATGGAGCTATTGAGCGCAGCAGTAACCATGAGTATTTCTAGATGCAGACTATGGTTAGGACATTCAATTCTGGCTGTTGACCCAGGATCCAGATTTAGTGATATAGTCCCACCACATTCAACCACCACCTGCTTCTCTTCTATAGAAAAGGAATGACAAGAATACAACACGAGTATTAACATACTGTGTTATGGTAAAAGGTTTACAACACAATTACAAACACAAATACAAAACAACAAGGGGAGAAAGGGAAAGGAGTGGGTGTCCACGTTCCACTGTCCCTCATTGCTGAGTAGAGCCATTCTGACTCTTAATAGTGAGTAAGGTATTTTCTCACTTTATTTTATGGTCTGTTGTTACTGGGACTATTAGATGAGTGAAGTCATTCTGTCCATCCAACATGTTGATATTGTCTCTCTCATTACTTGAAGAGAATAGCCTATACAGAATCTCTGTGGTTTCTAATGCCGCGTCTTCCTTTCGGCACTATAATCATCCTTAGGTCAAAACTATTCAACCGTGGCTTCTTAAGTACTGACATACACATGAATTCTTCTATCAACATCCTCATGTCCCCAAGGGTAACATTAAAAGGTATATTCCCACAGTAAAAAGTAACAATCAGAACAGGGAAAATTCTCATACCAGAAAAAAACATACATGTCCATTTTTCTGATATCAAGTACATGATAATCATATATAATAATTAATCATAATGCTGATGCAGGGAGCCTTTGTTTTTGGATTTTCTCAGGGGTTAATCCATAACTAAAACATACATTGTTTTCCCCCACTGCGTACAGCAGATGAGGATAATAGTCGCTGTGATATATTTTGTCAAGGACTGCTATTATTCAAGCAATTTATTCACATCAATCTTCACTTCGCTACTACAGTGAGGCGATGGGGAGTGAATCCTATCCGAGCATGCATTTACATCACGCGTTTACTTTAATTGTTCATGAATTTATATTCTCAAACATAGCATTCTCCTAACACTATTTTATGAAATGATTATATGTTCTACACTACTATGGAGTGGTTATTAATCTGTTAGCAAAAGGATGGTACTAAAATTTAGCACTATATTTCCAAGTTACAGATTATGATGTGGCAAAATAATTTATCCCCTGACTAAGTAAGAGTCAGGAATATGCGTAATCATTTGTATGTCCCCGCATGGACAAAACACCTTTGAAACTGTACTTTAGAGTTCAATCTCTACAGTACATAGATTATTTGCAGATTTCTAAGCATAAATAGTGAGATATTGTTCACAGTGCCTAGAAGTTTTAACATAGGAATATGAAATTGGCATAAACGAGTTTTCTTCTTTGAAGTATGAATCAGGAGTTTGTTCCTAAATTGAGAAGAGTTTCTGACATGAGAGTTGATACTCTACAGTACACATATTTATAGGTTATGCACTATTAGTTAGATATAAGTTCATAATGCCTATACAAGATTTTAACATATGGATTTGAAATTGTAAAACAGGAAAAATTACAGCATGGCGCCCACATGTGTTTCTTTGGTAAACATCATCCAGCCTGGTTTAAGAGAATTGTTGACTTATTATTCTAATTCTTAATTAAATATACTGGTCTATGTAATACATAAATACATTTTAATAATGTAGATATAACATACCAATAGTTGAAGAGAATCATGTTTTTAAAGGCAACAATACCTTTTCCCCACACGGGGAAAGAAACCCCACAAGGGAACGCACGTCTATTTACTTTCTTAGCTTGAACTAAAAATGGCTACACTGGGCCTTTGTCTTACAATCAGTTGACGACTGTTGGCCAGGTACGTAGGCCAAAATAAGGCCAAATTAATTTAGCTACCCTACGGGTTAGTTTTCATCCTATATTCAGTAAGATACTTAAACCGTAGTTGTAAGGGATTGTTTTTTTTTAAGGGAGTCAATAAATAGGAAAGGGTAAGGACGTTTTATTATACCACAGTTATGAACAAGAGAGGGGACAGGGCACAACCTTGCCGTACTCCAGATCTTATGGTGAAGGGTTCTGAGTGTCCTCCAGTTGCTCTCACTATGCATTCACTGTTGTTGTATAAGCTTCTACATAGGTTTGATAGATGTGTACTCACTCCATATTGTTTAAGGATTTCCCACAGCTTGTTTCTATCTACTCTATCAAATGCCTTTTCTTGGTCGACAAAGGCTAAGTAGAGTGTTTCATTGAATTCGATTGATTTTTCTATAAGTTGTCTACGAGCAAAAATGGCATCTGTGCATCCTTTGTTTTTCCTAAATCCAAGCTGTGTTTCGCTTAGCTGGGGTTCTAAAGTAGTTCGTAATCTTTTTTCTAGAATTTTGCAAAATATTTTCCCAGTATGACTCAACAGTGAAATGCCTCTGTATTGTGTGCAGTCTCTTTTGCTGCCTTTGTTTTTCCAAATTGGGATAATTATGGCGTTTCCCCAGTCTCGTGGTGTCTGCTGTTCTACCCAAACATGGTTGAATAGTCTATGTAGCCAAGCTGTTCCTACTTCTCTTGCAGCTTTAATTAGTTCATTTGGTATTTCATCCTGTCACGGTGTTTTGTTCAATGGGGCTAATCTGATGGCTTCTATAATTTCTTCTTTTAGTATGTCTGGTTCTAGTTCTTCGGTGACATCTGTATAGGTCTCTTGAATTCCTGTGACATCTGATGGGATGTTGAGAAGTTGTTCGAAATACTGCTTCCATCTTATTAGGATTTGTTTTTGTTCACTTATCTCTCTCTCTCTCTCTCTCTCTCTCTCTCTCTCTCTCTCTCTCTCTCTCTCTCTCTCTCTCTCTCACACACACACACACACACACATATATATATATATATATATATATATATATATATATATATATATATATATATATATATATATAAGAGTCAGGTCTTAGGCAGATATGACTGAGCTACCGTATGACAGTAGACGGTACTACCTGCTTTCTGTCAGCGCCGAATGTTGGGCGGCGCTTACAAAACCCGACACCCCACATTGTGCCAACGGCATCGGGTGGAAGAGCGCAATTGGGAGGGTACTAGCCTTATCCTGGTGCGAGGAAATGCAACCCAAAGACAAAATAAGTCATGGCAGGGCAGACCAGGCCCTAAGCCTTGGTTGGCAGCTGGTCTAGGATCGAAGCTCCGACAGGCGGACAGTTAGAGCATTGCTTTGCTGATCCGGCAGCTTCTGCAGCTTGTCTTGTTCCAGATTATAGGTGTCAACCTTCCTCTGGAGTGAACTAGGCAGGCCGAGAGAGGGATCATGCTGCATGGGCAACATATGGTTTCTTTATTTTAGCCCAGGCTTTGTGCTATGGAGAGGCAATAACTCCATCCCTGGTCTTAACCGGTCTCGGAATCAAAGCGAGAGGCAACTGTTAAGGGTTATAAGTCCTTGTCAGTTGGCGTAGACATGGGGCGCCACGCGTTGCCTCTGACGGTGGGAGACACCTACAGGTGTCACTGATCAGCTACCGCCCGCCTCAAGCTGGGCAGCCCCCAGCCAATTGGGTGCTGATCCGCCACAGCCTGCCTGCTTCAATGGGTGCTTGGGGCTAGGACAAAATCTGAATCGCAGGCTGTAAAACCAATGCACCAGGTAATAATAAAAAGAATAGAAACCTCAAGCTACGGCTTGCAACCTGGAACGTGAGAACCATGTGTCCAGGATTTTCCACTGACTTGACAAATATTGACGATGTGAGAAAAACGGCTGTGATTGATGCTGAACTCAATCGTCTTAACATTGATATTGCTTGGCCTGCAGGAGACTTCGCCTCGCTGAGGAAGGGTCACTCAGGGAAAACAATTACACCTTTTTTTGGAAGGGAAGAGGGCAGGCAGAAAAAAGGCAACATGGTGTGGGCTTTGCAGTGAAGAATTCGCTACTGGGAATGATTGATATCCCAGCTGGAGGTAATGAAAGATTATTATCACTGCGCTTGGCAACCTCTTGTGGATTTGCCACCATTCTCACTGCATTTGCACCGACACTTGCTTCCTCTGATGATGTGAAGGATACGTTCTATGAGCAGCTAGACTCTGCGATCAAGGCAGTTCCAAAATCCGACTACATTTATATGCTCGGTGATTTCAATGCTGGTGTGGGCAAGGACTCGAGTTCATGGCCAGTGTGCCTTGGAAAATACAACATCGGTCGCATGAATGATAATTGCACTAGAAATGACCTATGTATTACAAACTCCTTTTTTAAAACAAAAGAGATGCATAAGGTCACATGGAAACATCCAAGATCCAGCCATTGGCATCAGCTGGACTTCATTATCACACGGAGACAAAATCTGAACCATACATCATTAACTCGAAGTTACCACAGTGCTGACTGTGATACAGATCATTCTTTGGTTGTTGCAAGGGTTAGACTGAGACCAAAGAGAATCTACACAGCTAAACACAAGTCTAGCCCCAGGATTAATATTACTAACACTCACGATCCTGGAAAGTGCTTTGAATTTCAACAGCAACTTGAAGACGCTTTCAATGATACATCAGAAAGTTGTATAGTAAATGATAAATGGAGTAAACTTAAGGAAACTATTTATAAAACAGCGGTAGGGGTTTACGGCACTGTGGATCATAAGAGGCAGGACTGGTTTGCGGCAATCAGCCAGATACTGCAGCCCTTGATGGATAAAAAGAAGATAGCTCTCTTAAGAAACAAGGAAAGACCAACGCATAACACTCTGAGTGAGCTGAAGCAAGCGAGGAAGGATGTACAAAAGGCTGCCAGGCAGTGTGTGAATGACTATTGGATCAAGTTATGTGAGTCCATTCAAATCGCAAGTGATAAGGGAAACATCAGAAGCATGTATGAAGGGATAAAGAAAGCCTTTGGTCCAATGATCAAAAGAAGTGCACCGCTGAAAACCTTGACTGGAGAAATCATCACTGAAAAGAAACAGTAGATGGATAGATGGGTCGAGCACTATTTAGAGCTTTACTCAAGTGAGACCAAGCTAGCGGATGATGCCCTCAACGCCATAGAGGCCCTGCCAACTCTTGACCACCTGGACACACTTCCAACTTTAACAGAAGTTAAGTGTGCTATAAATGAGCTTGCATCTGGCAAGGCTCCAGGTAAGGATGGGATTGCAATAGAGGTAATCAGGAGTGGGCAAGACACACTCGCTCTACAAATCCACCAGCTAATAGAACTATTTTGAATAACGAAGACACAAACAATAGATTGCACGATTTATTGCCTGGCATATTTCGCTGCATCTCGTCAGGTACATACTGCAGAAATCACACAACTTACGTGAAATTAACTAGATAAATCCTTCAAGTTGAAATATACACATATACGCACAGTAATGTCACTTATCTACCACGGTAATTTTAAGCTGACTAACATGTCTTTCTGTTTACACAATTCTGGCTTGCGTTGATAGATCATAATTGCTTCTGCAAATTTTAACAAGCGAGTATTTTGTGTTCTAAACAACACGCGAAATGCAATGTCTCTGTCCACAAAATGGCCACTGGCGACAATGTGCCTGCCGATTGAAGACGCCGGGAGCTTCCGGTGTGTCTGATGTAATAGAGCTATGCTGGCGAGAAGGACAAGTCCCACAGGATTTCAAAGATTCAAACATCATAACGCTGTACAAGAACAAGGGAGATCGGAGCGACTGTAACAACTATAGGGGTATCTCACTTCTGTGTATTTATGGGAAAGTATTTGCCAGAATTGCCCTGCACAGACTTCAAGTCCTGGGAGATCAAGTCTACCCCGAATCACAGTGCGGCTTCCGTCAGAACCGGTATACCATTGATATGATATTCTCATTGCGACAGATGCAAGACAAATGCCGGGAACAAAATCAGCCACTGTTTACTGCCTTCATCGACCTCACAAAGGCATTCGATTTGGTCAGTCGTGAGGGTCTGTTCAAAGCACTAAAGAAGATTGGCTGCCGACCAACTCTTCTGTCCATTGTGGAATGGTTCCACACAGGCATGAAGGGTATAATCAAGTTTGATGGCTCAACTTCAGAAGAGTTTGAAATCAAGAGTGGAGTTAAGCAAGGTTGTGTACTATCCCCCACCCTCTTTGGGATATACTTTTCACTTCTACTGAAATATGCCTTTCGTGATCAGGAT
This sequence comes from Cepaea nemoralis, assembly GCA_014155875.1. Taxonomy (NCBI): domain Eukaryota; kingdom Metazoa; phylum Mollusca; class Gastropoda; order Stylommatophora; family Helicidae; genus Cepaea; species Cepaea nemoralis. Next base: position 202,482 of record JACEFZ010024862.1, read on the forward strand.
GACGGTATATACATTCACTCACGCTCAGATGGTGGCCTCTATAATGCTCAGAGATTGAAGGCTATCACACGACGTTCTTTATGATAAGGGCGTGTGATGGTCGTTGTCTAGGTAACGATACTCCTGGTGTGTCAATTGAGCTCTCTCACTGTCTTACACTATGACTCACCCCCGCAGTGCACATTCACCAGTCAGTAAACAAGATCGATTTTGGCGCACATAATCCTTTAATACAGAAATAACACAGACCCACGGACAAACGGAACATGTTTATAAATACAGAACACAATGTAATCCACCGAAAAGATATATATTCCTCACAACTCTAAACGCACACATCAATGCCTTCTCCAGGCCTGCTGAATCTCAAATTCATAGACAGGTAATCCAGCTACTATCCACGGCTGGACCTCACACCATACAACCCACACACTGGGTCTAGTCTCCACTAACTATCCAAACCCCACTGGGTTTTAGGCCTGCAGTCCCCACTGGGAGAACAACACAACAACAGATCTGACCGCAGTCACTGTCTTGAAGTCCCCTCACTTCACACGAACCGAACCTCAGTCGGTCTCAGCTTACACTGCCTAGTCAAAGTTTTCCACTGTCTTTTAACCCTGCTGTGTAGCCCCTCCCTGGGCTCCCAACAACATTACACCCCAGCCTAAAACTGTCTCTCTCCCCATCCATCCCCTGGGGGTTTCAACTCTACCCTCACCATTATTTTTCATGGCTGGTTGTTTTTCTCGTAGTCTTGCTATGGGGTCACTCACCTCAATGTTTAATGACCCAGGCATATGTCATTATCCTCCCCCTTAAAAGAAAACATCGTTTTCAAATGTTGGGAGACTAATGCTCATCAAATATGTGACCCAGACATATTGCCTGGGTAGTCGTATGTATGGCTCCACCTTACTCTAGCTACCACACTAAATAATACATCAAATGCTCATAGTACACTCCCATAGTCTCCACACATCAATACAACCAACTTTCTATCTTGTGTACCAATGAATGAACTAATACATCACATAATAATAAAACATCATAGGAAACATCATATCTGTGTATCTGCAGGTCTAATTGACATCCTCACAAAAAAAAAAAAAAAAAAAAAAACACCTATTTGTGTACCGATCAGGTGGTTCTTTTCTTGCCTCAAACCTCCACCTATGATTCCTGTCGATGCCGTGTCTACCCTTCATATACCCATGCCTCATGTTTCCTATATCTTTAACACATCTGTTTGCTAATCCTGGTTCAGTAATGTCGTTAACTCTTTTGAACTGCGTTAACATTGCTATCTGCATATTGTACTATAACACTGGAGTCTGTTTAGTCTGACCTCTTTATTAAATCCTGGCCAATATACCTGGCATCCTGCCCTATGCTGCTTCCGCCTTACTCCTATGTGCCCTGCACATGCCCTATCCTGAGCTGTTCTAGTATATCGGTCACTATATGCTAAGGGTACCACTCCTTGCCCGCATGCCGTTCCGTCACATAAAAACCGGCGAGTGAGACCATTGTTCTTCCTTTCGAAGCACCATCTACCCTTCTTTGATTGTCTGTGTCTCACTTTCCTACACCCTTGGAAACATTTGTCGAGAGTAGTATCTTGTCTTTGGGATTCCCTACAGCTATATTTGAGATCCATTCTCACCTGCTCAGCTGTCTTATCGTTATCCTCTGTCTACTTCAAGTGCCACTTTTTCTTCAGCTATACTCTCTAATTTAGGTTTTCTTTTTGTAATTACCCCGTTACTACTTACACTATGTATCTGGTCCCAATAAACTACTTCTTCTTCTGTACAATCTTTAACTCCTGCTACATTTCCTATGATCAAATCTGCCACTGGTGAGTCTAGAACACACGCTACCACTCTTCCTGTGATATATGGCGTATCACTGCTATCACGGCTAATGGGTAGAATTCTACTGTCCCATTAAATGTTATGCATCTAATCTTTTCACCTGTGTACTCCGAGGGGTTCACTAAACTTTTTCTAACTCAAATAGACGTACACCCGGTATCTCTAATTGTTAATGCTGGCCTATCATTAACGAAACCATGGTGCATCTTCATGCTTCCTCCTTCATGCACTGCTGATCCTGCTTTCACTGTATGACCACACACTAAGACTGGCTGACCGTCTTTTTCAAAAAGAGGTTTGCACCCACTACAATCTTCATTGTTGATAGTCTCAATCACTTGTGCTGCATTAGAATGCTCCGTTTCCCTCATCCTACATTGATGGCTGACATGCCCCTTCTTTCCACATTTGAAACAGATGATCTCCTTCCTTGCGTTACTTGTTGCCTCACTGGATGGTTGTGCAACACACTGTGCAGCCTTGTGTCTCCAGCTCCCACAATTCTACCATCCGGCATAACTATTTGGACGTCTCTGAAAGTTCTCTCTTTTATATGGGTACCGTCCTGCTCTGCTAAAATGGTTGCCATGGAAACCATTATCTTGAGACTCTTGCTGCTCACATCTATGTGTTGAATCCACACTTTTCGATCTTGGTCTAATAACTGGATTCTGGTCCTGTTTAGTGTATGCTGCACAGACTATTTCCTCACTCATTTCTCTACCAATAGAACTGTTTGGATGTGCAGTCATGTAGTTTTGCCCTAACTGTGACATTGTGTCTATGTCCTTTGGCTTACGTTCCTCAAAGAAAGCTACTAAGTTTGTATTGCATGCAGATACTACCTTGTCTCAACATTAAATCCACTAATTTATTAAAATCTTTCCCTACTTCTGCAAGCTCCATCCATTTGTTAAATGTGTTCTTTACTGTGTTAACAAAATCTGTGAAATCTTGATTTGTCTCTGGTCCTAAGTGTCTAAACTTTGTTCTATATCCATGCTCAGTTAGTTGGAACTTTGTTAACAAACGTTGACGCAAAATAGTGTAGTTGTTTCTTTCTTCCACAGGTAAATTAAACATGGTATCTAGGGCCTTCCCCGTTAAAAACTCGCCCAGCCGCATCGCATACTCTTCTTCTGGGATGCCTAAAGTTTTCGCCGATGCTTGAAATATGTCAAGATACGATTCAAGGTTGTCTGGGTCCGTAAAATATGGCAGTTTTAGTCGCTGTGACGACTGCGAAGGTCTTCTGCTTTCCTCACTTTCACCCTTCGAAGATAGTTCTAGTTTTCTGAGTGCAATTTCCGCTTCCATCTTAATCTTCTCTTTCTCGATTTCCATTTGTGTTTCTTTCTCGTCCTGTAGACGCTTATTTTCTATTTCAGCTAACTTTACTTCCTGTAGGCACTTGTTTTCCATTTCGGCCTGTCTTTGTTCTCTTTCAGCTAACTTTTCTTCCTGTAGGCGTTTGGCCTCGAGTTCTGCCTGTCTCTGTTCTCTTTCGGCTTGTCTTTGTTCTCTTTCAGCGTATTTTTGTTCTTTTGCTTCTGCATACTCCTGTAACTCTTTACCCTTCAGGCCTAACCTTTCACCTGCTTCAATATATTCCATTAAAGTAGGCCTCTTGTACTTGTGGACACGTTGCTGTCTGTCAGATAATTATAAATGTAAAGACTCTGCTGCTAGTCTTTATGTGCCTTCCCTAAGTACACCAGCACTCCCTGTGTACGTAACGTAACTTCGTAGTGCTAAAATATCACTCTATACTCACCCAGTCACTCTATAAGCACTAGGTAGTGAGGGAGAAATATCAACTATACTCCCTCGCATATATATTAAATGGCTCTAACAAAAAACTCTGGAAATATATACAAAACGAATGAATGATAACAGTAAGTGTTGTCTATAAAACGTTAGACTCACAAGCCAAATACACGGAGACGGTGATCACAAAGAAATAAACTACAGTAACAACCACAAGCTTGTGTGAAACGACCACAGTGCGCGTAATAATATGTAACCTGAACACCGACCACTAGACAGTAGAAATGACGAAAGATCACAATAATAACATATATCCGAACACAACACATATCATATGTAAATATAACGAAAAGAAAGAAAGAGAAAAAATTATATCCTCAAAATATACACAGATCTGACGTCAGACAACACGTCTCTAGATATTAGTTAGGACTCCAATGCCACTGCACGACACGCTAACTCATTAACGTTTTCCTTACAAAAAATATCTTAAGCACCAGAAATATCCACGTTTTGCAAGGCCTATCCGATGTAGATAGAGATCACAAATAGTGCCTATCCAACAACTACATGTAATAAAATATATATATATATATATATATATATATATATATATATATATATATATATATATATATATATATATATATATATATAAGTAGACAAACGATAACGACAGTTAAGACGATGAGAGAGAGCAAACAAAATGTCCAACTGGTTGGCCGATAAATATGTACTTATTAATCCGTCGCCAAAAGTTCTTATTTTGCTGTTAATAGGTTTTAATAGTTTCCCACAATATGCTGAAAATGTCTACGACGCTAGTTTCCAAGCGACTTATCACGCCAAGCGACTTACGACGCATCAGCACACACACATCTGTCAATATCTTTGAATTTTCAATCCTGTCTTCGTCACACCCACACACACCTGTCAGGGTATCATCCAGCCAGTATCATGGCGCCGACTTTTCTGTGCCTCGTCTGCTGGCGCTTTCGTCTCTTGACCTATAAACACAGGCGCCTGTCTGTGTTAATTCTCTGGCGTCCCCCGCTAGCGTCACAATAACGTGTGCTGACTGTCCGTTAACTTATCTGTAGTGTGACCTTCACGTAAACCGTCTGCTAGCTTGAGTCTTGACTCTCGTCTGTTTTTCGTGGACAAAACTTGGTCCTGTAATCACCTGTTTTGCTTGTGATTTCTGCCGCGCATTTTTCTCCGCGCACTGACTAGTTTGATGGAACAAAGTCATAGATAATAACTCCTCTCTCTAATCGACAAGTTCACATATAACCAGAATGACAACAGTGTCTATATTGTTCTTGATCGGATGAGCCATCCAGATAATCACTATATATCCCAGTCGTCCTTGACCGGAGAGACCCCAGATATCACAATATATCCCCGTCGTCCTTGACCGGAGAGACCCCAGATATCACACGATGTTCTTTATGATAAGGGCGTGTGATGGTCGTTGTCTAGGTAAAGATACTCCTGGTGTGTCAATTGAGCTCTCTCACTGTCTTACACTATGACTCACCCCCGCAGTGCACATTCACCAGTCAGTAAACAAGATCGATTTTGGCGCACATAATCCTGTAATACAGAAATAACACAGACCCACGGACAAACGGAACATGTTTATAAATCCAGAACACAATGTAATCCACCGAAAAGATATATATTCCTCACAACTCTACACGCACACATCAATGCCTTCTCCAGGCCTGCTGAATCTCAAATTCATAGACAGGTAATCCAGCTACTATCCAAGGCTGGACCTCACACCATACAACCCACACACTGGGTCTAGTCTCCACTAACTATCCAAACCCCACTGAGTTTTAGGCCTGCAGTCCCCACTGGGAGAACAACACAACAACAGATCTGACCGCAGTCACTGTCTTGAAGTCCCCTCACTTCACACGAACCGGACCTCAGTTGGTCTCAGCTTGCACTGCCTAGTCAAAGTTTTCCACTGTCTTTTAACCCTGCTGTGTAGCCCCTCCCTGGGCTCCCAACAACATTACACCCCAGCCTAAAACTGTCTTTCTCCCCATCCATCCCCAGGGGGTTTCAACTCTACCCTCACCATTATTTTTCATGGCTGGTTGTTTTTCTCGTAGTCTTGCAATGGGGTCACTCACCTCAATGTTAATGACCCAGGCATATGTCAAAGGCCAAGACCAAAATTAGCAGGGTACTAATCAGAGAGTTGCTTTTTGCGGATGATGCTGCCATTACGACCCACTCTGAGGAAGAATTACAACATCTACTATCTGAATTCTCCAATGCTTGTTCTGAATTTGGTCAATTAACAAAAAGAAGACACAGATTATGTCACAAGGTGCACATGGTGTACCATCAATCTTTAATGACGACGCCAAACTGGAGATAGTAGACCATTTTACATATCTAGGATCAGAGGTAAATAGCAAATTATCCCTAGATCAGGAAATCAACATCAGGATTGGCAAGGCAGCAACAACAATGAACATGTTAGCAAAAAAAGTCTGGGAGAACAGGAAGCTTACTGCCAAAACAAAAGTCCTCGTCTACCAAGCCTGTGTCCTTAGTACTCTTCTTTATGGCAGTGAAACCTGGACAACTTACTCACGCCAAGAGAAACGTTTAAACAGCTTTCATATGCGGTGTCTGCGAAGAATATTTGGTATTAAGTGGCAAGACAAAATCACAAATACTGAAGTATTGGAAAGATCAGGTTGTGTGACGGTGAATTCCATGCTCAGTCTTCGTAGACTTAGATGGATAGGACACGTTAGGAGGATGGATGATGGTAGAATACCAAAGGACATCTTTTTTGGTGAATTACAGACGGGTAGGAGATCTCAGGGTCGGCCTCTACTACGATACAAAGATGTGTGTAAGCGGGACATGATTGATACAGGCATTGATAATGCACATTGGGAGCATGTCGCCGCTGAACGTGTTGCATGGAGGGCAAGTATCAGAAATGGAATAAAGACAAAGGAGAAAATGATTGCAGATAAAGCACACACAGAGCGTGAGAGACGTAAGATGGTGCAAAATGGTGGAAATGACCATGTTTTCACATGCACCTACTGTGGGCAAACATTTGCAACAAGAATTGGCCTTACCAGCCACACTCGCCACTGCCATGGATCGTAGTTATTAAGCCTTTTTGAAGCACAATGTACCAAACTATCGTCTGTCAAGACGGAAAGGTGCCAATGTATATGTGTGTGTAAGAAGAGAGAGAGAGAGAGAGAGAGAGAGAGAGAGAGAGAGAGAGAGAGAGAGAGAGAGAGAGAGAGAGAGAGAGAGAGAGAGAGAGAGAGAGAGAGAGAGAGAGAGAGAGAGAGAGAGAGTTGAATTGCGTCACTAATTTTTAACTTACAAAATGTATATGTACAATTTTTCTCCATTTTCTTTACAATTTTGCAAGAATGCTCATGACAATCATCACTGTATGTGTGTGTGAAGTGTGGGAGTTTGTTCATAATGGTAGGTTGAGGGATGGTGGGGGATGTGTGTGTGGGTGGATTGGTGATGTGTGTGGGTGGGCTCAGGATGTGTGGGTGGGCAGGGTGGGATTGTGTGGGTGGGTGCAGGATTTGTCTGTTGGTATGTGTGGGATGTATGGGTTGGTGGGGAGATGTGTGTGTGGGTGGGGATGTGTTTGGCTAGGTGGTTGTGGGTGAGTGGGAGGAGGATATGTGGGTGGATGATTTTTGGTGGGTTATGGGATGGGTGGGGGATATATGTGTGGGTGATAATGTGGTGGGTGGTAGATGTGTGCAGGTGGGGGTGGTTGTGGGTTTGGGGATGTGTGTGTGGGTGTGGGATGTGTATGGGTGTGGGATGTTTGGGTGGATAGGTGGGGATTGGGTGTGTGGGTGAGAGATGTGTGGGTGAATGTGTGTGGGGTGTGGGGGATGTGTGTGGTTTGGGGGAGGGTGCATGATGGGTGTGGGATATGGATTTGGGGATGTGTGTGTGGGTGAAGGATATGTCTGGGTGGGTGGGGATGTGTGTGGCTGGATGGAGGATGTATGTGTGAGTAGTGAAGGTGATTGTAGTTGGAGATGTGTGTGTGGGTGAGAGATGTGTATTTGGGATGTGAGTGCCTGTGTTGTGTTGGAGGGGAGATGGGTGTGGCTAAATTATGTGTGAGTGGGTGGGTGGGGGTGTTGTTGGGTGTGCGGGTGGGTGAAGGATGTGTGTGAGGGTGGGGATGTGTGTTTAGATGGGTGGTTGGGGTGCGTGAGTGTGGGTGGGTAGATAGGAGATGTATGTGTTGATGAGTGGGTGAGGGATGTGTGGGTGTTAGTGGTTGAGGGATAAGTACGAGTGTCTAGGGATGGGTGGGGGATCTTTCCAGTTGTCACTATGTTCTCCGATGCCTCTCTTCACATCACATGACTGAAGAAAGATGTTTGTCTCTTTCTTATTGTTGTATATAATGTTCTAGTTTCATTAGCCTGTCTCAGGCAGTCGTCGTTAGTTACTCTGGACCACCTCTCTCACCATGAGCTGTACTGGGTATATGGTGCTGACCCCATATGTTTAGACCAATTGACATTCCATGGGAGATATGGTGGATTTGTTCAGGCAAACAGTTATAATTTTGGAGTTTTTTAAAAGTTTGAATTAAACATAAATCAAAATTAATATATATTACTGCTGAGGGACATATCATCAAGTGAATAAATGAATTATACAGGGGCTGAATTACTTACAACACATAATCATTGATATTGATTGAATGTAGAGCATCAGTTTTTCCCATGGTAATTGTAAATTTAAAATAAATTCTGTTTGTTTGCATAAACCTGTCAGGAACTGTCTAATTACTAATGCCTTGATGTATTTGAGCAATCATTTATTGTTCATCAAATACAATATACAAGATGTCTTCTGATTTTTTAAAACTTTATTATGGCTATTAAAAAAACGTCTCAAATTGCAAAGCTAAGAATTTTATGAACTGACAACTGCACAGGGATTCCTGAAAACTGTAAATCTGTTTTCCACCCATACTGGTATATGTTTGATTACTTGATTTGCTAATTGCTACCTTAGGGAGTAGATTTGTGTGGCTGGTAATGATGTTTGATGCAGACAACTGAATATATATCATATTGTTGATTAAAGTTAAGAGTTTCTAGGCATCTTTCAGTGTGTCATTATAGCAAATCATTATAGCTTGATTACACAGGGTCCATACCAGGACACGCTTATACTGAATAGGCGCAAAGCTATTTAAATTCTGGTACTGGCCCGTCCATGTTCCCTTTCAATAGACAGATCTTTGGATGGTGCCATCCTGTCAATGTTGAATTAATATTTCTAAGAATGATAAGGTGTCATTATGTTCGTGGTCAACAAAGAAATGTTCTTGTGGGCTTGGTTCATGATGAAGTGAAATGATTCAGCCTAGTTGTCTGGTCTCTGGGATGAATAATATATCATCCAGCGGTACAGAACTCATTCATTCATTCAGTAGCATGTCCTTTGCAGAACCTCGCTTCCATAACAACATGGTTGTTAGGGTTTCTTGGAAAGTTTTGCAGAAGGTAGTTTGCTGTTGCTTTCCTTCTGGGCAGTGACTATACTAGTCGGTGGCCATAGCCATTGTCTCTACTGATGAGATCATCTGCCTGTTTCTGCAGAGTGCAAACCATAACCAACAACAATATGTCGTCTGCTCTCAGACTCCATCCACCACCTGCTTTCATGGCTTCACATAATCCCGATGGGTGGGATTATACATGAACACCTAAGGTAGTTGGCAGGGCACATGATGATGATGCAGCCTCATATGTCTCTTCAGATTACAAGTCTGAGTATAAGAAGCACCACAATCATCACACTTGTAAGGTTTCTCTCCTGTATGTGTTATCTTATGGTTCTTCAGACTGCCAGCTTGAGTAAAAGAAGCACCACAATCATCACACTTGTAAGGTTTCTCTTCTGTATGTGTTATCTTATGGTTCTTCAGACTGCCAGCTTCAGTAAAAGAAGCACCACAAACGTCACAATTGTAAGGTTTGTCTCCTGTATGTGTTCTTGTATGTTTCCTCAGAATGTCGAGTCGAGTAAAAGAAACACCACAAACATCACATGTGTATGGTCTTTCTCCTGTATGTGTTCTCTTGTGGGTCTTCAGGTGGCCAGCTTCAGTAAAAGAAGCACCACAAACATCACACTTGTAAGGTTTCTCTCCTGTATGTATTCTCTTATGTTTCTTCAGGTGGTCGGCTCGAGTAAAAGAAGTACCACAAACATCACACTTGTAAGGTTTCTCTCCTGTATGTGTTCTCTTGTGTTTCTTCAGGTGGCCAGCTTGAGTAAAAGAAGCACCACAAACATCACACTTGTAAGGTTTCTCTCCTGAATGTGTTCTCTTGTGGGTCTTCAGGTGGCCAGCTTCAGTAAAAGAAGCACCACAAACATCACACTTGTAAGGTTTCTCTCCTGTATGTGTTCTCTTGTGGGTCTTCAGGTGGCCAGCTTCAGTAAAAGAAGCACCACAAACATCACACTTGTAAGGTTTCTCTCCTGTATGTGTTCTCTTGTGTTTCTTCAGGTGGCCAGCTTGAGTAAAAGAAGCACCACAAACATCACAATTGTAAGGTTTCTCTCCTGTATGTGTTCTCTTGTGGGTCTTCAGGTCGCCAGCTTGAGTAAAAGAAGCACCACAAACATCACACTTGTAAGGTTTCTCTCCTGTATGTATTCTCTTATGTTTCTTCAGGTCGTCGGCTCGAGTAAAAGAAACACAACAAACAACACACATGTAAGGTTTCTCTCCTGTATGTGTTCTCTTATGTTTCTTCAGATTGCCAGCTTGAGTAAAAGAAGCACCACAAACATCACACTTGTAAGGTTTCTCTCCTGTATGTATTTTCTTGTGAGTCTTCAGGTGGCCAGCTTGAGTAAAAGAAGCACCACAGTCATCACACTTGTAGGGTCTCACTACTATGTGTCTTCTGATGTGATACTTCAAACTGCCAATTTGAGTGAAAGAAGTGCCACAATCATCACTCTTGTAAGGTTTCTCTCTTTTATGTATTCTCTTGTGATTCATTTTCTTTTGGCACTCTAGATGGCCATCTTGAATCACAATACCATCCCATTCATTACATTTGTTTGGCATCCCTTCAGTATGTGTTCTTTTATATATGTCTACACAAACATTTGGACTAGAAACATCAGACACGTCTCCTGTGTGACTTTTTTGAAAGCTATAATTGACATAACCAAAATTGTCATCAAGAGACTGTGCAAAGCTCTGTGTATGGTTTACTTGTGTTTCCTTATTTTGCTGCTGACAATTCTCAACAGTCAGAAATAGTTTATTGTTTGTATCAAATACACAAGACCCACTATCTGACATTTGACAACAATTTTCATGTTTTACTGATGCCTTATGACTGTTCTCAACCATTCTTGATTCTGAGTTGCTGTGTTCTGTCATTTCTTGAACAATGCTACACCCAGTTATGGCTACCATTTTACTAAAGCTATGACTTCTGTCCTCACACAAAACATCTGATATTTCTTGTTTGACAACCTTCATGTCTATGCTGTCATATGGCCACTTTTGTGAATGCTCTTGTAAGGAAAGGCATGGACTACTTGGAGACCATGCATGCATTTCTGAAACACACATATAAATAATTAATAGATTCATGAACATACAAGGTATTGAACAGCTTAGATGATACCTGAACTTAGATCATACATTAGCTTAGATCACACATCAACTTATATCATACATCAGCTTGGATCATATAACAGTTTAGATCATATATTATCCTAGATCATACATAATCTTAGATCATACATCAGCATAGATCATACATCAGCATAGATCATACATCCACTTAGATCATACATCAGCTTAGAACAGATATCTGCTTAGGTCCTATATAGGCTTAGATCACAAATTGGCTTCCAATCATACATCAGCCTAGATCATGCATCAGCTTAGATCATACGTCATTCTACTTCATACATCAGCTTAGAAAAGACATCAGCTTAGATCCTACATCATTCTAGATAATAAATGGACTTAGATCATACAACAGCTTAGATCATATATCAGCTTAGTTCAAATATTAGCCTAGATCATACATAAGCTTAGATCGAACATCAGCCTAGATCAGACATTATTCTAGATAATACATTAGCTGAGAACAAACATCAGCTTAAATCATCATCAGCTTATAAAAGACATTAACTTAGATCCTACATCAGCCTAGATCATAAATTGGCTTAGATCATATACATTGGCACCTTGCCGTCTTGACTGACGATAGTTTGTGCTTCAAAAAGGCATAATAACTATTACTCATGGCAGTAGCGAATGTGACTAATAAGGCCAATTCACGCCATAAATGTTTGCCTACAGTGGGTGCATGTGAACACGTGGTCATTTCCACCATCATACGTCTCACATGCTCGGTGTATGACTTATCTGCAATAAGTTTCTCGTTTGTCTTTATCCAATTTCTGATATTTGCCCTCCATGCAACACGTTCAGGGTCGACTTGCTCCCAATGTGCATTATCAATTCCTGTATCAATCATGTCTCGCTTACACACATCTTTGTATCGTAGTAGAGGCCAACCCTGAGATCTCTTACCCATCTATAATTCACCAAAAAAGATGTCCTTTGGTACTCTACCATTATCCATCCTCCTAAGATGTCCTATCCATCGAAGTCTATGAAGACTGAGCATGGAATAAACCCTCACACGACCTGATCTTTCCAATACTTCAGTATTTGTGATTTTGTCTTGCCACTTAATACCAAGAATTCTTTGCACACACCGCATATGAAAGCTGTTTAAATGTTTCTCTTGTTGTGTGTAAGTTGTCCAGGCTTCACTGCCATAAAGAAGAGTACTAAAGACACAGGCTTGATAGACACGGACTTCACTTAATACCAAAAATTCTTTGCACACACCGCATATGAAAGCTGTTTAAATGTTTCTCTTGTTGTGTGTAAGTTGTCCAGGCTTCACAGCCATAAAGAAGAGTACTAAAGACACAGGCTTGATAGACACAGACTTTTGTTTCGGCAGTAAGCATCATGTTCTCCCAGACTCTTTTTTGTAACCTGTTCATTGTTGTTGCTGCCTTACCAATCTGGATGTTGATTTCCTGATCTAGGGATAATTTGCTATTTACCACTGATCCTAGATATGTAAAATGGTCTACCATCTCTAGTTCGGTGTTGTCAATGTAGATTGATGTAACCCCATGTGTACCTTGTGACATAATCTGTGTCTTCTTTTTGCTAATTGTTAAACCAAATTCAGAACAAGCATTGGAGAATGCAGATAGCAGACATTGTAATTCTTCCTCAGAGTGCGTCCTAACTGCAGCATCATCTGCAAAAAGCAACTCTCTGATCAGTACCCTTCTAATTTTGGTCTTGGCCTTCAATCTCTGAGCATTCTTAGATCATATATCAGCTAAAATAATATATCAGCTTAGATCATACATCAGCTTAGATCATAAATCAGCTTAGATCATAAATCAGCTTAGATCGTACAACATCTTAGATCAGACATCAGCCTAGATCAGGGGTGGGCAAACTTTTTGTGCGGAGGGCCGCATATATATATATATATATATATATATATATATATATATATATATATATATATATACATACATATATACGCTAGCCTACGGGACACCCTTGGGCAAGGTGGAGTACCCGTTTGCCCCCCCCCCCCCCCCCCCCCAATCAGGGATACGTGAAGCCATGTGTGCAGGTGGTGGATGAAGATGAAGAGCAGCCAACAGATAGTTGTAGGTTATGGTCTTCACCTTCACGACGGCAGGCAGAGGATCTGTTCTTTTTAAGACAATGGCTATGGTCACTGACCAGTATGGTCACTGCTAGGAAGGAAAGCAATGGCAAACTACCTTCTTTACAGATGCCAAGAATATTATGTACTGCAGTCCTATAATCAGAGAAACGGCATAAATGGGTGCTCCATAGGAGCAACCTTGCCCGGTAGGGGTAGTCATGTGCACCAGGTGACTCTAGACCGTCATCAGGCGACTGAGTGCAAAAGAATATCAACATTGAAAATAGGAACTTGGAATGTAGAACTATGAGTGGGGATGGAAAATTTGATAACATTAAGAATGAAATGAGAAGATTAAATATTAACCTATTAGATATATGTGAGACCAGATGGACAGGAATGGGCATTATAACATCTGAGGAATATAGAATAATCTATTCTGGTAGAGAGAAACAACAGCGAGGAATAGCAATTATAATGGATACACAGTATATAATGAAACTAGAACACTATATACAACAATAAGAAAGAGACAAACAGCTTTCTTTGGTCATGTAATGAGAAGAGAGGCTTTGGAGAACATCGTGACAACTGGAAAGATTGAGGGGAAGAGAGGCAGAGGCAGACCAAGAGAGATGATGCTGGATGGATTGAGACGGTGGCATGGAGGAATATCAGCAGCAGAGTTGATCCAGAAAACCAAAGACCGAGATCTGTGGAGAGCCATGAACACCTACGCCAGCTGGCAGGGCACTTGATGATGATGACACAGACAGCAAAATCGATCCAAGGATATTGGACAGTATCAGACAGAGTGTTACTTGTGAAGTTGAGTGGAAGACCTTTTGATGTCAATGTCATCCAAGTTTACGCACCAACAGCAGACAGTAGTCATGACGGCACTGATGAATTTTATAATGATTTAGAGAATGCCTTCAAGAAATGCAAGAATTCTGAAGTAAATATCATAATCGGTGACTTGAATGCCAAAGTTGGAAATCAACAGGATGGATGCATAGTAGGCAAGTATGGACTAGGGGAACAGAATGAAAGAGGTTGCAGACTTGTACAGTGGGCAAAAGAGCAAGATTTGATTATTGGAAACACCTGGTATCAACAGCACCCAAGGAGATTATGGACATGGAGGAGCCCTGATCATAAGATCAGAAATCAGATTGATTACATTCTCATCAACAGAAGATGTCAACATGCCTTAAAAGTCGCAAAAGCTATACCAAGAGCAGACTGCTACAGCGACCATAGATTAATCTTAATCAATTTACAAATAAAATCAAAGAACCCTGGGAAGGTTAACCCGGTCAACAAATGCCCGCAGAAGTCGGATGTGTCGGCCTAACGGTGCAAGAACGCAGCTCTGCTGTAAATAGGCACAATGCAATCACGTCCGGAAAAAAAACTCCGGATGAACGCAGAAGAAGAAGAAATTAAAGAAAGTCAAATATTCACAAAGAAACACAAAATTTGATCTAAAGGCACTCACGATTGAGGAAATAAAAGATAAATTCAATGTAGAGGTAAAGAACAGATTCGATGCATTGTCCGATATGGAAATATTATTTCAAGACGTCAGTGATCAATGGGAAATATTAAAGAAATCAATCAACCAAGCTGCAGAAACAACCATTCCAAAAATAAAGATTATAGGACGCAAGAAATGGATGACGGAAGACATCTTAAAACTCATGGAAGTAAGAAGAAATAACAAAAATAACAAGGAAATATATGAAGAGATTCACAGGAAAATTAGGAAGCTATGCAAAGAGGCAAAAGAAACATGGCTTGATGAAAATTGCAAGGAAATTGAAAACCAACACAACACCCGGAATACCAAATTAATGCACAAAAGAATTAATGACATCACTAACAAAAGAACACATACATCAACGGGTTGCCTAAAAACCAAAGATGGCAAATTCATAATAGGAAAAGATCAGATTTTACAAGCATGGTCAGATTATGTGAAAGACCTTTATGATGATACGTTGACTGGGCCTCCAATAAAGGACATTTAATGGCTCATTTCAAACTATATAGCTTTATTTTTTTTTAGCCCGTGTTAAACAAACATATGCTGGATCCTGAGTAAAAGGGCTTGCTCCTGATTCATGTTTAAATTGTCCATCCCTGTCGCCATTTCTACTTTGTCATAAAATGTTTGTAATTCCACTTAACTACTGTTTGATTTTGGTACCTAGGCTTGTATAATATGTATATCTCTTGGTTTGACTTTGAATTTAACAATAATATTTGATTTAATCCAATAACCATTAATTGATTTAGCTGTTTCCTCATCAAACATTAGTTCTACTCCTTTTCTGTATGTATTAATCCTGATCTAATTATTGTGTGTTTGTCTGTTAAAACTTTACCAAATCTCCTCCACCTCATCTCACTCATGCCGAGGATATTAATCTTCATATTTTTCATTTTTTTTTAATTACACTATGAAACTTTCCTATCTCAACTATGTCCTGACATTCCACGTTCCTATTTTAAACTTGTCTTGGGAAGATATTGTGCTGGTTTACCTTACCTTCCATTTTCAAAAGGTGGTCTTTTACATCTGACTTTAATAGCAATTTCTGATTGTTAGGACAAGAGAGTGTCATGCTCTGCTCAACTGCAGAGTTGTGCACTGACCTTGGTGGACACTTGGTCAACCTATGAACTTGTTTTTCCCAGAGTCTAGATTTACATCCTGCTATAGTGTTGATGTTAATGTTATAATGCTTTGACAAATCAGAAAGCAATGGCAAACTCATAAATGTAGAATTATCTAGTAAATCATAAAAGATGCTGGGGTTGATTACAACATCCTGTAAAGAAAAGAATATTCAACTAACTGATACGTTATATTGCACTTAATCTTACCTTGACCTACACAGATTTCAGGTTGTTCTATCTTGACACACGATGGTAGTTTATTCTCCATCTTATGTCTACAATCAGTCTGAAAGGATTTATAAGTTACATTTGTATGCAAACAAATTATATAAATGGATTTGATATTTTGTATTTCAAGATGATTAATGATACAGAATGTCTTATGGTTACTTCAAGACATGATTTCTGATGTTATTCCTCAAGTTCCATTTTAGAATTTGAGTTTGAGAGAATTTATCACAGTGTAATGATATCAGTTTACCATGACAAACATAACATAACAATACATGACAGCTTTATGGAACATCCTTATTACTTGGGTCACATATCATACACACATTAAAGTTGATGCAATACTTATAGCGAAAGCCATTTTTATTGTATCTTTTTTTCCCCTTCCATACATCCAATAAAGAGTCTTCAAATGGAGAGAAAAACAAGAGAATATTGTCATCAATGTTCCCTCTAAACTGCTGCTAAGGAGCAAGAATTCTAATCTGGTAGATTCTAATATGAAAGTTGTGAGCATGTCTACAATTGATAATGAGATACATTTGGTCCCAATATTGTCTGCTTGTGCATTAAAGCTCAATGATCTGAACTTTGTTGATGGCATTGCCTTCTTGTCCCACACAATGAAATGAGATGCAAGATGTAGCTAAACACATTGGATGGGAGGTCACAACAATTAAGTCTACAAATTCATAGGGAAAGACAAAGATAAAGAGAATAACAAAATCAAGCAATTTTTGTTTTGATGCAAGATGCGAGGCCATCTACATAGGCAGAACTGAGCGACAGTTACATTGCAGGGTTTCGGAACATATTCCGAATTGGTTGCACAAGATACTACACACAGAAGATGCTAGCCTAGGCAGGCCGACACACCGGAAAAGTCTGAATTCATCGGTCGGGAGACATGTGCTCGAGAGTGCTCACGTGGTTGAAAGAGACAGTGCCTTCCGTGTGTTGTTCAACACACAAAGTAGTCGATTGTTAAAGTTTGCTGAAGCTATACTAATCAACCTTCGAAAGCCGTCCTTGTGTAAGCAGAAAGACATGTTAGTCAGTTTAAAATTACCATGGTAGACAATCAACATTATTGTGCGAACATGTGTATATTTCAGTTTGAAGGATTTATCTAATTAATTCACGTAAGTTGTGTGATTTCTGCAGTATGTACCTGACGAGATGCAGCGAAATATGCCAGGCAATAATTTATTTGTATACTTTTATTTATTTATTTATCATTTAACATGACGGAACATATATTTGTAGTCAGTTTTTAAGATCCGTCTATGAATGACCTGTTTGAGACAATCACCGGACCGGCAGAGGAGATAATAACGGGCCACACTGAAGAGTTCCAATAATAAGGCAAACATGTGATAATATAGATTATAGGGAACTACCTTCACAAAAATGTGAATACTGAATATCTTCACTTAGAATTTATATACGGGGATCATTGAGGTACCATTTAGATTTCGTTTTTCAAGGCCTTTCTATGGTGGTGGTCTCATTAGTAAATACTCAAATTTAAAATCAGGATCGTTCCTGCTACATTTGCTTCGCTTTTCCACAGGGCTCAGACTGCCGAATCGCACAAAACAGGAGCTCCGTAGCTCCAGTGATTACCCCCAGGCTGCTTGGCCAACGAGATAGTACGACGATATTCAACACCATTAAACAATAAATGAATGATGTAGTAAAATATTCAACATTACCAACAGAGTGCGTATTTTATTGAAGTTTTAGTCTAACATTCAACATACACATTCCGCCATGTTTCCTGCAAGTTCTGAGGTTAATATAAAACTCAGATACTCTCTTCTTCTTCTCAATTGCATTACCGAAACAATAATAGCATTCATTCATTCAGTAGAATGTCCTTTGCAGAACGTCGCTCCCATAACAAACTTCCGGAAAACCTCTCTATCATAAGCAAGATGTCCCACATCCGCTACACCCAAGTGGAGGTCATTCGCCACATCCTGCACAAATCTTCTCTTTGGCCTTCCTCTTCCTCTCTTCCCAGGCATATTCCTCTCCATTCGTCATTAAACAATATAAAATAACACAAAGTAATGCGGCTTTACAGAATTACGACACATACAGGACATTGCGGCGACTAGCCTTTATCAGCAAACAAATATATACACAAAACGCAACATATAGTCACGGAGAAGACCCTCCAGTGACTACAGGCGTAACGACGGGATGAGAAGAATAAATAGATGAAAAAATGGAACCAATGAAGAGAAAATGCCAATTTGAAAGAAAAAAAAATGTTCCTACTTACGAAGACACAAACAATAGATTGCACGATTTATTGCCTGGCATATTTCGCTGCATCTTGTCAGGTACATACTGCAGAAATCACACAACTTACGTGAATTAATTAGATAAATCCTTCAAACTGAAATGAAATATACACATGTTCGCACAGTAATGTCGATTGTCTACCACGATAATTTTAAACTGACTAACATGTCTTTCCGCTTGCACAAGGACGGCTTATGAAGGTTGATTAATATAGCTTCAGCAAACTTTAACAATCGACTACTTTGTGTGTTCAACAACACACGGAAGGCACTGTCTCTTTCAACCACGTGACCGCTCTCGAGCACATGTCTTCCGACCGATGAAGCCGGACTGTTCCGGTGTGTCCGCCTGCCTAGGCTACCATCTTCTGTGTGTAGTATCTTGTCCACCCAATTCGGAATATGTTCCGAAACCCTGCAATGTAACTGTCGCTCAGTTCTGCCTATGTAGATGGCCTCGCATCTGCATGTAAATTGGTAAATACAATTTGATTTGGCGTACAAAGCTACAGGTTCTTTTACTGCTGGGACTGGGATCGGTGTGTTTCTGTACCTGATGACTAGAGCTGCAGCACAGAATGTTTGCTCGACTGCTGTGGTGAGCCGGTCCCACAGACGTTGCATTACGTCATTTTCTTGGAAGGTTAGCTGGATGAATACTTTGAGTTTAGGGACTGTAGTTACTTCTGCTTTGGGTTTGGGCTGTTGGCAGTGGCGCTTTATAAATCCTGTGGAGTACCTATTCAGGTTTAAGGCATTCTTCAGAGTTTTAAATTCCTCTGTCAGTGTGTCCTGGGTACATATCTTCCTAGCACGGTCAAACAGGATCCGTACTAAGCCCCGTTTGTACTGGACAGGTGCGAAGCTCTGAAAATTTAAGTATTGGCCAGTCCATGTTTCTTTGCGGTACACAGATCTTTGAATTGTGCCGTCTGCTCTACGTCTCATTAGGATATCTAGAAGCGGCAACGCTTCATTGTGTTCGTATTCCATAGATAAAGAGATGTTTATATGTGTCTCGTTCATTGTGGCCTGGAACGACGTTGCTTGTAGCTCGTCTGTGGTGATAATTAGTATATCGTCCACGTAACGACGGCAAAAGGCCAAGTTATTGATTTCTGAGGATCTCTTTTCTTCTAAGTGTGCCATGAAGATGTTCTCTTGAATAGGTTCAAGTGGGCTCCGCATGGCCACTCCGTCAATTTGGCGATATGACTTGTTTAGAAAGTTGAATTGCATGTTGGCAGTACATAATTTTAATAGCCTCTCTAAAATAGCTGATGGTATGCCTAGTTTTAGTTGTCTCTAATGCGTTCGCTTATTATATTCTCGGTCTCATCTAATGGAACGTTGGTGAATAAAGAGGCAATATCCATGCATGCCATGTGTTTGTTGTTTATGTCCATAGTATCCAATAATTCCACCAGTTCGAATGTATCCCTGAGTGTTCTTGGATCGAAGGACTGTCGTACTGACTTTAAAATTTCAGCTAGCCATCTCACCATTCGGTGTTGTGCCGAGTTAACCATGGAAAGGATCGGTCTTAGTGGGATGCCGGGCATGTGAAGCTTGGGTAGACCGTACATCTGAGGTGTTTGGGAGCCACGCGGTGTGAGCGTTTTTGCAGTGGCCTCACTGATGAGTCCTGCATTCACAAGTGACTGAATTTCTTTCCTCATTTTTGCATCCAGGTCCTCTGACTTGTTGACTGTTTGCTCTACTCTGAATTTAGATGCATCTGATAATATATCATCCATTTTTCTCTGGTAGTCTGATATGTCCATCAGTACTGCACCACTCCCTTTGTCAGGTTTCAATATTACGAGGGTTTTGTTGGCCTTTAACGCTTCTAAGGCAGTAAGGTGTTCGTTGGTCAGCGGACATGTCTGTTTAGAGGGGGTTGTACGATACTGGCGTTCTAAATCTACCAGTTTGGCCTTCAGCCACCCGACTGACTCAGGAGAAGTAGGTGATAACTTGGAGACTTGATCAAACAACATTTCAAATTGTGCTTGCGACTCAACACGGTTAATGTGTTTGGGCTGTATGCAGAATTTTAATCCGTATGCAAGGGCCTCCGTTTCAATGTTGAGTACGAACGACGATAAGTTCATCACATATTTCTCTGGGTTGTCTAGTATTGACGTTATCTTTTCAGTGCTCAGTGATTTGTTGACATTCTCTGCGATTTTCACCTTGTACACTGTTTCTGTACAGAATTTGGTGAACTTCAAGTAGCCGTACAAGCTCAATTCTTTGGTGACGTAGTAGGCAGAACTGTGTGTGCGCTTGAGGTTGGCCAGTTTAGACTGGGTTTCTTCTATCTGGTTTTTTTGTCAGTCGTCTCAGGTTTTTTCTTGTTGGACATATTCTGTCCGCCCTGAGAGATCTGAAATACCGGTGAGAGAATATTCCCGTCTTTAGGCATTCCTCGAGAAATCTCAATCGACACTCCTGTACCGATATTTTACACTTCGGCTTGAGTAATCCATCCAATCGCTTCACAGTTGGTAATGGGAGGTGACGTTTCAGAAATTCAAAACAATGTTTTCCCGTGATGAATTTGAATAACGAAGACACAAACAATAGATTGCACGATTTATTGCCTGCCTATTTCTGATTTATTACACAAGAGTAAATAACTCGGGATATTCCAACAACAGTTAAACAAGGTTGACTAGCCAAGTTAGCCCAGTGGATTCTGAAATATGATAATCTAAACAATGAAAACAGTTTCAAATTTACAACAGTAAAGAACATAAAGCAAACAAATGTTACACTTATTCATGAAACCTTTGGACAGCACAGTGGGCATCACTGTTTCCCTGTCAGACTGTGGCTGTAACAGTTGCAAAAGAGCATGTGATAGACCAGTGTGGCAATATTATTTTGTTAGTTAGTTAGTCGACAGATCATCCTCGTTGCACATCGAACCATTCAGTCCATAAGTGCTCGGATCCCCTCCTCAGCAAATCCCGCAGCGTGTAGCGGCTAACGACGCCAGTTCTGTGTTGGTTTATCAATCTTCTTTGGCTTCCTGCGTAGTGTTCTTGTTTGGCCACCCCTCTTTTAATTTGCTGTTCTCGCAGTCTGGCCATGGTTGTAGATTCACAGTCATCACTTGGTTCTCGCAAAAGTCTCACTTCTCGTAGAGCATTCAGAATGTCAGCCTGGTCCATGGCGCGTCCGCCCTCCACAGTAGCCTCACCTGCGAGCTTGTCAGCCCGCTCATTCCCTTGTACTCCCGCATGCCCTGGCACGAAGATGAAACTAATCTTTGCCAGCCGAGACCGCTTCAGAGGCAGCAACCATTCTCTTCGGATCGACTCATCCTCTATCCTCTTGATCATGTTCATTGAATCGCTAAGGAAACAAGCCCTAGTGAATGTCTGTGTCTCGAGCCATGTTATTGCTTTACTTACTGCCATGACTTCCATGGTCAGGCTACTTGTGGTTTCAGTGAAAGCACCAGAGTCCTCCTTCACAATTCTCCCTCCGGCCCGAGCTGTAAAGGCCCATGAGCTTCTCACATGTCGGACGACCGACCCATCTGTGTAGATGACCACGTCACCGTCTAGCGAATTCTCGAAAATCAACGCTTGTACTTCAGCCTCAACAGCAGCCGGATTTTCTTGTCTGCATTTTCTATCTAGTTGGATGCAAACTGAAAAGGATGTGCAGAAGTCTGTTGGCACTTGCACCCACTCCTCGCCAGGTTCTAAGTCCTCAAGTGAACACACCTGTTGAAGAATGTCTTCGGCTTGACCCATCCACGACCGTCCTCTTTTTAACCTGCTGCCCTTCACCTTCCTAATTTCACTATGCAGTGGATGTTGTGTGTTTGCGTTAATTCTGAGGTAGGCGCGTGCCCTGCAAACTTGTATTCTCTCTTCAATGGTTGGAACATCAAGAAGGTAGCGCATCGCCCTGCATGCTGTATCTCTTGTACATCCAAGAATAATGCGCATAGCTTCATTCTGTATCCTTTCCATCCTTTCTATCTGCTTATGGCTGAGAGTCAGGATTGCCATTGCATACTCCAAAACAGACATGACCAGCCCCTCGTACAGAAGACATAGATGGCGCTGCTCACAGTTTGCTGCCGCCATAACCCGCATCGCTGCCAAACCCCGCTTGGCCTTTGTTATCGCCTGGTCTATGTGCACATTATAAGCAAGGCTTCGATCAAACCGTATCCCCAAGTAATTCATTGCCTGCGTTCTTTCCACCGTCTCTGAACACAGCATTACAGTTGGTGTTGGAGTGTTGACAATATGATTATTCAACGAGAACCAAGTCACTGTTGCCTTTGTTGGGTTGACCATTGCCCCAGCTTCATCACACCAAGTACTTATGCAATTGAGTTCGGTTTGTAGTTCCACAGCAACCTCCTCTCTATCCTTACACTGACGATACACTAACACATCATCGGCATATGACAATGTCCTGCCAGGTCCAGTGATCTGCTCACTGGTGATTCTCACTGTGTAGGCGTTGAACAGTACCGGAGATAAAGGTGATCCCTGTGGTAGGCCAGGATATATTGTTGTTGGTTCCGAAGTCCAACAGCCACATCTAAAAACTACTTTCCGTTGGAAGAGGGCTGCAGCGATCCAACTAAGGAGGAATGGACTTACGTTTAGTTCAAGAAGCTGAAACATTAAAAAATCCAGTGGTACTCTGTTGTATGCGTCCTCAAGATCAATCGCTGCAGCAACGGTTTCAGTGCCTGAGTGGAAACCTTCATAGACATCATGGGCAAAGACTGCTGCATTGGTCCAGGTTTCTCTTTTTGGACGGTACCCACCCAGGGTAGATGGGAAAACACCTTGCCTCTCTAGTTGGCTTGATATTTTCCTGGCAATTACCTTCTCCAGCAGCTTGCCTATTGTATTCTGCATGGTTATAATTCGATATCCCTGAATTTGTTTGTGGTCTTTGTCAGGCTTCGGCAAGGGAATCAGATAGCTGTGTAACCATTCCTCCTTGATGCTAGCACTCCCTATACTGTTGTTGTACATGTCTGCTAGTTTCTCTAGCTCATTGTCGGTACACCTATTTATGTCGTCGTATCTTATGACATCAGGACCTGGAGCACTGTTTTTTGATCGTCGAAGCACAGCCTTGATTTCTTTCACTGTCAATGTGTTTTCATCCGAAGTGTTCTGGGCCTTGCATCTGTCTGAGGTGACCTCCTTGGCCAGATTTCGGCCTCCCATATCTGTCTGGTTGCTCTGCTCAAGGTAGCGTTCAAAGAGGGCTTTGCCCTTGTCCTCGTCAGTCCTCTGCCAGATGAGGTCAGCACCTTGGAAGTCATAAATGCTCTTATTCTTGACTACACCACTCATGCTTTTATGTAGTCGCCAGAACAATTTCAGTGACTTGTCTGTGCTTACTCTTTGACACACCTCTGCCCATTTTTCGCTTTTAACCACCTTGACCAGTTTTTTTACATAGCTTATTTTTGTGTGCATCTCTCTTTCTAAGTGCAAGCTGGGACTAGGATGACCAGCTCTGTTCTTCTTGGCATTTTGCCATCTCCTTACAGCACTACGTTTATCCACCCAAGCCTTCTCCACCTCGAAACTCCACCATGGTGGCTGCTCCCAGCTTTTTTTCCTGCTCTGAAACGTTCTGCGCTTGTCACGTCTTATTTTACTCACCACATCTTGCCCTGTACTGTCATACTGGAACGTCTTTACCTTTAGCTTGTGCTGCCTGGTTCTCCCTTTCTCCACCAATATGCTGCAAGGGTGGTGGTCGCTGCCATGGTGTCCTAGGACACCCCACCTACACACTGTAGTGAGTGAAGGTGAAACTAGCGCCAGATCAATAGCACTG
This sequence comes from Cepaea nemoralis, assembly GCA_014155875.1. Classification (NCBI taxonomy): domain Eukaryota; kingdom Metazoa; phylum Mollusca; class Gastropoda; order Stylommatophora; family Helicidae; genus Cepaea; species Cepaea nemoralis. The sequence goes on from JACEFZ010024862.1 coordinate 227,007, forward strand.
TCCTCATCGCCTGGACGGCTTGCTGTCCTGGTGACACAGCCACTGTTGATACAAACCAGGTCTATGGTTTCCAGTGCAGTCTCGAGCTCCTCCCCTTGTGTATTGGAGGAAGTGTTTCCCCATAATCTGCCTTTAGCGTTGAAGTCACCACAGAAAATAACATTTCTCTCGTGGCCTAATATGCCACTTAAGCACTGCCACTTCTGGGCGTCCACACTCGCATTGCGGGCATAAACATTAACCAACACGAATGGTGTACTGGAATGAACTCTCAACGCCTGTATTTGTATATCGTCACTGTCCCAACTGGACATGTCTAGCTCTGACGCCACCATGCTGTCGCGAACGAGAATCGCCGTTCCCAGATGTCCTCTGTTGTAGAAACATTTAAAGCCGGCAATTCGGAGTAGCTGATCGCCCAGTCTCGTCTCCTGGAGTGCTACAATGTCGTTCCTGTAAACTAGGGTTTCTAAAATAGAGCCCCGCTGTTTTACACTGGCACAGTTCCAATATGGAATACGGATGTTCCTGAGTCCTAGACGGTGACACTTGAGTCTAAAACGTCTCAAACCACCGCGCTTACCTTGTTTCTTTCTCCCTGCGCGGCTACCACGCCGCTTCGTTATGTTGACTTCTGGCCGCTCGGAGAACACACGTTGTTCCGCCATGTTGAAAAAACGTAAACACACACTGCTGAGAACCACATACGCTGCTGAAAATTCACTCAAGGATGGCTTCGCTCGATGCACGAACTCCGTAGCACCCGCGCAGATCTTGAGTAGAAACTCCTGGTTTTACATCCTGGCACACCAATTACACGCAAGAGATGAATAAATCCATCCCCTACGCGAAAAAGTTAATGAACACAAAACAACACGACCGTCCGTCGCCATCTTGAAACCGGAAACCCTAATATTATTTTGTGTGGGCTTCTAATCAGTTGTGATAGTCACCATTATTTGTAAATGTACAGGCTGAACTATATGGTTCCGTTGCCCTGCTACTGAATGAGTGCATGGCGCGACCCTGTGAGCTGTGAGTTTTGTTAGGAATGCTTTTACATCTGTCCACGGTTGTTTATAGCATGAACTGCATGTTCGGAATGTTGGCGGCCGGCTGTTGCTAGATTGACTGGTTTGCCTTTTCGGTTCATGAGTGCATTTTTCAGGAGACTCCTGTAGCTACGGAGTTCGTGCTTTGTGCGGCGCTTTCGGTGGGTCGCCCTGTGGAAAGAGAGTGAGCCATATGGGATAAAACCCGGGTCAATGAAGTTGTGGGATGTGGATTTTAATTTATGATAATATTATGTTAAGTTGTCTATAGGATTTAATTTGATTCTCTATTATTTTAGCCACTTGAGGTGATCATGGAATTCTACCATAAACACAAGAAGGAAAATACTTCACTCCTGTTCATAACTAATTATGAGTAATTCAGTAATTCTCCATTCCCACTTATCACCCTCTAGAGTTTATCTAGTGCCAGAAGACACTGATTGTTCACAACATATAAACCACTGGTGAACACCACATTTACTTGATGTACACATCAACAAATTTTGGACAACTAGTTCAAGTATTAAATCAAGATCTGTAGTTACATACATGAAAGTGTAGTAGTCTCATTGAATTTCATGAACAGGCATGGGAATGATTTGCATTATCAAAACACATTTACCCCCTTTGTCCCAAGAAAAAAACAATGTTATTACAAACAAAACAACAACCACAAATTGGGTCTACTTTTCTTGACCCACCTTACATATTTAAGGCAAATGATGATCTAAGTAAATAGAACTCAACATATAAAACAGTTGTTTCTGACACCCTTTACAATTCTCATATCTAGAAATAATGAGTTGGTGTCAAAATACTCAACTTTACCATAACCACTATTTGGTTATACCTCATTACCAAAAAAAAAAAAACACTACTGACCTGGTAAATCCATGGTATAGATAAAAACACATAATTATAACTAAATTAATAATATAATAATAATTAACACTAATAAACACTAATAATTAAATTAATTATAGTATTCCTTTAGGCATTGCGGTTGGGTATTCTTCTCCAGAGCAAAGCAGTAAATGTCCATAATTATCCGGGGCAGAAATAAAATACTCACAGTCATGTTCTAATATCCACTAAAGTTGGCTGCTGAATAATTATAATCCATATCTATATATATAAAAGGCAATGTGTATCCGTATGTATTTGATGCGTTTGATAACGGTCCATCCGATTGAGATGACATTTTCTACACGTCTTCTTCTCATTCCAGTGCAACCAACTGTCAGAGTTTTATCTATCAGCTATCACCTTACTAAAATTTAATTTTGTAATTACATGACTGAACATAAGAAAATATAAAACAGGGGACATAACTTTTAGTAGCATTGTTATATCTTAAGTTAAGTCCTCTGGATATAGATAGATAGATAGATAGACAGACAGACAGATCCCCGCCAGGGCCTGGGCGAAGCCGGGCCGGGTCAGACAGACAGACAGACAGATAGTCGGGAATGGGAGCTTATATGACTACAAGTTTACTTTAGATAGATCTCTTCCAATCATATTTTCTACTATCAATCTATCTTCTTCTATTCTATCTATATTTTTAACGGGAACGGGCCGAACATAGATAGATAGATAGACAGATAGATCGGGAACGGGAGCTTATATGACTACTTATATGAATTAAATTAGATGCTCCCCACCAGGGCCTGGGCGAAGTCGGGCCTGGTCGGACAGACAGATAGACAGACAGACAGATAGTCGGGAACGGGAGCTTATATGACTACTTATATGAATTAAATAAATTAGATGCTCCCCACCAGGGCCTGGGCGAAGTCGGGCCTGGTCGGACAGACTAATAGACAGACAGACAGATAGTCGGGAACGGGAGCTTATATGACTACTTATATGAATTAAATAAATGAGATGCTTCCCACCAGGGACTGGGTGAAGCCGGGTCGGGTCAGAGAGACAGACAGACAGTCGGGAACGGGAGCTTATATGACTACTTATATGAATTAAATGAGATGCTCCCCACCAGGAGCTGGGCGAAGCCGGGTCAGGCAGACAGACAGACAGACAGATAGATAGATCCCTGCCAGGGCCAGGGCAAAGCCGGGTCATCTAGTTAGGAAATAAATTCACCACATATCCCCTCAATTGGGGCTGAATTCGCGAATCTTCTATTGCAAATGGCTCGGTGCCAGTGTGAAATTGAGGCCTTGGTTGGTCATACCTCAGGAGATGCATCTTGAGTCTTGGACCAAGGGTCTTCTCTATATCCGATGAAAAGGATGCCGACCTTTCAGCTTCTCGGCTTATAATATCCGAATCTCTATGTTCACAAAGAGTTTTCACCCACCTAGTCTATAACCTATTCCACAGTTGATGGTATTTAGGCTGACATGGGACCAGCAAAGAGTTCTGATTCATTATTTTCATTTCAGTGTAGACATACAATGCTGCTTGTCATTTATTTGGTTCATCTGGAAATATTTCCAGGATTTAATTTCTGCAGGCATGGAACTGAAGAATATTACCTCCAACTGCATAACCAGGGTTGCAAGCAATCAGGTGATTCCTTTGGTTGCAGGCGTAAAGAAATTTACTCCGTTAGCTGCTTTCATATGGTCTTATTGATGGTGTTCAGGTCTTGGATCCTTGAGGTAATCTGGTGTAGTTATGTTTCAGAGGATCTTAAGTTGGTACCTTGGTTGTACTAGCTTATGTTGTTTCAGTGTCTCTTCCCATTTAGTTGAGTTGGTGTTAGTTACTAGAACTTGGTGTTGAGTGGCTGAAACCTTATGTTTGACTTTTGCTGCTGTGTGACTTTTCTTTTGAAGGAGGATACTTGGGTTATCCTTTGAACTTGGGAGTCCAACAGACAGATGGAGGGTTCTTACTGCTGTTAGTTTTATTACACAGTAGTATAACTCTCATAGTTTAGTTGACCTCGATGATTGATGGTTCATCAGGCGGTACCTCCAAGAAGTAAAACAGGTTATCCTTTTTGTATCTGTGTACTAGGTATATCATGTCGACATTCTGATAAGGAAGTCCATCCTGGGTATTCTGACAGGAGTAAGAATATCAAACGCTGAGTGTTAATCATCTTCAAACGTGTCTTTCGCTGGCTATGGCAGCTAATGAGTGCAGCATTCAACATTGATGTATTGGTCCCGACTTTGTTTAGGACAGATTGTCATTTATCATTTACTGGCTGTTGACCCAGTTTCCAGTTGATAGAGATGCAATGCATTCCCACCAAATCCACCACTCGCTATAGAAAAGGGATGACAAAGAATACAACCGAGCATTAACCTACTGTGATGTGTTAACATTTCACAACACAATTACAAACAAAAAAGAAGGTAAAAGGAGTGGGTTTTCCACATTCCGCTGTCCCTCGTTGCTTGTTGTAGAGCCATTCTGACTTTAAATGTGAGTGAGGTATCTTTTCACTCTAAGTTTTGTTCCGGGATTGTTAATGGGAACTATTTGATGAGCAAAGCCATTCTGTCCCTCTAAACATGTTGATATTGCCTCTCTCGTACTTGAAGAGAATAGCCCATTCATAGTCTCAGTTGTTTCTAATGCCGCGCCTTCCTTCCATCACTATAATCAGCATTACACCAAGGCTATTCAACATTGTCTTCTTATGTACTGACATACACAGGTTTCTTACACCATCTCATGTTTCCACAGGAGTCACATTACAATGTGTATTTCCCACAATAAGGAGTAACAATCAGGACAGAATATACTTCTCATAACAGAGGAACCCAACCATGTACATTTCTCTGATATTAAGTACATGATAATCATCATAAAAATGTAATGCAGGAGCCAATGGTTTTGAATTTTCTTATTTGTTAATCCACAAACTAGATTATTCTTTTCCCCCCACTGCTTGTGCAGCATGGGGTTAGTGAACGCTGTGATATCTTTTGCCAAGTGCTGCTATTATTCAGAGCTATTTATAATAACATCAATCTCTACCACAGAGGGGTGATGCGAATTGAAGGCACATCCTATCCGAACATTCATTTATATCATGCGTTTTCTGTCCTTGATTTTGATCAAACATCAAACATGGCATTTCCCTAGCAATATTTTATGACATGATTGCAAGTCCATCACACCTATGGTGTGGTTACTAATCTGTTAACAAAAAGATTGTACTAAGATTTAGCACGATAGTTTCAAGTTACAGATTATAATGTGGCAATGCATTTTATCCACTGACTAAGAGTCAGGAATATGCGTAATCATTTGTATGTCTCCGCATGGATAAAAGTTCCTTTGAAAATGTTCTATAGAGTTGCATACTCTATAGTACATAGATTATTTGCAGATTTCTAAGCATAGATGGTGAGATATAGTTCCCAATGCATAGAAGTTATTTAAACATAGGAATATGAAATTGACAGAAACGAGTTCTCTACTGTGAAGTATGAATCAGGAGTCTGCTCCCCCATTTGAGAAGAGTTTTATAATGTGTTTCTGACATGAGTTTGATATTCTACAGTAAACATAATATTTATAGTTTATAAAGCATTGCTAATGAGATATAGGTTCACAATGCCTATAAGAGGTTTTAACATAGGAATATGAAATTGTACAAGCATAGGAAAAATTACAGCGTGGCCTGGCATGGCGCTCAGTGGTAAAAATCAATCAGACTCTAGTTTACAAGAACTGTTGATTTATCATTCTAACTAATTCTTAATTACACAATGGTATATGTACCTTATCAAAATACATGAATGCATATTAATAATGTAGATTTAACGTACCATTGTTGCAGAGAATGATGGTTTTTAGGGCTAAAATGCACTCCCCGCAGGGGAGGCTTTTATGTATCCACTCTTTGTTTGTCTGAACCATAATGGCTACACTAGTGTCTTTGTTTCAAAAGATCGACAACGGTTGGCCAGGTACGTGAACCAAACTAAGACCACATTTTAAACTAATGCTAAATAAATTAAGCTACCTTAAGGGTTAGTTTTTCTCCTACATTAAGTAAGATACTTAAACAGTAATTGTTAGGGATTGGTATTTTTAAAGCGTCCATAGACGGATGTTAGTAGAGACGTTTTTGTATACCACAGAAGTCTTTCTGGTGACTGTCGTTTCCATCAACGATGAACTGTATTTTTCATGGAGGACTTTTGTGTTGGCATTCTAGCGGTGGCATTATGCACAGTGTACCTGTGTGGGCTGTTGGCTTGCCGATACTCCTGTCTATTCCATTGTTCACATTGGGCAGTGGGGAGCATTTTGTATGATATTCACTGCCACAAGAACGGAGCAATCTGGGGATGACCCGTTGCAGTGAAGTTGGAACCATGACTAACTAACTAACTAATGTACAGGCTGAAATTATGGGCACACAATTGTATACACATAGTATGTAGTATATACACTATACAGAAATAGTTTACACTGGCTGTGAGGGCAGGGAAGAGAGGCCAAGCAAACACAGTTGGCCACCATCACCTTCATTGAGTTATCTACCAGAGATATTTTGGCACCTACTTTGTGGCTGTTCATTTCAAGATCACTGTGATAGCCTGTTCACTGTGATACCCCATCATTAGAGAATGACAAGTGTTGAGTAAAGAGAAACAAAACAACCATAAACATCACATCCGTGAAAGTAAAATCAAGAGGAACACAACAATCATAAGCATCACAACCATGAAAGTAAAATCAAGAGGAACACAACAACCATAAACATCACATCCGTGAAAGTAAAGAGGAACGCAACAACCATAAACATCACATCTGTGAAAGTAAAGTCAAGAGGAACAAAACAACCATAAACATTACATCCATGGAAGTCAAGAGGAACACAACAACCATAAACATCACATCCGTGAAAGTAAAGACAAGCCAAGAGGAACAAAATAACCATAAACATCACATCCGTGAAAGTAAAGAGGAACACAACAACCATAAACATCACATCTGTGAAAGTAAAGTCAAGAGGAACAAAACAACCATAAACATCACATCTGTGAAAGTAAAGTAAAGAGGAAGCAACAGCCATAAACATCACATCCGTGGAAGTCAAGAGGAATACAACAACCATAAACATCACATCTGTGAAAGTCAAGAGGAACAAAACTACCATAAACATCACATCCATGAAAGTCAAGAGGAACACAACAACCATAAACATCCCATCCGTGAAAGTGAAGAGGAACACAACAACCATAAACATCCCATCCGTGAAAGTGAAGAGGAACACAACAACCATAAACATCACATCCGTGAAAGTCAAGAGGAACAAAACTACCATAAACATCACATCTGTGAAAGTAAAGTCAAGAGGAACACAACAACCATAAACATCACATCTGTGAAAGTAAAGTCAAGAGGAACACAACAACCATAAACATCACATCTGTAAAAATAAATAAAGAGGAACACAACAACCATAAACATCACATCCGTGAAAGTCAAGAGGAACAAAACTACCATAAACATCACATCCGTGAAATTAAAGTAAAGGAACACAACAACCATAAACATCACATCTGTAAAAGTAAAGTCAAGAGGAACACAACAACCATAAACATCACATCTGTGAAATTAAAGTAAAGGAACACAACAACCATAAACATCACATCTGTAAAAGTAAAGTCAAGAGGAACACAACAACCATAAACATCACATCTGTGAAAGTAAAGTCAAGAGGAACACAACAACCATAAACATCACATCTGTGAAAGTAAAGTCAAGAGGAGCATAACAACCATAAACATCACATCCGCGAAAGTAAAGAGGAACACAACAACCATAAACATCACATCTGTGAAAGTAAAGTCAAGAGGAACACAACAACCATAAACATCACATCTGTAAAAGTAAATAAAGAGGAACACAACAACCATAAACATCACATCCATGAAAGTAAAGTCAAGAGGAGCATAACAACCATAAACATCACATCCGTGAAAGTCAAGTCAAGAGGAGCATAACAACCATAAACATCACATCCGTGAAAGTCAAGTCAAGAGGAGCATAACAACCATAAACATCACATCCGCGAAAGTAAAGAGGAACACAACAACCATAAACATCACATCCGTGAAAGTAAAGTCAAGAGGAGCATAACAACCATAAACATCACATCCGCGAAAGTAAAGAGGAACACAACAACCATAAACATCACATCCGTGAAAGTAAAGTCAAGAGGAACACAACAACCATAAACATCACATCCGTGAAAGTCAAGTCAAGAGGAACACAACAACCATAAACATCACATCTGTAAAAGTAAAGTAAAGAGGAACACAACAACCATAAACATCACATCCGTGAAAGTCAAGTCAAGAGGAGCATAACAACCATAAACATCACATCCGCGAAAGTAAAGAGGAACACAACAACCATAAACATCACATGCATTAAAGTAAAGTAAAGAAGAACACAACAACCATAAACATCACATCTGTGAAAGTAAAGTCAAGAGGAACACAACAACCATAAACATCACATCCGTGAAAGTAAGTAAGAGGAACACAACAACCATAAACATCACATCTGTGAAAGTAAAGTCAAGAGGAACACAACAACCATAAACATCACATCTGTGAAAGTAAAGTAAAGAGGAACACAACAACCATAAACATCACATCCATGAAAGTAAAGTCAAGAGGAACATAACAACCATAAACATCACATCCGTGAAAGTCAAGTCAAGAGGAACATAACAACCATAAACATCACATCCGTGAAAGTCAAGTCAAGAGGAACATAACAACCATAAACATCACATCCGCTGAAAGTAAAGAGGAACACAACAACCATAAACATCACATCCTGTGAAAGTAAAGTAAAGAGGAACACAACAACCATAAACATCACATCCGTGAAAGTCAAGTCAAGAGGAACATAACAACCATAAACATCACATCCGTGAAAGTAAAGAGGAACACAACAACCATAAACATCACATCATGAAAGTAAAGTAAAGAGGAACACAACAACCATAAACATCACATCCATTAAAGTAAAGTAAAGAGGAACACAACAACCATAAACATCACATCCGTGAAAGTCAAGTAAAGAGGAACACAACAACCATAAACATCACATCTGTGAAAGTCAAGTAAAGAGGAACACAACAACCATAAACATCACATCTGTGAAAGTCAAGTAAAGAGGAACACAACAACCATAAACATCACATCTGTGAAAGTCAAGTCAAGAGGAACACAACAACCATAAACATCACATCCGTGAAAGTCAAGTCAAGAGGAACACAACAACCATAAACATCACATCCGTGAAAGTAAAGTCAAGAGGAGCATAACAACCATAAACATAACATCCGCGAAAGTAAAGAGGAACACAACAACCATAAACGTCACATCCGTGAAAGTGAAGAGGAACACAACAACCATAAACATCACATCCATGAAAGTAAAGTAAAGAAGAACACAACAACCATAAACATCACATCCGTGAAAGTCAAGTCAAGGACCAGCTCTCTCACCATGAGCTGTACTGGGTATATGGTGCTAGCCCCATATTTTTAGACCAATTGACATTCCATGGGAGATATGGTGGATTTGTTCAGGCACACAGTTATAATGTTGGAGTATTTTAGAGCTAAAGTTTGAATTAAACAGAAATCAAAATTAATATATTTCTAAAGTTTAAACACAGAATTAATAAACAATACAGTGTACAATTTATTGCCTGGCATATATTTGCTGCATCTTGTCAGGTGCATACTGCAGAGTTGCATATCATATGAAGTGAATAAATGAATTATACCAGGGCTGAAATACTTAAAACATATAGTCACTGACATTGTTTGAATGTGGAGCATGGGTTTTTTGCATGGTAATCGCAAATTTAAAATGAAGTCTTTCTGTTTGCATAAACCTGTCAGGAACTGTCTAATTACTAATGCCTTGATGTATTTGAGCAATCATTTGTTGTTCATCAAATACAATATACAAGATTTCTGTTTTTTAACTTTACAATAGCTATTAAACAAACGTCTCAAAATCGCAGAGCTAAGAATTTTATGAACTGACGACTGCACAGGGATTCCTGAAAACTGTAAATCTGTTTTCCACCCATACTGGTATATGTTTGATTACTTGATTTGCTATCTTAGGGAGTATATTTGTGTTGCAGGTAATGACGCTTGATGCAGTCAGCTGAATATATATCAGATTGTAGATTAAAGTTAAGAGTTTCTAGGCATCTTTCAGTGTGTCATCATAGCAAATCATTCTAGCTCGATTAAACAGAGTCCATACCAGGACATGTCGACTTTTAAGCGACTTTTTAGACAGATCTTTTGATGGTGCCATTCTGTCAATGTTTAATTAATATTTCTAAGAATGATAAGGTGTCATTATGTTCATGGTCAACAAAGAAATGTTCTTGTGGGCTTGGTTCATGATGGAGTGAAAAGATTCAGCCTCTGGGATGAATAATATATCATCCAGCAGTACAGAACTCATTCATTCATTCAGCATCATGTCCTTTGAAGAACCTCGCTCCCATAACAACATGGTTGTTAGGGTTTCTTGGCAAGTTCTGCAGAAGGTAGTTTGCTGTTGTTTTTCTTCTGGGTAATGACTGTACTAGTCAGTGGCCATAGCTATTGTCTCTACTGATGAGATCATCTGCCTATCTCCGCAGAGTGCAGACCATAACCAACACAATCTGCCAGCTGCTATCACACTCCATCCACTACCTGCTTCCATGAATAGGGACCGAGATTTGAGAAGATACATGAATACCTATGGTAGTAGGCAGAGCACATGATGATGATGCAGTCTCATATGTCTCTTCAGATTGCAAGCTATAGTTAGCAGCACCACACAACATCACACTTGTAAGGTTACTCTCCTGTATGTGCTCTCTTATGTTTCTTCAGACTACCAGCTCGAGTAAAAGAAGCACCACAAACATGACACTTGTAAGGTTTCTCTCCTGTATGTGTTCTCTTGTGAGTTTTCAGGTAGCCAGCTACAGTAAAAGAAGAACTACAAACATCACACTTGTAAGGTTTCTCTCCTGTATGTGTTCTCTCATGTTTCTTCAGACTGCTAGCTTCAGTAAAAGAAGCACCACAAACATCACACTTGTAAGGTTTCTCTCCTGTATGTGTTCTCTTGTGAGTTTTCAGGTGGCCAGCTTGAGTAAAAGAAGCACCACAAACGTGACACTTGTAAGGTTTCTCTCCTGTATGGTTTCTCTTATGTTTCGTCAGGTAGCCAGCTTCAGTAAAAGAAGAACTACAAACATCACACTTGTAAGGTTTCTCTCCTGTATGTGTTCTCTCATGTTTCTTCAGACTGCCAGCTTCAGTAAAAGAAGCACCACAAACATCACACTTGTAAGGTTTCTCTCCTGTATGTGTTCTCTCATGTTTCTTCAGACTGCCAGCTTCAGTAAAAGAAGCACCACAAACATCACACATGTAAGGTTTCTCTCCTGTATGTGTTTTCTTATGGTTCTTCAGGTGGCCAGCTAAAGTAAAATAAGCACTACAAACATCACACTTGTAAGGTTTCTCTCCTGTATGTGTTCTCTTATGTTTCTTCAGACTGCCAGCTTCAATAAAAGAAGCACCACAAACATCACACTTGTAAGGTTTCTCTCCTGTATGTATTCTCTTATGGTTTTTCAGATTGCCAGCTTGAGTACAAGAAACACCACAAACATCACACTTGTAAGGTTTCTCTCCTGTATGTATTCTCTTATGGGTTTTCAGAATACAAGCTTGAGTAAAAGAAACACCACAAACATCACACTTGTAATGTTTTTCTCCTGTATGTGTTCTCTTGTGAGTTTTCAGGTGGCCAGCTTGAGTAAAAGAAGCACTACAAACATCACACTTGTAAGGTGTCTCTCCTGTATGTATTCTCTTATGTTTCTTCAGGTATCCAGCTTCAGTAAAATAAACATTACAAACATCACACATGTAAGGTTTCTCTCCTGTATGTGTTCTCTTATGTGACTTCAGATTCCCAGCTTGAGTAAAAGAAGCACCACAAACATCACACTTGTAAGGTTTTTCTCCTGTATGTATTCTTTTATGTCTCTTCAGATTGCCAGCTTGAGTAAAAGAAGCACCACAAACAACACACTTGTAAGGTTTCTCTCCTGTATGCATTCTCTTATGTTTCCTCAGGTGGCCAGGTTCAGTAAAAGAAGCACCACAAACATCACACTTGTAGTGTCTCCCTACTAAATGTGTTCTCATGTGGTACTTCAAACTGCCAATTTGAGTAAAAGAAGCACCACAAACATCACACTTGTAGGGTCTCCCTACTAAATGTGTTCTCATGTGGTACTTCAAACTGCCAATTTGAGTAAAAGAAGCACCACAATCATCACACTTGTAAGGTTTCTCTCCATTATGTATTCTCTTATGATTCATATTCTTTTGGCACTCTAGATGGTCATCTTGAATCAAAATACCATCCCATTCATTACATTTCTTTGGCATCCCGTCAGTATGTGTTCTCTTATATCTGCCTACACAAACATGTGGACTAGAAACATCAGACACGTCTCCTGCATGACTTCTTTGGATGCTATAATTGACATAACCATAAATGTCATCAAGAGACTTTGCAAAGTTCTGTGTATGTTCTACTTGTGTTTCCTTATTTTGCAGCTGACAATTTTCAACAGTCAGAAATAGTTTACTGTTTGTATCAAACGCAGAAGACACACTTTCTGAGATTTTACAACAATTGTCATGTCTTACTAATGCCTTAAGACTGTTCTCAACCATTCTTGATTCTGAGTTGCTGTGTTCTGTCATTTCTTGAATAACGCTACTCTCAGCTATGTCTACCATTTTACTAAAGCTATGACTTTTGTTCTCACACAGAACATCTGATAGTTCTTGTTTCACAACCTTCATGTCTATGCTGTCATATGTCCACTTGTGTGAATGCTCTTGTATGGAGAGGTATGGACTACTTGGAGACCAAGAGTGTATTTCTGAAACACACATATATAAATAATTAATAGATTCATGAACATACAAGGTATTGAACAGCTTAGATGATACCTGAACTTAGATCATACATTAGCTTAGATCACACATCAACTTATATCATACATCAGCTTGGATCATATAACAGTTTAGATCATATATTATCCTAGATCATACATAATCTTAGATCATACATCAACATAGATCATACATCAGCATAGATCATACATCCACTCAGATCATACATCAGCTTAGAACAGATATCTGCTTAGGTCCTATATAGGCTTAGATCACAAATTGGCTTCCAATCATACATCAGCCTAGATCATGCATCAGCTTAGATCATACGTCATTCTACTTCATACATCAGCTTAGAAAAGACATCAGCTTAGATCCTACATCATTCTAGATAATAAATGGACTTAGATCATACAACAGCTTAGATCATATATCAGCTTAGTTCAAATATTAGCCTAGATCATACATAAGCTTAGATCGAACATCAGCCTAGATCAGACATTATTCTAGATAATACATTAGCTGAGAACAAACATCAGCTTAAATCATCATCAGCTTATAAAAGACATTAACTTAGATCCTACATCAGCCTAGATCATAAATTGGCTTAGATCATATACATTGGCACCTTGCCGTCTTGACCGACGATAGTTTGTGCTTCAAAAAGGCATAATAACTATTACTCATGGCAGTAGTGAATGTGACTAATAAGGCCAATTCACGCCATAAATGTTTGCCTACAGTGGGTGCATGTGAACACGTGGTCATTTCCACCATCATACGTCTCACATGCTCGGTGTATGACTTATCTGCAATAAGTTTCTCGTTTGTCTTTATCCAATTTCTGATATTTGCCCTCCATGCAACACGTTCAGGGTCGACTTGCTCCCAATGTGCATTATCAATTCCTGTATCAATCATGTCTCGCTTACACACATCTTTGTATCGTAGTAGAGGCCAACCCTGAGATCTCTTACCCATCTATAATTCACCAAAAAAGATGTCCTTTGGTACTCTACCATTATCCATGCTCCTAAGATGTCCTATCCATCGAAGTCTATGAAGACTGAGCATGGAATAAACCGTCACACGACCTGATCTTTCCAATACTTCAGTATTTGTGATTTTGTCTTGCCACTTAATACCAAGAATTCTTTGCACACACCGCATATGAAAGCTGTTTAAATGTTTCTCTTGTTGTGTGTAAGTTGTCCAGGCTTCACTGCCATAAAGAAGAGTACTAAAGACACAGGCTTGATAGACACGGACTTCACTTAATACCAAAAATTCTTTGCACACACCGCATATGAAAGCTGTTTAAATGTTTCTCTTGTTGTGTGTAAGTTGTCCAGGCTTCACTGCCATAAAGAAGAGTACTAAAGACACAGGCTTGATAGACACAGACTTTTGTTTCGGCAGTAAGCATCATGTTCTCCCAGACTCTTTTTTGTAACCTGTTCATTGTTGTTGCTGCCTTACCAATCTGGATGTTGATTTCCTGATCTAGGGATAATTTGCTATTTACCACTGATCCTAGATATGTAAAATGGTCTACCATCTCTAGTTCGGTGTTGTCAATGTAGATTGATGTAACCCCATGTGTACCTTGTGACATAATCTGTGTCTTCTTTTTGCTAATTGTTAAACCAAATTCAGAACAAGCATTGGAGAATACAGATAGCAGACATTGTAATTCTTCCTCAGAGTGTGTCCTAACTGCAGCATCATCTGCAAAAAGCAACTCTCTGATCAGTACCCTTCTAATTTTGGTCTTGGCCTTCAATCTCTGAGCATTCTTAGATCATATATCAGCTAAAATAATATATCAGCTTAGATCATACATCAGCTTAGATCATACAACATCTTAGATCAGACATCAGCCTAGATCAGGGGTGGGCAAACTTTTTGTGCGGAGGGCCGCATATATATATATATAGAGCAGCCAACAGATAGTTGTAGGTTATGGTCTTCACCTTCACGACGGCAGGCAGAGGATCTGTTTTTTTTAAGACAATGGCTATGGTCACTGACCAGTATGGTCACTGCTAGGAAGGAAAGCAATGGCAAACTACCTTCTTTACAGATGCCAAGAATATTATGTACTGCAGTCCTATAATCAGAGAAACGGCATAAATGGGTGCTCCATAGGAGCAACCTTGCCCGGTAGGGGTAGTCATGTGCACCAGGTGACTCTAGACCGTCATCAGGCGACTGAGTGCAAAAGAATATCAACATTGAAAGTAGGAACTTGGAATGTAGAACTATGAGTGGGGATGGAAAATTTGATAACATTAAGAATGAAATGAGAAGATTAAATATTAACCTATTAGATATATGTGAGACCAGATGGACAGGAATGGGCATTATAACATCTGAGGAATATAGAATAATCTATTCTGGTAGAGAGAAACAACAGCGAGGAATAGCAATTATAATGGATACACAGTATATAATGAAACTAGAACACTATATACAACAATAAGAAAGAGACAAACAGCTTTCTTTGGTCATGTAATGAGAAGAGAGGCTTTGGAGAACATCGTGACAACTGGAAAGATTGAGGGGAAGAGAGGCAGAGGCAGACCAAGAGAGATGATGCTGGATGGATTGAGACGGTGGCATGGAGGAATATCAGCAGCAGAGTTGATCCAGAAAACCAAAGACCGAGATCTGTGGAGAGCCATGAACACCTACGCCAGCTGGCAGGGCACTTGATGATGATGACATAGACAGCAAAATCGATCCAAGGATATTGGACAGTATCAGACAGAGTGTTACTTGTGAAGTTGAGTGGAAGACCTTTTGATGTCAATGTCATCCAAGTTTACGCACCAACAGCAGACAGTAGTCATGACGGCACTGATGAATTTTATAATGATTTAGAGAATGCCTTCAAGAAATGCAAGAATTCTGAAGTAAATATCATAATCGGTGACTTGAATGCCAAAGTTGGAAATCAACAGGATGGATGCATAGTAGGAAAGTATGGACTAGGGGAACAGAATGAAAGAGGTTGCAGACTTGTACAGTGGGCAAAAGAGCAAGATTTGATTATTGGAAACACCTGGTATCAACAGCACCCAAGGAGATTATGGACATGGAGGAGCCCTGATCATAAGATCAGAAATCAGATTGATTACATTCTCATCAACAGAAGATGTCAACATGCCTTAAAAGTCGCAAAAGCTATACCAAGCGCAGACTGCTACAGCGACCATAGATTAATCTTAATCAATTTACAAATAAAATCAAAGAACCCCGGGAAGGTTAACCCGGTCAACAAATGCCCGCAGAAGTCGGATGTGTCGGCCTAACGGTGCAAGAACGCAGCTCTGCTGTAAACAGGCACAACGCAATCACGTCCAAAAAAAAAACTCCGGATGAACGCAGCAGAAGAAGAAATTAAAGAAAGTCAAATATTCACAAAGAAACACAAAATTTGATCTAAAGGCACTCACGATTGAGGAAATAAAAGATAAATTCAATGTAGAGGTAAAGAACAGATTCCATGCATTGTCCGATATGGAAATATTATTTCAAGACGTCAGTGATCAATGGGAAATATTAAAGAAATCAATCAACCAAGCTGCAGAAACAACCATTCCAAAAATAAAGATTATAGGACGCAAGAAATGGATGACGGAAGACATCTTAAAACTCATGGAAGTAAGAAGAAATAACAAAAATAACAAGGAAATATATGAAGAGATTCACAGGAAAATTAGGAAGCTATGCAAAGAGGCAAAAGAAACATGGCTTGATGAAAATTGCAAGGAAATTGAAAACCAACACAACACCCGGAATACCAAATTAATGCACAAAAGAATTAATGACATCACTAACAAAAGATACATCCAATAAAGAGGTTTCCCTAAAAACCAAAGAATATTGCAAATTTCATAATACTGCTGAAAAGAGCATGAATTTACATCATGGTAGATTTAGATGTGAAAGTTAGCATGTTATGATGAGATACATTTGGTCCCAATATTGTCTGCTTGTGCATTAAAGCTCAATGATCTGAACTTTGTTGATGGCATTGCCTTCTTGTCCCACACAATGAAATGAGATGCAAGATGTAGCTAAACACATTGGATGGGAGGTCACAACAATTAAGTCTACAAATTCATAGGGAAAGACAAAGATAAAGAGAATAACAAAATCAAGCAATTTTTGTTTTGATGCAAGATGCGAGGCCATCTACATAGGCAGAACTGAGCGACAGTTACATTGCAGGGTTTCGGAACATATTCCGAATTGGTTGCACAAGATACTACACACAGAAGATGCTAGCCTAGGCAGGCCGACACACCGGAAAAGTCTGAATTCATCGGTCGGGAGACATGTGCTCGAGAGTGCTCACGTGGTTGAAAGAGACAGTGCCTTCCGTGTGTTGTTCAACACACAAAGTAGTCGATTGTTAAAGTTTGCTGAAGCTATACTAATCAACCTTCGAAAGTAGTCCTTGTGTAAGCAGAAAGACATGTTAGTCAGTTTAAAATTACCATGGTAGACAATCGACATTATTGTGCGAACATGTGTATATTTCAGTTTGAAGGATTTATCTAATTAATTCACGTAAGTTGTGTGATTTCTGCAGTATGTACCTGACGAGATGCAGCGAAATATGCCAGGCAATAATTTATTTGTATACTTTTATTTATTTATTTATCATTTAACATGACGGAACATATATTTGTAGTCAGTTTTTAAGATCCGTCTATGAATGACCTGTTTGAGACAATCACCGGACCGGCAGAGGAGATAATAACGGGCCACACTGAAGAGTTCCAATAATATTAATAAGGCAAACATGTGATAATATAGATTATAGGGAACTACCTTCACAAAAATGTGAATACTGAATATCTTCACTTAGAATTTATATACGGGGATCATTGAGGTACCATTTAGATTTCGTTTTTCAAGGCCTTTCTATGGTGGTGGTCTCATTAGTAAATACTCAAATTTAAAATCAGGATCGTTCCTGCTACATTTGCTTCGCTTTTCCACAGGGCTCAGACTGCCGAATCGCACAAAACAGGAGCTCCGTAGCTCCAGTGATTACCCCCAGGCTGCTTGGCCAACGAGATAGTACGACGATATTCAACACCATTAAATGATAAATGAATGATGTAGTAAAATATTCAACATTACCAAACAGAGTACGTATTTTATTGAAGTTTTAGTCTAACATTCAACATACACATTCCGCCATGTTTCCTGCAAGTTCTGAGGTTAATATAAAACTCAGATACTCTCTTCTTCTTCTCAATTGCATTACCGAAACAATAATAGCATTCATTCATTCAGTAGAATGTCCTTTGCAGAACGTCGCTCCCATAACAAACTTCCGGAAAACCTCTCTATCATAAGCAAGATGTCCCACATCCGCTACACCCAAGTGGAGGTCATTCGCCACATCCTGCACAAATCTTCTCTTTGGCCTTCCTCTTCCTCTCTTCCCAGGCATATTCCTCTCCATTCGTCATTAAACAATATAAAATAACACAAAGTAATGCGGCTTTACAGAATTACGACACATACAGGACATTGCGGCGACTAGCCTTTATCAGCAAACAATATATACACAAAACGCAACATATAGTCACGGAGAAGACCCTCCAGTGACTACAGGCGTAACGACGGGATGAGAAGAATAAATAGATGAAAAAATGGAACCAATGAAGAGAAAATGCCAATTTGAAAGAAAAAAAAATGTTCCTACTTACGAAGACACAAACAATAGATTGCACGATTTATTGCCTGGCATATTTCGCTGCATCTTGTCAGGTACATACTGCAGAAATCACACAACTTACGTGAATTAATTAGATAAATCCTTCAAACTGAAATGAAATATACACATGTTCGCACAGTAATGTCGATTGTCTACCACGATAATTTTAAACTGACTAACATGTCTTTCCGCTTGCACAAGGACGGCTTATGAAGGTTGATTAATATAGCTTCAGCAAACTTTAACAATCGACTACTTTGTGTGTTCAACAACACACGGAAGGCACTGTCTCTTTCAACCACGTGACCGCTCTCGAGCACATGTCTTCCGACCGATGAAGCCGGACTGTTCCGGTGTGTCCGCCTGCCTAGGCTACCATCTTCTGTGTGTAGTATCTTGTCCACCCAATTCGGAATATGTTCCGAAACCCTGCAATGTAACTGTCGCTCAGTTCTGCCTATGTAGATGGCCTCGCATCTGCATGTAAATTGGTAAATACAATTTGATTTGGCGTACAAAGCTACAGGTTCTTTTACTGCTGGGACTGGGATCGGTGTGTTTCTGTACCTGATGACTAGAGCTGCAGCACAGAATGTTTGCTCGACTGCTGTGGTGAGCCGGTCCCACAGACGTTGCATTACGTCATTTTCTTGGAAGGTTAGCTGGATGAATACTTTGAGTTTAGGGACTGTAGTTACTTCTGCTTTGGGTTTGGGCTGTTGGCAGTGGCGCTTTATAAATCCTGTAGAGTACCTATTCAGGTTTAAGGCATTCTTCAGAGTTTTAAATTCCTCTGTCAGTGTGTCCTGGGTACATATCTTCCTAGCACGGTCAAACAGGATCCGTACTAAGCCCCGTTTGTACTGGACAGGTGCGAAGCTCTGAAAATTTAAGTATTGACCAGTCCATGTTTCTTTGCGGTACACAGATCTTTGAATTGTGCCGTCTGCTCTACGTCTCATTAGGATATCTAGAAGCGGCAACGCTTCATTGTGTTCGTATTCCATAGATAAAGAGATGTTTATATGTGTCTCGTTCATTGTGGCCTGGAACGACGTTGCTTGTAGATCGTCGGTGGTGATAATTAGTATATCGTCCACGTAACGACGGCAAAAGGCCAAGTTATTGATTTCTGAGGATCTCTTTTCTTCTAAGTGTGCCATGAAGATGTCCGCTTGAATAGGTTCAAGTGGGCTCCGCATGGCCACTCCGTCAATTTGGCGATATGACTTGTTTAGAAAGTTGAATTGCATGTTGGCAGTACATAATTTTAATAGCCTCTCTAAAATAGCTGATGGTATGCCTAGTTTTAGTTGTCTCTAATGCGTTCGCTTATTATATTCTCGGTCTCATCTAATGGAACGTTGGTGAATAAAGAGGCAATATCCATGCATGACATGTGTTTGTTGTTTATGTCCATAGTATCCAATAATTCCACCAGTTCGAATGTATCCCTGAGTGTTCTTGGATCGAAGGACTGTCGTACTGACTTTAAAATTTCAGCTAGCCATCTCGCCATTCGGTGTTGTGCCGAGTTAACCATGGAAAGGATCGGTCTTAGTGGGATGCCGGGCTTGTGAAGCTTGGGTAGACCGTACATCTGAGGTGTTTGGGAGCCACGCGGTGTGAGCGTTTTTGCAGTGGCCTCACTGATGAGTCCTGCATTCACAAGTGACTGGATTTCTTTCCTCATTTTTGCATCCAGGTCCTCCGACTTGTTGACTGTTTGCTCTACTCTGAATTTAGATGCATCTGATAATATATCATCCATTTTTCTCTGGTAGTCTGATATGTCCATCAGTACTGCACCACTCCCTTTGTCAGGTTTCAATATTACGAGGGTTTTGTTGGCCTTTAACGCTTTTAAGGCAGTAAGGTGTTCGTTGGTCAGCGGACATGTCTGTTTAGACGGGGGTTGTACGATACTGGCGTTCTAAATCTACCAGTTTGGTCTTCAGCCACCCGACTGACTCAGCAGAAGTAGGTGTTAACTTGGAGACTTGATCAAACAACATTTCAAATTGTGCTTGCGACTCAACACGGTTAATGTGTTTAGGCTTTATGCAGAATTTTAATCCGTATGCAAGGGCCTCCGTTTCAATGTTGTTGAGTACGTACGACGATACTGTTTCTCATATATGTCTCTGGGTTGTCTAGAACTGACGTTGTTGTCTTTTCAGTGCTCAGTGATTTGTTGACATTCTCTGCGATTTTCACCTTGTACACTGTTTCTGTGCAGAATTTGGTGAACTTCAAGTAGCCGTACAAGCTCAATTCTTTGGTGACGTAGTAGGCAGAACTGTGTGTGCTGCTTGAGGTTGGCCAGTTTAGACTGGGTTTCTTCTATCTGGTTTTTTTTTGTCAGTCGTCTAAGGTTTTTTCTTGTTGGACATATTCTGTCCGCCCTGAGAGATCTGAAATACCGGTGAGAGAATATTCCCGTCTTTAGGCATTCCTCGAGAAATCTCAATCGACACTCCTGTACCGATATTTTACACTTCGGCTTGAGTAATCCATCCAATCGCTTCACAGTTGGTAATGGGAGGTGACGTTTCAGAAATTCAAAGCAATGTTTTCCCGTGATGAATTTGAATAACGAAGACACAAACAATAGATTGCACGATTTATTGCCTGCCTATTTCTGATTTATTACACAAGAGTAAATAACTCGGGATATTCCAACAACAGTTAAACAAGGTTGACTAGCCAAGTTAGCCCAGTGGATTCTGAAATATGATAATCTAAACAATGAAAACAGTTTCAAATTTACAACAGTAAAGAACATAAAGCAAACAAATGTTACACTTATTCATGAAACCTTTGGACAGCACAGTGGGCATCACTGTTTCCCTATCAGACTGTGGCTGTAACAGTTGCAAAAGAGCATGTGATAGACCAGTGTGACAATATTATTTTGTTAGTTAGTTAGTAAGTCGACAGATCATCCTCGTTGCACATCGAACCATTCAGTCCATAAGTGCTCAGATCCCCTCCTCAGCAAATCCCGCAGCGTGTAGCGGCTAACGACGCCAGTTCTGTGTTGGTTTATCAATCTTCTTTGGCTTCCTGCGTAGTGTTCTTGTTTGGCCACCCCTCTTTTAATTTGCTGCTCTCGCAGTCTGGCCATGGTTGTAGATTCACAGTCATCACTTGGTTCTCGCAAAAGTCTCACTTCTCGTAGAGCATTCAGAATGTCAGCCTGGTCCATGGCGCGTCCGCCCTCCACAGTAGCCTCACCTGCGAGCTTGTCAGCCCGCTCATTCCCTTGTACTCCCGCATGCCCTGGCACGAAGATGAAACTAATCTTTGCCAGCCGAGACCGCTTCAGAGGCAGCAACCATTCTCTTCGGATCGACCCCTCCTCTATCCTCTTGATCATGTTCATTGAGTCGCTAAGAAAACAAGCCCTAGTGAATGTCTGTGTCTCGAGCCATGTTATTGCTTTACTTACTGCCATGACTTCCATGGTCAGGCTACTTGTGGTTTCAGTGAAAGCACCAGAGTCCTCCTTCACAATTCTCCCTCCGGCCCGAGCTGTAAAGGCCCATGAGCTTCTCACATGTCGGACGACCGACCCATCTGTGTAGATGACCACGTCACCGTCTAGCGAATTCTCGAACATCAACGCTTGTACTTCAGCCTCAACAGCAGCCGGATTTTCTTGTCTGCATTTTCTATCTAGTTGGATGCAAACTGAAAAGGATGTGCAGAAGTCTGTTGGCACTTGCACCCACTCCTCGCCAGGTTCTAAGTCCTCAAGTGAACACACCTGTTGAAGAATGTCTTCGGCTTGACCCATCCACGACCGTCCTCTTTTTAACCTGCTGCCCTTCACCTTCCTAATTTCACTATGCAGTGGATGTTGTGTGTTTGCGTTAATTCTGAGGTAGGCGCGTGCCCTGCAAACTTGTATTCTCTCTTCAATGGTTGGAAAATCAAGAAGGTAGCGCATCGCCCTGCATGCTGTATCTCTTGTACATCCAAGAATAATGCGCATAGCTTCATTCTGTATCCTTTCCATCCTTTCTATCTGCTTATGGCTGAGAGTCAGGATTGCCATTGCATACTCCAAAACAGACATGACCAGCCCCTCGTACAGAAGACATAGATGGCGCTGCTCACAGTTTGCTGCCGCCATCACCCGCATCGCTGCCAAACCCCGCTTGGCCTTTGTTATCGCCTGGTCTATGTGCACATTATAAGCAAGGCTTCGATCAAACCGTATCCCCAGGTAATTCATTGCCTGCGTTCTTTCCACCGT
Organism: Cepaea nemoralis; assembly: GCA_014155875.1. Taxonomy (NCBI): domain Eukaryota; kingdom Metazoa; phylum Mollusca; class Gastropoda; order Stylommatophora; family Helicidae; genus Cepaea; species Cepaea nemoralis. The sequence goes on from JACEFZ010024862.1 coordinate 250,028, forward strand.
CTCTGAACACAGCATTACAGTTGGTGTTGGATTGTTGACAATATGATTATTCAACGAGAACCAAGTCACTGTTGCCTTTGTTGGGTTGACCATTGCCCCAGCTTCATCACACCAAGTACTTATGCGATTGAGTTCGGTTTGTAGTTCCACAGCAACCTCCTCTCTATCCTTACCCTGACGATACACTAACACATCATCGGCATATGACAATGTCCTGCCAGGTCCAGTGATCTGCTCACTGGTGATTCTCACTGTGTAGGCGGTGAACAGTACCGGAGATAATGGTGATCCCTGTGGTAGGCCAGGATATATTGTTGTTGGTTCCGAAGTCCAACTGCCACATCTAAAAACTACTTTCCGTTGGAAGAGGGCTGCAGCGATCCAACTAAGGAGGAATGGACTTACGTTTAGTTCAAGAAGCTGAAACATTAAAAAATCCAGTGGTACTCTGTTGTATGCGTCCTCAAGATCAATCGCTGCAGCAACGGTTTCAGTGCCTGAGTGGAAACCTTCATAGACATCATGGGCAAAGACTGCTGCATTGGTCCAGGTTTCTCTTTTTGGACGGTACCCACCCAGGGTAGGTGGGAAAACACCTTGCCTCTCTAGTTGGCTTGATATTTTCCTGGCAATTACCTTCTCCAGCAGCTTGCCTATTGTATTCTGCATGGTTATAATTCGATATCCCTGAATTTTTTTGTGGTCTTTGTCAGGCTTCGGCAAGGGAATCAGATAGCTGTGTAACCATTCCTCCTTGATGCTAGCACTCCCTATACTGTTGTTGTACATGTCTGCTAGTTTCTCTAGCTCATTGTCGGTACACCTATTTATGTCGTCGTATCTTATGCCATCAGGACCTGGAGCACTGTTTTTTGATCGTCGAAGCACTGCCTTGATTTCTTTCACTGTCACTGTGTTTTCATCCGAAGTGTTCTGGGCCTTGCATCTGTCTGAGGTGACCTCCTTGGCCAGATTTCGGCCTCCCATGTCTGTCTGGTTGCTCTGCTCAAGGTAGCGTTCAAAGAGGGCTTTGCCCTTGTCCTCGTCAGTCCTCTGCCAGATGAGGTCAGCACCTTGGAAGTCAGAAATGCTCTTATTCTTGACTACACCACTCATGCTTTTATGTAGTCGCCAGAACAATTTCAGTGACTTGTCTGTGCTTACTCTTTGACACACCTCTGCCCATTTTTCGCTTTTAACCACCTTGACCAGTTTTTTTAAATAGCTTACTTTTGTGTGCATCTCTCTTTCTAAGTGCAAGCTGGGACTAGGATGACCAGCTCTGTTCTTCTTGGCATTTTGCCATCTCCTTACAGCACTACGCTTATCCACCCAAGCCTTCTCCACCTCGAAACTCCACCATGGTGGCTGCTCCCAGCTTTTTTTCCTGCCCTGAAACGTTCTGCGCTTGTCACGTCTTATTTTACTCACCACATCTTGCCCTGTACTGTCATACTGGAACGTCTTTACCTTTAGCTTGTGCTGCCTGGTTCTCCCTTTCTCCACCAATATGCTGCAAGGGTGGTGGTCGCTGCCATGGTGTCCTAGGACACCCCATCTACACACTGTAGTGAGTGAAGGTGAAACTAGCGCCAGATCAATAGCACTGTCCTCATCGCCTGGACGGCTTGCTGTCCTGGTGACACAGCCACTGTTGATACAAACCAGGTCGATGGTTTCCAGTGCAGTCTCGAGCTCCTCCCCTTGTGTATTGGAGGAAGTGTTTCCCCATAATCTGCCTTTAGCGTTGAAGTCACCACAGAAAATAACATTTCTCTCGTGGCCTAATATGCCACTTAAGCACTGCCACTTCTGGGCGTCCACACTCGCATTGCGGGCATAAACATTAACCAACACGAATGGTGTACTGGAATGAACTCTCAACGCCTGTATTTGTATATCGTCACTGTCCCAACTGGACATGTCTAGCTCTGACGCCACCATGCTGTCGCGAACGAGAATCGCCGTTCCCAGATGTCGTCTGTTGTAGAAACATTTGAAGCCGGCAATTCGGAGTAGCTGATCACCCAGTCTCGTCTCCTGGAGTGCTACAATGTCGTTCCTGTAAACTAGGGTTTCTAAAATAGAGCCCCGTTGTTTTACACTGGCACAGTTCCAATATAGAATACGGATGTTCCTGAGTCCTAGACGGTGACACTTGAGTCTAAAACGTCTCAAACCACCGCGCTTACCTTGTTTCTTTCTCCCTGCGCGGCTACCACGCCGCTTCGTTATGTTGACTTCTGGCCGCTCGGAGAACACACGTTGTTCCGCCATGTTGAAAAAACGTAAACACACACTGCTGAGAACCACACACGCTGCTGAAAATTCACTCAAGGATGGCTTCGCTCGATGCACGAACTCCGTAGCACCCGCGCAGATCTTGAGTAGAAACTCCTGGTTTTACATCCTGGCACACCAATTACACGCAAGAGATGAATAAATCCATCCCCTACGCGAAAAAGTTAATGAACACAAAACAACACGACCGTCCGTCGCCATCTTGAAACCGGAAACCCTAATATTATTTTGTGTGGTTTCTAATCAGTTGTGATAGTCACCATTATTTGTAAATGTACAGGCTGAACTATATGGTTCCGTTGCCCTGCTACTGAATGAGTGCGTGGCACGACTCTGTGAGCTGTGAGTTTTGTGAGGAATGCTTTTACATCTGTCCACGGTTGTTTGTAGCATGAACTGCATGTTTGGAATGTTGACGGCCGGCTGTTGCTAGATTGACTGGTTTGCCTTTTCGGTTCATGAGTGCATTTTTCAGGAGACTCCTGGAGCTACGGAGTTCGTGCTTTGTGCGGCGCTTTCGGTGGATCGCCCTGTGGAAGGAGAGTGAGCCATATGGGATAAAACCCGGGTCAATGAAGTTGTGGGATGTGGATTTTAATTTATGAGAATATTATGTTAAGTTGACTAGAGGATTTAATTTGATTCTCTATTGTTTTAGCCACTTGAGATGATCATGAAATTCTACCATAAACACAAGAAGGAAAATAATTCACTCCTGTTCATAACTAATTATGAGTAATTCTCCATTCCCACTTATCACCCTCTAAAGTTTATCTAGTGCTAGAAGACATTGATTGTTCACAACATATAAACCACCACTGGTGAACACCACATTTACTTAATGTACACATCAACAAATTTTGGACAAACAGTTCAAGTATTAAATCAAGATCTGTAGTTACATACTTGAAAGTGTAATAGTCTCATTGAATTTCATGAACAGGCATGGGAATGATTTGCATTATCAAAACACATTTACCCCCTTTGTCCCAAGAAAAAAAACAATGTTATTACAAACAACACAATAACCACAAATTGGGTCTACTTTCCTTGACCCACCTTAGATATTTAAGGCAAATGATGATCTAAGTAAATATAACTCAACATAAAAAACAGTTGTTTCTGACACCCTTTATAATTCTCATATCTAGAAATAATGAGTTGGTGTCAAAATACTCAACATTACCATAACCACTATTTGGTTATACCTCATTACCAAAACAACACTACTGACCTGGTAAATCCATGGCATAGATAAAAACACATATAGTTATAACTAAATTAATAATAATAATTAACACTAATCAACACTAATAATTAAACTAATTATAGTATTCCTTTAGGCGTTGCAGTGGGTATTCTTCTCCAGAGCAAAGCAGTAAATGTCCATAATTATCCAGGGCAGAAATAAAATACTCACAGTCATGTTCTAATATCCACTGAAGTTGGCTGCTGGATAATTATAATCCATATCTATATATATAAAAGGCAATGTGTATACATATGTATTTGATGCGTTTAATAACGGTCCATCCGATTGAGATGACATTTTCTACACGTCTTCTTCTCATTCCAGTGCAACCAACTGTTAGAGTTACTAAAATTTAATTTTGTAATTACATGACTGAACATAAGAAAATATAAAACAGGGGACATAACTTTTAGTAGCATTGTTATATCTTAAGTTAAGTCCTCTGGATATAGATAGATAGATAGATAGACAGACAGACAGATCCCCGCCAGGGCCTGGGCGAAGCCGGGCCGGGTCAGACAGACAGACAGACAGATAGTCGGGAACGGGAGCTTATATGACTACAAGTTTACTTTAGATAGATCTCTTCCAATCATATTTTCTACTATCAATCTATCTTCTTCTATTCTATCTATATTTTTAACGGGAACGGGCCGAACATAGATAGATAGATAGACAGATAGATCGGGAACGGGAGCTTATATGACTACTTATATGAATTAAATTAGATGCTCCCCACCAGGGCCTGGGCGAAGTCGGGCCTGGTCGGACAGACAGATAGACAGACAGACAGATAGTCGGGAACGGGAGCTTATATGACTACTTATATGAATTAAATAAATGAGATGCTTCCCACCAGGGACTGGGTGAAGCCGGGTCGGGTCAGAGAGACAGACAGACAGACAGACAAACAGATAGTCGGGAACGGGAGCTTATATGACTACTTATATGAATTAAATGAGATGCTCCCCACCAGGGGCTGGGCGAGGCCGGGTCAGGCAGACAGACAGACAGATAGATAGATCTCCGCCAGGGCCTGGGCGAAGCCGGGCCGGGTCATCTAGTTAGGAAATAAATTCACCACATATCCCCTCCATTGGGGCTGAATTCGGGAATCTTCTTAAGCAAATGGCTCGGTGCCAGTGTGAAATTGAGGCCTTGGTTGGTCATACCTCAGGAGATGCATCTTGAGTCTTGGACCAAGGGTCTTCTCTATATCCGATGAAAAGGATGCCGACCTTTCAGCTTCTCGGCTTATAATATCCGAATCTCAATTTTGTTCCCACAGATTTTTCACCCACCTAGTCATCAGTCTATATCCTATTCCACAGTTGATGGTATTTAGGCTGACATGGGACCAGCAAAGAGTTCTGATTCATTATTTTCATTTCAGTGTAGACATACAATGCTGCTTGTCATTTATTTGGTTCATCTGGAAATATTTCCAGGATTTATTTTCTGCAGGCATGGAACTGAAGAATATTACCTCCAACGCATAACCAGGGTTGCAAGCAATCAGGTGATTCCTTTGGTTGCAGGCGTAAAGGCATTTACTCCGCTAGCTGCTTTCATATGGTCTTATTGATGGTGTTCAGGTCTTGGATCCTTGAGGTAATCTGGTGTAGTTATGTTTCAGAGGATCTTAAGTTGGTACCTTGGTTGTACTAGCTTATGTTGTTTCAGTGTCTCTTCCCATTTGGTTGAGTTGGTGGTAGTATCTAGAACTTGGTGTTGAGTGGCTGAAACCTTATGTTTGACTTTTGCTGCTGTGTGACTTTTCTTTTGAAGGAGGATACTTGGGTTATCCTTTGAACTTGGGAGTCCAACAGACAGATGGAGGGTTCTTATTAAGAGAACACATACAGGAGAAAAACGTTACAAGTGTGATGTTTGTGGTGCTTCTTTTACTGAAGATGGCAGTCTGAGGAAACATAAGAGAACACATACAGGAGAAAAACCTTACATGTGTGATGTTTGTGGTGCTTCTTTTATTGAAGGTGCCAGTCTGAGGAAACATAAGAGAACACATACAGGAGAAAAACCTTACAAGTGTGATGTTTATGGTGCTTCTTTTACTCAAGCTGGCAATCTGAAAACCCATAAGAGAATACACACAGGAGAGAAACCTTACATGTGTGATATTTGTGGTGCTTCTTTTACTCAGATTGGCAGTCTGAGGCAACATAATAGAACACATACAGGAGAAAAACCTTACAAGTGTGATGTTTGTGGTGCTTCTTTTACTCAAGCTGGCAATCTGAAGACCCATAAGAGAATACATACAGGAGAGAAACCTTATAAGTGTGATGTTTGTGGTGCTTCTTTTACTCATGATGGCAGTCTGAGGCAAAATAAGAGAACATGTTTCCTCAGACTGCCATCTTCAGTAATAGAAGCACCACAAACATCACACATGTAAGGTTTTGCTCCTGTTTGTGTTCTCTTATGTTACCTCAGACTGCCATCTTCAGTAAAAGAAGGACCACAAACATCACATGCGTATGGTCTTCCTCCTGTATGCATTCTCTTATGTTTCTTCAGATTGCAAGCTATAGTTAAAGCAGCACCACAGACAGCACACTTGAATTGTTACTCTCCTGTATGTGTTCTTGTATGTTTCCTCAGAATGTCAGCTTGAGTAAAAGAAGCACCACAAACATCACACCTGTAAGGTTTCTCTCCTGTATGTATTCTCTTATGGGTATTCAGGTGGCTACCTTGAGTAAAAGAAACACCACAAACATCGCACATGTAAGGATTTTCTCCTGTATGTGTTCTCTTATGTTGCCTGAGATTGCCATCATGAGTAAAAGAAGCACCACAAACATCACACTTGTAATGTTTCTCTCCTGTATGTATTCTCTTATGGGTATTCAGGTGGCTACCTTGAGTAAAAGAAACACCACAAACATCGTACATGTAAGGATTTTCTCCTGTATGTGTTCTCTTATGTTGCCTGAGATTGCCATCATGAGTAAAAGAAGCACCACAAACATCACACTTGTAAGGTTTCTCTCCTGTATGTATTCTCTTATGGGTATTCAGGTGGCTACCTTGAGTAAATGAAACACCAGAAACATCGCACATGTAAGGATTTTCTTCTGTATGTGTTCTCTTATGTTGCCTGAGATTGCCATCATGAGTAAAAGAAGCACCACAAACATCACACATGTAAGGTTTCTCTCCTGTATGTGTTCTCTTATGTTTCTTCAGACTGCCAGCTTCAGTAAAATAAGCACAACAAACATCACACTTGTAAGGTTTTTCTCCTGTATGTGTTCTCTTATGTTGCCCCAGACTGCCATCTTGAGAAAAAGAAGCACCACAAACATCATACTTGTAAGGTTTCTCTCCAGTGTGAATTGTCTTATGGGTTTTCAGATTGCCAGCTTGAGTAAAAGAAGCACCACAAACATCACACTTGTAAGGTCTTTCTCCTGTATGCATTCTCTTATGTTTTTTCCGATCGCCAGCTTGAGTAAAAGAAGCACCACAAACATCACACTTGTACGGTCTTTCTCCTGTATGTGTTCTCTTATGGTGCCACAGACTGCCATCACGAGTAAAAGAAGCACCACAAACATCACACATGTAAGGCTTTTCTCCTGTATGTGTTGTCTTATGGTGCCTCAGACTGCCATCATGAGTAAAAGAAGCACCACAAACATCACACTTGTAAGGTTTCTCTCCTGTATGTATTCTCTTATGGGTTTTCAGATTGCTAGCTTGTGTAAAAGAAGCACCACAAACATCACACTTGTAAGGTTTTTCTCCTGTATGTGTTCTCTTATGTTTCCTCAGACTGCCATCTTCAGTAAAAGAAGCACCACAAACATCACATGTGTATGGTCTTTCTCCTGTATGCATTCTCTTATGTTTCTTCAGATTGCTAGCTTGAGGAAAAGAAGCACCACAAACATCACACTTGTAAGGTTTCTCTCCTGTGTGTCTTCTCTTATGAATCTTCAGATTGCCAGCTTGAGTAAAGGAAGCACCACAAACATCACACTTGTAAGGTTTCTCTCCTGTATGCGTTCTCATATGTTTCCTCAGGTGGCCAGCTTCCATTAAAGAAGCACCACAGTCATCACATTTGTAGGGTCTCCCTACTAAATGTGTTCTAATGTGGTACTTCAAACTGCCAATTTGAGTAAAAGTAGCACCACAATCATCACACTTGTAAGGTTTCTCTCCTGTATGTGTTCTTATGTGGGTCTTCAGATTGTCAGCTAGAGCAAAAGAAGCACCACAAACATCACACTTGTAAGGTTTCTCTCCTTTATGTATTCTCTTGTGATTCATATTCTTTTGGCACTCTAGATGGTCATCTTGAATCAAAAGATTATCCCATTCATTACATGTGTTTGGCATCCCTTCAGTATGTGTTCTTTTATATATGTCTACACAAACATTTGGACTAGAAACATCAGACACGTCTCCTGCGTGACTTCTTTTAAAGCTATAATTGACATAACCAAAAATGTCATCAAGAGACTTTGCAAAGCTCTGTGTATGGTTTACTTGTGTTTCCTTATTTTGCTACTGACAATTCTCAATAGTCAGAAATAGTTTACTGTTTGTATCAAATGCAGAAGAGACACTTTCTGAGATTTGACAATTGTCATGTCTTACTGATGCCTTATGACTGTTCTCAACCATTCTTGATTCTGAGTTGCTGTGTTCTGTCATTTCTTGAATAACGCTACTCCCAGCTATGTCTACCATTTTACTAAAGCTATGACTTTTGTCCTCACACAGAACATCTGATAGTTCTTGTTTCACAAACTTCGTGTCTATGCTGTCATATGACCACTTTTGTGAATGCTCTTGTATGGAGAGGTATGGACTGCTTGGAGACCAAGAGTGTATTTCTGAAACACACATAAGTAAATAATTAATAGACTCATGAATATACAAGTTATTGAACAGCTTAGATGATACCAGAACTTAGATACAACAGTTTAGACCATACAACAGTTTAGAACATACATCAGTTTAGATCCTGCATCAGCCTAGATCATATATTGGCTTAAATCATATACCACCATCTTAGATCATACATCACCATAGATCATACAACAGCTTAGATCATACGTCAGCCAAGATAATACATTAGCTTAGATCATAAATCGGCTTAGACAATACATCAGCTGTTGTATATTTAGAATATATAATGTTCTGACTGTTCAGTGATACACCTATCACTTGCTAAAACATAAGTATCATCAGCATATCCTGCTCAGCAGAAGTCAGGTTCCCGCAAACCAACTTGGGTATAAGCCCAATGTAGCGGCTTCTCAGCAACTTCTGTCTTCAAATTCTGAGCCATCATCTTCTAAAATGTGTTAGCTTCACTGGTCAAAATCATAGCACACATACATGGACCTGTAAATGGAACCTGTAGAATAGAGAATACCATGGTGAGGGCAACTCAATCCTGGCCGGAATTAGGTGAGTGTAGGCCAATAGCAGCACTCAGATCTATAACAGAGATCCGATCTCTGTCATATGGCCAAATAACTCATCATATGATCTGAGACATGGCAACACCAGGAAAGAATTAAGGAACGGGTAGAAACCCAGCAGATGCCCTACTGGCAGATCCTACCATTTCACATTCCTCTCCTCCCTCTCAACCATTCTTAATCTCTCTAATTATTATTCCACTACATTGTCCTCAACTCCCTGAGTAAAATGATATATCACACAAGCTAGTTGAAGCCACACAATAGAATACTAGTGCCGACGCTCCTATGATACTTTCTAGCACCGCACTTATAGAACATTCTATCACTAATCATAAACATTATATCATCACACTTATAATACATTATATCACCGCACTATGATACATTATATTACCGCACTATGATACATTATATTACCGCACAGTACTGTACTCTATTCCTAATCATACTCTAAGTTAGATATGATTAATATCCCACCATATGCCTATTCCAGTTGGTAATCGAAACTAGGCGATCACAGACTGGATCTATGTCCGCCGATAACTATCAACACTTTGACACCCCTAGTTTCTTTTATGTAACACAACTCGGAATACTGCATCGCTCTTTCCAACTTCAGAAATCTGGTCAACTCACTCCTCTTGTTTACTGCAACGCTTTTTATATTGGGCTGTGAGTGACGTCACCAAAAAGTCCAGACGCTTACCAGTCCAGAGTCTGGTTCCTCCTCCTGTTCTAGACTAACTGGAGTCAACCCGCGGTCAAATTTGCTTTCATTTGGGGAAATTCCAGTCCGTCCGGGAACCAGAGAATTCCCCACATCAGAGGATCCATCCCGCCTGTTTTCCAGACTCTCCGTCTATCACTTCAAAGCCCACTACCGCCGTGGCAGACAAATGACGCCGTTGTTAGTCTCGAGCAACAATTTTGTTAACAAAATGCCGACCGGTGTAGACATTGTAACGTGACGTATTTGTTCAGAACAATCCACATCATACAGATTCGCCGACCAGATGTAGACATTCTGACGCGACGTGTTTGGCTTCCCCGTTAGAAATGCCGATCCTATGTAAACAGTTTTAACGACGTATTCTTCTCAGTCTGTACATCAAAGGATTACTTGTTTTTGCCGATTACTGTCGGGTCTTGTTTGTCATTGATCGAATCTCAAGTTTATTTATGCGACACTTACCTCAGAAATACAAGCTGTGAGTCATTAGTGTGTCTCAAAACTTTCGTGACGTTTCAGGTGACCAAAATATTTAAATTTTCTTTGTTTTATCGTCTTTAATAGCCAACCTTCTTCAATATTCAGCTCTAGAAGTATGGATGCATTTGTTCATTTCTTTATCCAAGATATTCTTATAAGTCGTCTATAACATTTATATTCAAAGGCACGTATGCGCTGTTCAGCTTGTTTATTAAGTAACCAGGTCTCACAGGCATATGTTGCAATGGGAAAGATCAAAAATCAATTTTTTAAATATTGAGCACAACCCACTACTGGCAACGCCGATCGCATTCTGGTATGAACCTAAGGCCTATCCACGTCAATATGGAAGCACTATACTCGAGTTTCGCCCTCATTTGAGCTCGTCAGTAGTGCATATCCCTGACCGGATCCGGAAACAGTCCCGGGTGTAACCACGCGGCACACACTGGACACACCAAATTATCACAACAGAACATCACAACACTACCCATCGTAGGCCATGCTCAAGAGTATAGTGCTTCCATATTGACGTGGATAGGCCTTAGGTTCATACCAGAATGCGATCGGCGTTGCCAGTAGTGGGTTGTGCTCAATATTTAAATTTAAAATCCCGAAACAACCACATAATCAATCAATTTTTTGTTTTGTTTTTGTAGTTCTATCTATCCTACACATGATATTATCGACCCCAAATATGCAAACTCACGGACAGCCTTCAGTTCGTAATTAGAAATTTTAATTGATGACCGTGCACCAGCATCTTGTTCCATCACCTGTGTTTTTTTGTTTTTTTTAGGCTGATGGTGAGCCCATATTCTTTGCAGGCAGCTGCAAAACGATCTATGAGCCGTTGGAGATCCTCTGCTGCATGAGTAGTCAGTGCTGCATCGTCTGAAAAAAGTAGTTCTTTTACGATCTTGATTTTATTCTGGTCTTTGCCTTGAGTCTTGATGGGTTAACAAAATTACCATCAGATCTTGTTTGGAGGTATATGTCTTCAGTGGCAGTCTCAAATGCCTGTCTTAAGAGAAGGGCGAAGAAGATACCAAAAAAGTGTAAGAGCAAGCACGCAGCCCTGCTTTACCCCGATGTTGATGCTGAATGACTGGGATATTAAGCGAACGAATAAGATGGTCCCCTGCATGTTTTCGTGAAACGATTTCACGAGACTTAGCAGGATGGGTGGATATCCTATCTTCTCAAGGATAATAAAAAGGCCGTCTCTGCTCACGAGGTCAAATGCCTTTGTGAGGTCGATGAAGGCAATATATAAAGGCTTCCTCTGTTCTCTGCATTTCTCCTGTAACTGCCTGAGTAAGAAAATCATGCCGATGATGCAACTGTGGGTCTAAATCCGCACTGTGATTTGGGGGTAGATTCTTTCAGCAAGAATTTGTAATCTTTTAAGGATTACTCGAGCAAAAAGCGAAAATCATGCCTGTAATGCTGGTGATCGATTTAAATGGCGAGTCACGACCGCCCACGCTTTCCGGCATGGCACAAAATTGATTGATTGAATGCTGAGAAGAAAATGTCACGATAATTGTTGCAATCGCTTCTGTCACCTGTGTTTTTATAAATAGTAACAATGTTTGCGTCCCTCATATCTTGTGGTACTGATTATAACATTATTCTTTGCAGCAGAGCTGCTGTACTGCATACAGTTTGGGATGAATGTTTCTTTGCCGCATTTTAAAATTACAGGTGGAATACCAACTTTTCCTGGTTTCTTTCCGGATTTGAGAGTGTCTAGTGCTTCACTGATTTCTGTGAGGAACGGTTCATTATCCAGGGCATGCGTGGTGGGCTGTTGTTCAATGGCTTCTAAAGTTTCCTCCCCGACAATGTTCTCCACTGAATATAGCCCTGAGTAGTTTTCTATCCAGCGATCCATTTGTTTAGCTCGATCTTTTATGATTACCCCCCCCCCCCCCCCCCGTTTATCGTAAAGGGGCCATCTTATTTTCTGATGGGCCGACAGCTTGCTTGATGCCCTCGTACATTCCTCTGAATATTTCCTGTATAAATAGCTGTAGAATAACAACAGCAATTCAGTACCACGAGGAGTCAGTCATCTTTCGGAGCCATGACTTTAGGAAAGACCACGTCAAACCCATGACAGGGCCTTTAGGAGAGACCACGTCAAACCCATGATTTTAGGAAAGACCACGTCAAACCCATGACAGGGCCATTAGGAAACACCACGTCAAACCCATTACAGGGCCATTAGGAAAGACCACATCAAACCCATGACTTTAGGAGAGACCACATCACACCCATTACAGGGCCATTAGAAAACACCACGTCAAACCCATGACTTTAGGAAAGACCACGTCAAACCCATGACAGGGCCATTAGGAAACACCATGTCAAACCCATTACAGAGCCATTAGGAGACACCACGTCAAACCCATTACAGGGCCATTAGGAAAGACCACGTCAAACACATGACAGGGCCATTAGGAAAGACCAAGTCAAACACATGACAGGGCCATTAGGAAAGACCATGTCAAACCCATGACAGGGCCATTAGGAAAGACCACGTCAAACTCATGACAGGGCCATTAGGAAACACCACGTCAAACCCATGACAGGGCCATTAGGAAAGACCACGTCAAACCCATGACAGGGCCATTAGGAAATACCACGTCAAACCCATGACAGGGCCATTAGGAAAGACCACGTCAAACCCATGACAGGGCCATTAGGAAAGACCACGTCAAACCCATGACAGGGCCATTAGGAAAGACCACGTCAAACCCATGACAGGGCCATTAGGAAAGACCATGTCAAACACTGGACAGGGCCATTAGGAAAGACCACGTCAAACCCATGACAGGGCCATGGTCATAGTTATTGCCAGTTTCATTTTACAATTGTCTTTTTTTATTTCTTGTGCTCTCGCTTTGAGCTTAAGCGTAGGATATACACACACTTTTATAGAAGTGGTGGACTGAATGTTGCGTGAGGATTAACTTTCGCTATTGACAGTGTCCCTCGCCTCTGAGGTTACAGTTTCATCCTCAGATGAAGAGGGAAGATTTAGTTCCCCTACGTCCCAATAACTCTACCACTCGCCCTCTAATCCACCTCTATTTAGCCAATAATTACCAACAACCATTAAAATATACATTACATAATACACTGTATTTCAGTTAATTCTATGGGAAATAGTGTTTCGCGATACATCGTTTTCCAAGAACGTAGCCCCGACGTTAACCGGGGCCTTCCAGTATGGTTTATACGAGTGCTTGTGGTGTGTAGCTGTCAGAACTAAAACTTATTTCAAGCAGTCTATCTAAGGTGTACCATTTGTTTTAACAGTTCCAGACTGAGTATTGCTGAAGTTTCAATCCAAGCCCAGAGCATACCTCCTGGTGACGAGTGTAGACAGTTGGAGCTGGAAGGAGCAGAACCAGATAACTCTAATGTTAAGTTGTCATACTTACAGACCACCAGCAGTACACAATTCTAAGATCACGCCATGTCCTGTGATTCTAAATTACATGTTGTCCAATAAATAAATATTTACTATACTCCCTGCCATGTTGTGAAGTCTAACTCATGGCATAGGGAAAGAGGGTCACACGAAAGGACGTGACACGCGTGACTTTAGGTCATGAACTGGCCGCTAAGATTGCCACTGGAGCGAATGTCCATTTTACTTTAGTAAAGTAAACATATCTTGTTAGCATATAAACTGCCAGGATCTCTATGGTTGTGGGGCCACCAAACTCTTTAACCCAACAGTGGGAAAGCTAAGTATTATAGATATAGGTTCTCAAGCTGGGATTTCCTGGTTATATTGTTTGTTTAGAAGTGTCTTTTCAACACCACAGGAAGTCTTCTGACAGCATTACTGTCTTAGTTTTCAGAATAAATCTCCTTAATTGTGTATTCCTTGAATGTGTATTCAAATACTTGATCACCGTGCCAGCAGGCAAGCATGCTAGTCACTTCACTGCCATGGCGACCAACCACACTACAAACACCTAATATTATTGTAAGGCAACAGCTGTAATAGAAAGCTGATCAAATACAAGTTTGCCAAGAGATATCTGTTACAACAACCTTGCAGTCACACTCTAAGAGAAGAGTGTTTTAAAAACCCTAACAGATTAAACTTAAACATTCAAAGAATATTATCCTGCACCACATCAATAACACTACAAGTTAAGTAGTCTGTCATTACCACTTCAAAGAAGAAAGTCCTTTACTATTATCTCCACCCCAGTATGTGAACCAAAGACATATTTAGTCAGCCATTGATCACAGAGCAACTGAACTTTGGCATAATCAACAGCAAATGAAAGAAGAACAACCATAATCAACAAACTCATCATCTCATCTCATCATGTTCCTCTTGTACCTTGCGGTGTCGAGGTGAAGTATAAACTTCGTGAGAGTGCCCGGTTATGGGCTTCGTATATCGACATTCCCATGGATTCTGTTATTCCCTCAGTCCAACGTTTACGTGGTCGGCCTCTTCCTCTGTTTCCATCTGGTCTGTACATCATTGCTTGTTGTGGCATGCTGTTGACTGGTAGCCTACTTGCATGGCCAAACCATTTGACTTGCTGCTTTCTAATAAAATCTAGAGCAGCTTTAACCCCTACTTTAGTCCTGATTTCTTCATTTCTGATCTTATCTCTTCTTGATACGTTGAGTATTCTTCTCAGAAACCTCATTTCTGTTGTTGTGATTTTTCTTTTCTCTTTTTCTGTCATTGTCCAGGTTTGGCATTGGTAGCAGAGAGTTGGTAGGAAGATTGTGTTGTAAAGTGCTTTCTTAGTAGTTATTGATACATGTTTGTTCTTTAGTATTGGAGCCATTTGTCCAATGAGTTGATTTGCCTTATTGCACCTATTTTCGATCTCGTCTTCTGATCTGCCATTTGTATTTTTAATTTTGCAAATGTCAATAATTGTATTATTAGTCATAATGGTGTATTACATTTATGTTTGTAACAATAAATAACAATTTGTGATTTATTACACAAGAATAAATAACTTGGGATATTTTAACACCAGTTACACAAAGTTGACTAGCCAAGTTAACCCAGTGAATTCTGAAATATGATAAACTAAACAATGAAAACACTTTCAAATTTACACCAGAAAAGAACACAAAGCAAACAAATGTTACACTTATTCACGAAACCCCTGGGCAGCTCAGTCAGCATCACTGTTTCCCTGTCAGACTGTGGTTGTAACAGTTGCCAAAGAGCATGTGATAGACTAGTTTGGAAATATTATTTTGTGTGGGCTTCTAATCAGTTGTGATAGTCATCATTATTTGTAAATGTACAGGCTGAAATTATGGGCACGCCTACACAATTGTATTTGCATAGTATGTAATATATACACTATACAGAAATAGTTTACACTGGCTGTTAGGGCAGGGAAGAGAGGCCAAGCAAACACAGTTGGCCACCATCACCTTCATTGAGTTATCTACCAGAGATATTTTGGCACATCTTTGTGGCTGTTCCTGTCAAGACCACTGTGATAGCCTGTTCACTGTGATACCCCATCATTAGAGACTAACAAGTATTGAGTCATGAGGAACACAACAACCGTAAACATCACATCTGTGAAAGTCAAGTCAAGAGGAACACAACCACCATAAACATCACGTCTGTGAAAGTAAAGTCAAGAGGAACACAAAAACCATAAACATCACATCTGTGAAAATAAACTAAAGAGGAACACAACAACCATAAACATCACATCTGTGAAAGTCAAGTCAAGAGGAACACAACAACCATAAACATCACATCCGTGAAAGTCAAGTCAAGAGGAATACAACAACTATAAACATCACATCCATGAAAGTAAAGTCAAGAAGAACACAACAACCATAAACATCACATCCGTGAAAGTAAAGTAAAGAAGAACACAACAACCATAAACATCACATCTGTGAAAGTAAAGAGGAACACAACAACCATAAACATCACATCCGTGAAAGTCAAGTCAAGAGGAACACAACAACCATAAGCATCACATCCGTGAAAGTCAAGTCAAGAGGAACACAACAACAATAAACATCACATCCATGAATGTAAAGTCAAGAGGAACTCAACAACCATAAACATCACATCCGTGAAAGTCAAGTCAAGAAGAATACAACATCCATAAACATCACATCCATGAAAGTAAAGAGGAACACAACAACCATAAACATCACATCTGTGAAAGTAAAGAGGAACACAACAACCATAAACATCACATCCATGAAAGTCAAGTCAAGAAGAATACAACCATAAACATCACATCCGTGAAAGTCAAGTCAAGAAGAATACAACATCCATAAACATCACATCCGTGAAAGTCAAGTCAAGAGGAACACAACAACCATAAACATCACATCTGTAAAAATAAACTAAAGAGGAACACAACAACCATAAACATCACGTCTGTGAAAGTCAAGTAAAGAGGAACACAACCACCATAAACATCACGTCTGTGAAAGTAAAGTCAAGAGGAACACAAAAACCATAAACATCACATCTGTGAAAATAAACTAAAGAGGAACACAACAACCATAAACATCACATCTGTGAAAGTCAAGTCAAGAGGAACACAACAACCATAAACATCACATCCGTGAAAGTCAAGTCAAGAGGAATACAACAACTATAAACATCACATCCATGAAAGTAAAGTCAAGAAGAACACAACAACCATAAACATCACATCCGTGAAAGTAAAGTAAAGAAGAACACAACAACCATAAACATCACATCTGTGAAAGTAAAGAGGAACACAACAACCATAAACATCACATCCGTGAAAGTCAAGTCAAGAGGAACACAACAACCATAAACATCACATCCGTGAAAGTCAAGTCAAGAGGAACACAACAACAATAAACATCACATCCATGAATGTAAAGTCAAGAGGAACTCAACAACCATAAACATCACATCCGTGAAAGTCAAGTCAAGAAGAATACAACATCCATAAACATCACATCCATGAAAGTAAAGAGGAACACAACAACCATAAACATCACATCTGTGAAAGTAAAGAGGAACACAACAACCATAAACATCACATCCATGAAAGTCAAGTCAAGAAGAATACAACCATAAACATCACATCCGTGAAAGTCAAGTCAAGAAGAATACAACATCCATAAACATCACATCCGTGAAAGTAAAGAGGAAAACAACAACCATAAACATCACATCAGTGAAAGTCAAGTCAAGAAGAATACAACATCCATAAACATCACATCCGTGAAAGTAAAGAGGAAAACAACAACCATAAACATCACATCCATGAAAGTCAAGTCAAGAAGAATACAACATCCATAAACATCACATCCGTGAAAATAAAGAGGAACACAACAACCATAAACATCACATCCATGAAAGTCAAGTCAAGAAGAATACAACAACCATAAACATCACATCCGTGAAAGTCAAGTCAAGAAGAATACAACATCCATAAACATCACATCTGTGGAAGTAAAGAGGAAAACAACAACCATAAACATCACATCCATGAAAGTCAAGTCAAGAAGAATACAACATCCATAAACATCACATCCGTGAAAGTAAAGAGGAACACAACAACTGTAAACATCACATCCGTGAAAGTCAAGTCAAAAGGAACACAACAACCATAAACATCACATCCGTGAAAGTCAAGTCAAGGACCAGCTCTCACACCATGAGCTGTACTGGGTATATGGTGCTAGCCCCATATGTTTAGACCAATTGACATTCCATGGGAGATATGGGGGATTTGTTCAGGCACACAGTTATAATTTTGGAGTTTTTTTAAAGTTTGAATTAAACATAAATCAAAATTAATATATATTACTGCTGAGGGACAGATCATCAAGTGAATAAATGAATTATACATGGGCTGAATTACAAAACACATAATCATTGGTATTAATTGAATAAGGAACATCAGTTTTTTCCCATGGTAATTGCAAATTTAAAATAAATTCTGTTTGTTTGCATAAACCTGCCGGGAACTGTCTAATTACTAATGCCTTGATGTATTTGAGCAATCATTTATTGTTCATCAAATACAATATACAAGATGGTTTCTGTTTTTTTTAAACTTTATGATGGCTATTTAAAAAAACGTCTCAAATTGCAGAGCTAAGAATTTTATGAACTGACAACTGCACAGGGATTCCTGAAAACTGTAAATCTGTTTTCCACCCGTACTGGTATATGTTTGATTACTTGATTTGCTAATTGCTACCTTAGGGAGTAGATTTGTGTGGCTGGTCATGATGTTTGATGCAGACAACTGAATATATATCATATTGTTGATTAAAGTTAAGAGTTTCTAGGCATCTTTCAGTGTGTCATTGTAGCAAATCATTATAGCTTGATTACACAGGGTCCATACCAGGACACGCTTATACTGAATAGGTGCAAAGCTATTTAAATTCTGGTACTGGCCCGTCCATGTTCCCTTTCAATAGACAGATCTTTGGATGGTGCCATCCTGTCAATGTTGAATTAATATTTCTAAGAATGATAAGGTGTCATTATGTTCGTGGTCAACAAAGAAATGTTCTTGTGGGCTTGGTTCATGATGGAGTGAAATGATTCAGCCTAGTTGTCTGGTCTCTGGGATGAATAATATATCATCCAGTGGTACAGAACTCATTCATTCATTCAGTAGCATGTCCTTTGCAGAACCTCGCTCCCACAACAACATGGTTGTTAGGGTTTCTTGGAAAGTTTTGCAGAAGGTAGTTTGCTGTTGCTTTCCTTCTGGGCAGTGACTGTACTAGTCCGTGGCCATAGCCATTGTCTCTACTGATGAGATCATCTGCCTGTTTCTGCAGAGTGCAAACCATAACCAACAACAATATGTTGTCTGCTCTCAGACTCCATCCACCACCTGCTTCCATGGCTTCACATAATCCCAATGGGTGGGGGATACATGAACACCTATGGTAGTTGGCAGGGCACATGATGATGATGCAGTCTCATATGTCTCTTCAGATCACAAGTCTGAGTATAAGAAGCACCACAATCATCACACTTGTAAGGTTTCTCTCCTGTATGTGTTATCTTATGGTTCTTCAGACTGCCAGCTTGAGTAAAAGAAGCACCACAAACGTCAAACTTGTAAGGTTTGTCTCCCGTATGTGTTCTTGTATGTTTCCTCAGAATGTCGAGTCGAGTAAAAGAAACACCACAAACATCACATGTGTATGGTCTTTCTCCTGTATGTGTTCTCTTGTGGGTCTTCAGACTGCCAGCTTCAGTAAAAGAAGCACCACAAACATCACACTTGTAAGGTTTCTCTCCTGTATGTGTTCTCTTGTGGGTCTTCAGGTGGCCAGCTTCAGTAAAAGAAGCACCACAAACATCACACTTGTAAGGTTTCTCTCCTGTATGTGTTCTCTTGTGTTTCTTCAGGTGGCCAGCTTGAGTAAAAGAAGCACCACAAACATCACACTTGTAAGGTTTCTCTCCTGTATGTGTTCTCTTGTGGGTCTTCAGACTGCCAGCTTCAGTAAAAGAAGCACCACAAACATCACACTTGTAAGGTTTCTCTCCTGTATGTGTTCTCTTGTGGGTCTTCAGGTGGCCAGCTTCAGTAAAAGAAGCACCACAAACATCACACTTGTAGGGTTTCTCTCCTGTATGTGTTCTCTTGTGTTTCTTCAGGTGGCCAGCTTGAGTAAAAGAAGCACCACAAACATCACACTTGTAAGGTTTCTCTCCTGTATGTGTTCTCTTGTGGGTCTTCAGGTGGCCAGCTTCAGTAAAAGAAGCACCACAAACATCACACTTGTAAGGTTTCTCTCCTGTATGTGTTCTCTTGTGGGTCTTCAGGTGGCCAGCTTCAGTAAAAGAAGTAGCACAAACATCACACTTGTAAGGTTTCTCTCCTGTATGTGTTCTCTTGTGTTTCTTCAGGCGGTCAGCTTGAGTAAAAGAAGCACCACAAACATCACACTTGTAAGGTTTCTCTCCTGTATGTGTTCTCTTGTGGGTCTTCAGGTCGCCAGCTTGAGTAAAAGAAGCACCACAAACATCACACTTGTAAGGTTTCTCTCCTGTATGTATTCTCTTATGTTTCTTCAGGTCGTGGGCTCGAGTAAAAGAAACACAACAAACATCACACATGTAAGGTTTCTCTCCTGTATGTGTTCTCTTATGTCTCTTCAGATTGCCAGCTTGAGTAAAAGAAGCACCACAAACATCACACTTGTAAGGTTTCTCTCCTGTATGTATTTTCTTGTGAGTCTTCAGGTGGCCAGCTTGAGTAAAAGAAGCACCACAGTCATCACACTTGTAGGGTCTCACTACTATGTGTCTTCTGATGTGATACTTCAAACTGCCAATTTGAGTGAAAGAAGTGCCACAATCATCACACTTGTAAGGTTTCTCTCCTTTATGTATTCTCTTGTAATTCATTTTCTTTTGGCACTCTAGATGGCCATCTTGAATCACAATACCATCCCATTCATTACATTTGTTTGCCATCCCTTCAGTATGTGTTCTTTTATATATGTCTACACAAACATTTGGACTAGATACATCAGACACGTCTCCTGTGTGACTTTTTTGAAAGCTATAATTGACATAACCAAAAATGTCATCAAGAGACTGTGCAAAGCTCTGTGTATGGTTTACTTGTGTTTCCTTATTTTGCTGCTGACAATTCTCAACAGTCAGAAATAGTTTATTGTTTGTATCAAATACACAAGACCCACTATCTGACATTTGACAACAATTTTCATGTTTTACTGATGCCTTATGACTGTTCTCAACCATTCTTGATTCTGAGTTGCTGTGTTCTGTCATTTCTTGAACAATGCTACACCCAGTTATGGCTACCATTTTACTAAAGCTATGACTTCTGTCCTCACACAGAACATCTGATAGTTCTTGTTTGACAACCTTCATGTCTATGCTGTCATATGGCCACTTTTGTGAATGCTCTTGTAAGGAAAGGCATGGACTACTTGGAGACCATGCATGCATTTCTGAAACACACATATATAAATAATTAATAGATTCATGAACATACAAGGTATTGAACAGCTTAGATGATACCTGAACTTAGATCATACATTAGCTTAGATCACACATCAACTTATATCATACATCAGCTAAGATCATATATTAATACATCAACTTATATCATACATCAGCTTAGATCATATATTATCCTAGATCATACATAATCTTAGAACAGACATCTGCTTAGGTCCTATATAGGCTTAGATCACAAATTGGCTTCCAATCATACATCAGCCTAGATCATGCATCAGCTTAGATCATACATCATTCTACTTCATACATCAGCTTAGAAAAGACATCAGCTTAAATCCTACATCATTCTAGATAATAAATGGACTTAGATCATACAACAGCTTAGATCATATATCAGCTTAGTTCATATATCAGCTTAGTTCAAATATTAGCCTAGATCATAAATAAGCTTAGATGGAACATCAGCCTAGATCAGACATTATTCTAGATAATACATTAGCTGAGAACAAACATCAGCTTATATCATCATCAGTTTATAAAAAACATTAACTTATCCTACATCAGCCTAGATCCTAAATTGGCTTAGATCATATACATTGGCACCTTGCCGTCTTGACCGACGATAGTTTGTGCTTCAAAAAGGCATAATAACTATTACTCATGGCAGTAGCGAATGTGACTAATAAGGCCAATTCACGCTGTAAATGTTTGCCTACAGTGGATGCATGTGAACACGTGGTCATTTCCACCATCATACGTCTCACATGCTCGGTGTATGACTTATCTGCAATAAGTTTCTCGTTTGTCTTTATCCAATTTCTGATATTTGCCCTCCATGCAACACGTTCAGGGGCGACTTGCTCCCAATGTGCATTATCAATTCCTGTATCAATCATGTACCGCTTACACATGTCTTTGTGTCTTAGTAGAGGCCGACCCTGAGATCTCTTACCCATCTGTAATTCACCCAAAAAAATGTCCTTTGGTACTCTACCATTATCCATCCTCGTAAGATGTCCTATCCATCGAAGTCTATGAAGACTGAGCATGGAATAAACCGTCACACGACCTGATCTTTCCAATACTTCAGTCTTTGTGATTTTGTCTTGCCACTTAATACCAAGAATTCTTTGCACACACCGCATATGAAAGCTGTTTAAATGTTTCTCTTGTTGTGTGTAAGTTGTCCAGGTTTCACTGCCATAAAGAAGAGTACTAAGGACACAGGCTTGATAGACACGGACTTTTGTTTTGGCAGTAAGCATCATGTTCTCCCAGACTCTTTTTTGTAACCTGTTCATTGTTGTTGCTGCCTTACCAATCTGGATGTTGACTTCCTGATCTAGGGATAATTTGCTATTTACCCTGATCCTAGATATGTAAAATGGTCTACCATCTCTAGTTCGGTGTTGTCAATGAAGATTGATGTAACCCCATGTGTACCTTGTGACATAATCTGTGTCTTCTTTTTGCTAATTGTTAAACCAAATTCAGAACAAGCATTGGAGAATGCAGATAGCAGACATTGTAATTCTTCCTCAGAGTGGGTCCTAACTGCAGCATCATCTGCAAAAAGCAACTCTCTGATCAGTACCCTTCTAATTTTGGTCTTGGCCTTCAATCTCTGAGCATTCTTAGATCATATATCAGCTAAAATAATATATCAGCTTAGATCATACATCAGCTTAGATCATAAATCAGCTTAGATCATAAATCAGCTTAGATCATACAACATCTTAGATCAGACATCAGCCTTGATCAGGGGTGGGCAAACTTTTTGTGCGGAGGGCCGCATATATATATATATATATACGCTAGCCTACGGGACACCCTTGGGCAAGCTGGAGTACCCGTTTACCCCCCCCCCCCCCCCCCATCAGGGTTACGTGAAGCCATGTGTGCAGGTGGTGGATGAAGTTGAAGAGCAGCCAACAGATAGTTGTAGGGTATGGTCGTCACCTTCACGACGGCAGGCAGAGGATCTGTTTTTTGTTTAAGACAATGGCTACGGTCACTGACCAGTATGGTCACTGCTAGGAAGGAAAGCAATGGCAAACTACCTTCTTTACAGATGCCAAGAATATCATGTACTGCAGTCTTATAATCAGAGAAACAACATAAATGGGTGCTCCATAGGAGCAACCTTGCCCGGTAGGGGTAGTCACGTGCACCAGGTGACTCTAGACCGTCATCAGGCGACTGAGTGCAAAAGAATATCAACATTGAAAATAGGAACTTGGAATGTAGAACTATGAGTGGGGATGGAAAATTTGATAACATTAAGAATGAAATGAGAAGATTAAATATTAACCTATTAGATATATGTGAGACCAGATGGACAGGAATGGGCATTATAACATCTGAGGAATATAGAATAATCTATTCTGGTGGAGAGAAACAACAGCGAGGAGTAGCAATTATAATGGATACACAGTATATAATGAAACTAGAACACTATATACAACAATAAGAAAGAGACAAGCAGCTTTCTTTGGTCATGTAATGAGAAGAGAGGCATTGGAGAACATCGTGACAACTGGAAAGATCGAGGGGAAGAGGCAGAGGCAGACCAAGAGAGATGATGCTGGATGGATTGAGACGGTGGCATGGAGGAATATCAGCAGCAGAGTTGATCCAGAAAACCAAAGACCGAGATCTGTGGAGAGCCATGAACACCTACGCCAGCTGGCAGGGCACTTGATGATGATGACACAGGCAGCAAAATCGATCCAAGGATATTGGACTGTATCAGACAGAGTGTTACTTGTGAAGTTGAGTGGAAGACCTTTTGATGTCAATGTCATCCAAGTTTACGCACCAACAGCAGACAGTAGTCATGACGGCATTGATGAATTTTATAATGATTTAGAGAAAGCCTTCAAGAAATGCAAGAATTCTGAAGTAAATATCATAATCGGTGATTTGAATGCCAAAGTTGGAAATCAACAGGATGGATGCATAGTAGGCAAGTATGGACTAGGGGAACAGAATGAAAGAGGTTGCAGACTTGTACAGTGGGCAAAAGAGCATGATTTGATTATTGGAAACACCTGGTATCAACAGCACCCAAGGGGATTATGGACATGGAGGAGCCCTGATCATAAGATCAGAAATCAGATTGATTACATTCTCATCAACAGAAGATTTCAACATGCCTTAAAAAGTCGCAAAAGCTATACCAAGTGCAGACTGCTACAGCGACCATAGATTAATCTTAAGCAATTTACATATAAAATTAAAGAAAGTCAAATATTCACAAAGAAACACAAAATTTGATCTACAGGCACTCATGATTGAGGAAATGAAAGATAAATTCAATGTAGAGGTAAAGAACAGATTCGATGCATTGTCCGATATGGAAATATTATTTCAAGACGTCAGTGATCAATGGGAAATATTAAAGAAATCAATCAACCAAGCTGCAGAAACAACCATTCCAAAAATAAAGATTATAGACGCAAGAAATTGATGACGGAAGACATCTTAAAACTCATGGAAATTGATTGATTGATTGATTTAGGAATCAACATCACAGCATTCAGGGCATTCCCATAAGTGCTCCGTCCCCATCCTCAGCAGCCAGCGAAGAGTTCCAGCACTAATAGTACCAGTAGCAATCTGATTATAAGTCCGTCTCGCCTTTCCTTTGAGCGTTGAGCGTCGGCCAGATCCCTTCGTCACTCCTCGTTGTCTCATTCTTGCCAGACCATGGTAATCCATTTGCTCCTCCGAGGTGTGCACGTGCTCCCACAAGGCCGCAACCACGTCTGCCTTGTCATGTATCAATACTCCACCAAGTTCTGCAGAGCCAGCCAATCTGTCCACCTGTTCATTTCCCAGCACACTGGCATGCCCCGGAGAAAATATCCAGGCGATGCTTGTCACCCGTGACCTCTGAAGCGAAGCAAGCCACTCCGCACGAAGTCTGCACGTCCTCACCCTCATCAGCATGCTTTCTGAGTCAGTTACAATCACGATGTGTGTGTGTGTCATATTCTCCATCCAGCGGAGAGCCGCAGTGACTGCCTCCACTTCCATTCTTAAGCTGGATGTTGTGGTATCATATGCCAGGCTCTCCTGCCCCAAACATCGACCATTAGCTTTGGCTATGAACCCCCAGCCACTTCTCTCACCTCTTGACACTGAACCATCTGTGTAAATAATCTCATCACTCGAGTGAGCATTGTCCTGAATTAGTTGCTGGATTTCCACTTCCGTGGCCCCTGCTGGCCAATCCCTGCACTCCCGGCTTAATGTGATTATAACTCTGCACAAGTCTGACTGCTCCGCTGGCACTCTGACCCACTCCTCTCCATGTCTAATGTTCTCCAAGGGGCACACCTGTCTGATCGTATCCTCCTGCCTGAGCCATCCATGATTTCCCTCTTATCAGTCGCTGACCCTTAACTGCGTCCAGCGCCTCACGCAGTGGGTGGTTTGTGTCTGCAGCTACTCTGAGGTATGCCTTCTCCTGCATCACCTTGAGCCTACCAGCAACAGTTGGCAGACCAAGGATGTAACGCGTATACACACCACTGGGGTGTCTCTAGTGCATCCCAGAATGACCAGCATAGCTTCATTCTGTATGCGCTCTAACTTCACCAGCTGACTCTCTGAGACAGTGAGCAGACCTAATCCATAATCAATTACTGAGAGGATCAAGTGCTGGTATAGCGTGAAAAGTATTCTCTGCTCTGTGTCCATTGCAGCCATAGTTTTAAGTGCATTGAGTCCCTTTTGAGTTCTTGTCACGACCGTCTCCACATGGTCCTTGAAGGATAGACTCCTGTTAAATGTGATCCCCAGATACTTCAGTTTGTTCTCTCTGCTGACATTTCTACCATCTATCGCGAGGCTTGGGACATCAGCTCTTACAATCCTGTTGTCCAGAGAGCACCACAAAACAGCCGCCTTTTCCGGGTGGATGACAGCACTCATTTCTGTGCATCAGTCAATCACTTTATCTACTGTCGCCTGTAACTCCTGGGCTGTTTGCTCCCTATCTCTCCCCTGCCTATATGCAAGAATATCATCTGCAAATGTTAGTATTCTTCCAACCCCTGGTGCTTCTAGGTTTGCAATCTTGCTCGTATACACATTAAAGAGCACCGGTGAGACTGCAGATCCCTGTGGCAGTCCCGCGGTTAACATATGTGGCTCTGAGGTCCATGCTCCCAGATGGAGAGCAACCCGACAAGAGTGCAGGACGGCTGTTATCCAGTTCACCAACCAGGGATTGACCCCCATCTCCATCAGTGCGGTCATCAAAATATCATATCGAACTCTATTGTACGCATCCTCGAGATCAAGCGCTACCGCCATCATTTCCTGTCTACTCTGGAATCCCTCATAAACATCAAAGGCAAAAGTGGCTGCATTAGACCAGGTATCTTTTCCTGGCCTGTAGCTTCCCAGGCCTCTTGGAAGAAGCTTCCCCCTTTCCAAAAAATCCTGCAGCTTAACAACGACTCTCTTCTCTAAAACCTTCCCAAATGTATTTTGAAGGGTGATGATCCTAAAGCCGCTAAGCTTTAACTGATCCTTAAATGGTTTTGGGAGAGGGATGAGATAGCTGTGCACCCAATCCTGTGGTATTGATGCTATCCTAATGCTCTGGTTAAAGCAGTCGGTCATCTCTTCCAGGTCTGCTTCGCTCAAACCCTTCATGTGGCCATACCTGACCCCATCGGGCCCTGGTGCCGTGTCTTTTGCCTTTTTCAAAATGTGTTTAACATCTTCACCCGTATGATGTCTTCATACTGCATATTCTTCGTGGTGCCAGATAGCTCCTCTCTAACTGCATCCCTGGTGTCCGCATCATTATGATTGATCTGCTCTAAAATCTCTGGAGAAACGCCTCCCCTTTCTCTTTGTCTGTTGTCACGCGCACACCATCATCTCTATAGATTGTTCCCACTGTCATCGGCCGATCTTTTCTCTGCATTTGCCTATGCAGTTTCCAGAATTTTTGCAGTGTTTTATCACCTTCAATCTCCTTCATGAAACATTCCCATTTTGCCTTTTTGGCCTCTGCAGCACAGCGGTTGAAAACATCCACCTTGTCTTTCTTGACATTTTCCGCTGTGTCCACTTCCTCTCAGTGAGCTTCGAAGTGTCTGTCGCACTTTCTTTAGCTGCTTCACTGCAGCTCTCTTTGCTTTCCAAGCATGGTCTACTTCTGGGGTCCACCATGGGGGCTGCAAAAAGGGAGTTTTAACAGTCCTGTTGCATGCCCCTTGTCTAAGACGTCCAAGAAGGCAATCGGTCCACTCATACCAGAAGGTCTTGCGCGCTATCCCAGCTTTAACTTTCCTGGGTTTAGAGATCAGGACTGAGCATGGCATGTGATCACTCCCATGGTCATTCAACACATTCCACTTTACATCAAGGACTGCTGACTGGGAGACAAGTGCCAAGTCAATAGCTGTGTCTGCATCGCCAGGCCTCATTGCCATTCTTGTCGGCCTACCATCATTTATGCAGACCACATTGGAGTCCACCATGGCATCCGCAAGGGCAATTCCCTGTCGGTTTTCTCCACTACTGTCCAATCTCCACATATGAGTTGCCTATCACCTGGTAATTCCTCCAGTTCCTTAAGCCAGTCCCAATGTTCCTTTCTGACAAAACAGTCCACTGTGGCACATACATTTATGATGTTCCAACTTAAGCCACCAATCTCCATTTGTATACCCTGGACCTCTCTTGCACTGTGATTCCACTGGCTCAACTCGAGTACCACATGCTTCACTCCTTCCTTCACCAGCAGACCTTGTCCATGTCTCTTCTGCCCAGTAGGGTTTATATAACTGGCGTACCCAGGGCAATGGTATTTGTCTGTATTTAGCTCCTGGAGTATGAGGACGTCAAAATCATATATTAGTCTCTCCAATACAGGACCTCTCTGTCTGGCACTGTGACAATTCGAGATCCCACTCTTACATAGTTTAAACCTGATCTTTCCACTTTTCGTCTTGTTCTCCTGGCGCCTGCCCTCCTATTTCTATGCCGTCGTCTCACACCATTTCCTCGGCTTCTCCTCCTCACTCTCTCTTCGCTAGCCTCTGAGGGATGTGCCAAGCGCAGAGCACGTGCTCCGTAGCTCCGGCGAAGATTCCCATGTTTAAATAAATCCATAGAAAGTTTGGATATTGCAGGAAATAAACGGTCACCCTAGCATTGCCTGCTTGCTAGGGAAGAGGCAGGGGATGTCCCGCAGGAGTCCATACGCCTGGTGCCGCCCCGCACGCCTGTCAGACGTCCAACGTTCACGACCAGTTAACCATGGAAGTAAGAAGAAATAACAAAAATAACAAGGAAATATATGAAGAGATTCACAGGAAAATTAGGAAGCTATGCAAAGAGGCAAAAGAAACATGGCTTGATGAAAATTGCAAGGAAAGTGAAAACCAACACAACACCTGGAATACCAAATTAATGCACAAAAGAATTAATGACATCACTAAAAATAAGAACACACACATCAACGGGTTGCCTAAAAACCAAAGATGCCAAATGCATTATAGAAAAAGATCAGATTTTACACACATGGTCAGATTATGTGAAAGTCCTTTATGATGATATGTTGACTGGGCCTCCAATAAAGGAATTTAATGGTTCATTTCAAACTATATAGCTTTATATTAGACACATTCATGTTTTTCTTAGCCCGTGTTAAACAAAAATATGCTGGATCCTGAGTAAAAGGGCTTGCTCCTGAATCATGTTTAAATTGTCCATCCCTGTCGCCATTTCTACTTTGTCATAAAATGTTTGTAATTCCACTTAACTACTGTTTGATTTTGGTACCTACGCTTGTATAATATGTATATCTCTTGGTTTGACTTTGAATTGAACAATAATAACTATTTGATTTAATCAAATAACCATTAATTGATTTAGCTGTTTCCTCATCAAACATTAGTTCTACTCCTTTTCTGTATGTATTAATCCTGATCAAATTATTGTGTGTTTGTCTGTTAAAACATTACCAGATCTCCTCCACCTCATCTCACTCATGCCTAGGATATTAATCTTCAAATTTTTCATTTTTTTGTTATTACACTATGCAACTTTCCTTTCTCAACTATGTCCTGACATTCCATGTTCCTATTTTAAACTTTGCTTGAGAAGATATTGTGCTGGTTTCCCTTACCTTCCATATTCAAAATGTGGCCTTTTACATCTGCCTTTAATAGCAATTAATGATTGTTAGGACAAGAGAGTGTCCTGCACTGCTCAACTGCAGAGTTGTGCACTGATCTCAGTGAACACTTGGTCACACCGATGAACTTGTTTTTCCCAGTGTCTGAGTAGATTTACATTCTGCTATTGTGATGGTATTCATGGTATAATGCTTTGACAATTCAGAAAGCAATGGCAAACTCTGAAATGAAGAATTATTTAGTAAATCACAAACAGTCAATAAATGCTGGGGTTGATTGTAACATCCTGTAAAAACTAACTGTTACTTTATATTGCACTTAATCTTACCTTGACCTACACAGACTTCGGGTTGTTCTATCTTGACACATGATGATAGTTTATTCTCCATCTTATATCTACAGTCAGTCTGAAAGGATTTATAAGTTACATTTGTATGCAAACAAATTATATAAATGGATTTGATATTTTGTATTTCAAGATAATTAATGATACAGAATGTCTTATGATTACTTCAAGACATGATTTCTGATATGTTATTCCTCAAGTCCCATTTTAGAATTTGAGTTTGGGAATCTATCACAGTGTAATGATATCAGTTTATCATGACAAAAATAACATAACAATACATGACAAAAATAACATAACAATACATGACAGCTTTATGGAAAATCCTTATTACTTGTGTCACATATCATACACACATTAAAGTTGAAGCAATACTTATAGCGACAGCCATTCTTTATTGTATCTTTTTCCTCCTTCCATACATCCAATAAAGAGTCTTCAATTGGAGAGAAAAGCAAAAGATTCTTGTCATCAATGTTCCCTCTAAACTGCTGCTTAGGAGAAAGAATTCTACTCTGGTAGCTTCTAACATGAAAGTTGTGAGCATGCCTACATTTGACAATGAGATACATTTGGTCCCAATATTGTCTGCTTGTGCATTAAAGCTCCATGATCTGGGCTTTGTTGATGACATTGCCTTCTTGTCCCACACAATGAAATGAGATGCAAGATGTAGCTAAACACATTGGATAGGAGGTCACAACAATGAAGTCTACAAATTCACAGGGAAAGACAAAGATAATGAGAAACAAAATCAAGCAATTGTTTTTTTTTGCTCGCTCGCTTAGACCATACACACTAATTCCAACAGTGCTGGACTGAATCTCACTTTTGGATTAGCTTTCCCTATTATGTGTCCCTTTCTATCAGGTGAGCCCACTCCAACTTCAGAGGCACTTGCAATTTACATCCCCAAGTCAAGGACGATAGGTCAATATTTCAGTCCAACTGTCCTGTGTAAGGGTTGAACCCCTTACCTTGGCATCACCATACCGGATGCTTAAGAACACATGTTTGTACCCATTCAGTCATGCTGACCTACAATCAAGCAAATGATAACCTGATCTCTGTTGGTGAAACTTCACTTCAAGAGGCAGAATTATGTTTTTGTTTGTTGTTTGTCCATCAAGAATGATGATGACCATTCATTTCATCCAGTGGGGTTGAAAGTATAGAACCGTGGGTTCTAAGATGGCTGATAAGGCCTATTTTGGCTCGAAATGTTCTTTGACAATGTGGACAAAGAATGCTTGACGTTTCTGGAGGAGGATTTTCTGCAATGGTTTTTCTGTCCTGCCTTTTCTTCACAGCTCTTGCAGTC
Source organism: Cepaea nemoralis (assembly GCA_014155875.1). NCBI lineage: Eukaryota > Metazoa > Mollusca > Gastropoda > Stylommatophora > Helicidae > Cepaea > Cepaea nemoralis. The sequence goes on from JACEFZ010024862.1 coordinate 281,084, forward strand.
CTGGTGGCAGAATTATACACCTATGTATGTAGCAATGTAGACACAGATGGGTCAACATATAAAGAAATACAGGTTTACTAAAATGGTATGACAGAATCACCAATGTGGGACTCCAGGAGAGAACTAAACAAATACAATCTTATCAAGAAGGAATAACAGATGCTGTACTGTATATGACATACTTTGAGAACAACTGAGAAATGTATTACATGAAAAATTTTGTCTAGAATTGACTGGGTAAATGAAATAAAGGAAGATCTAAAATCACAAGAATAGAGTTAGAGACAGAAATGAATAATATCAGGAGGACATGGGCATGAGATAGCTAAAAATAGAATGGCTTGGACTGAATTGATTGATGGCCCATACCAAATGAGGGATAAAGTGAAAAAGAAAATATTTTGATCAAATCCAACCTGGCAAGTCTCTAAGTATCATAAAATATATCAGGCCAGTGACATTTGATCTTTGACCCCTGCCACAAAAGGCTTCCTATCTAGGTCTATGTCCAGGGATTCCCACATTCTCTTGACAAAAGTCCACCAACTGGCAGCAGCATTTATTTGTCATTTGTGCAGCTGAAGGACACAATTCATTTTTTTTTGTTTGGCGTGTGGATTTGCTTTCCTTATTAACTGTGTCTCTTGCCATCAGGCGAACCCACTCCAACTTCAGAGGTACACAATTCACTAACAACCAAATATTATTATTATATCCAATTTAATTGACTTGAGAGTCTTGAATGAGGTACCAACAGATTTCATTATGCCAGTTCTATCCAACTTATTTTCGTTTTTTTTCCTTACAATTGTTTTTTATTTAAAAAATTTTAAAAAGTTAGAAAAGTGTCATGAAAATATCTAAAGACACTTAATGGGAGGTCACAACAACTAGGTATACAATTTATAGGTGAAAAATTTTAAATAATAAACATAGCAAATGATAACCTGATCTCTGTTAGTAAATAATACTAGATAAGAGAAGTAAACAGATTTGTCTATTTCTCTCCATGAGTTCCCTTAGTGAATCCTCACTTCGAGACATTTGCTGGCTGGGTCTCTTTTCCACAGGGCAGACTGCCGAAAGCGTCGCACAAAACAGGAACTCCGTAGCTCCAGTGACTACCCCCAGGCTGCTTGGCCAACGAGATAGAATGACGATACTCAACACCATTAAAAGATAAATGAATGATGTAGTAAAATATTCAACATTACCAACAGAGTGCGTATTTTATTGAAGTTTTAGTCTAACATTGAACATACACATTCCGCCATGTTTCCTGCAAGATCTGAGGTTAATATAAAAACTCAGATTCTCTCAAATGGTCAATAGCATTACCGAAACAATAATAACATTCATTCATTCAATCATTCAGTAGCATGTCCTTTGCAGAACCTCGCTTCCATAACAACCTTCCGGAAAACCTCTCGATCATAAGCAAGATGTCCCGTGTCCGATACACCCATCTTCTCTTTGGCCTTCCTCTTCCTCTCTTCACAGGCATATTCCCCTCCATTAGTCATTAAACAATATAAAATAACACAAAGTAATGCAGCTTTACATAACAGAATTACCAAAAATACGGGACATTGCGGCGACTAGCCTTCATCAGCAAACAAATACATACACAAAACACAACATATGGTCACGGAGAAGACCCTCCGGTGACTACATTAAGGCGTAACGACGGGATGAGAAGAATAAAAAGATGGGAAAAAATGGAAGCAATAAAGAGAAAATGAAAAGTTTAAAAAAAAAAAAAAAAAATGTTCGTACTTACCTCAGAATCCCAAGCTGTGAGTCATTAGTATGTCTCAAAACTTTCGTGACGTTTCAGGTGGCCAAAATATTTAAATTGTCTTTGTTTTATCGTCTTTAATAGCCAACCTTCATCAATATTCAGCTCTTGAAGTATGAACGAATTTGTTCTTTTCTTTATCCAAGATATTCTTAGAAATCGTCTATAACATTTATATTCAAAGGCATTTATGCGCTGTTCAGCTTGCTTAGTAAGTATCCAGGTCTCACGAGCGTTTGTTGCAATGGGAAAGATGTATGCTCTTAAAGATCTGATTTTCATAGTTCTATCTGTCCTACATTTGATATTATCGACCCCAAATACGCAAACTCATGGACGGCCTTCAGTTCGTAGCTATACATTTTGATTGATGACGGTGCATCAGCATCTTGCTCCATCACCTGTGTGTGTGTGTGTGTGTGTGTGTGTGTGTGTGTGTGTACGTGTGTTTTAGGCTGATGGTGAGCCCAAAGTCTCCGCAGGCGACTGCAAAAGAATTATGAGCCGTTGCAGATCTTCTGCTGCATGAGTAGTCAGTGCTGCATCGTCTGCAAAAAGTGGTTCTTTTATGCATCTTGATTTTATTCTGGTATTTGCCTTGAGCCTTGATGGGTTAACAAGATTACCATCAGATCTTGTATGAAGGTATATGCCTTCTGTGGCAGTCCCAAAATGCCTGTCTTAAAAGAAGGGCGAAGAAGATACCAAAAAGTGTAGGAGCAAGCACGCAGCCCTGCTTTACCCCGCTGCTGATGCTGAATCACTGGGATGTTGAGCCATCGAATAAAATGGTCCACTGCATGTTTTCGTGAAATTATTTCATGAGACTTAGCAGGATGGGTGGTCATCCTATCTTCTCAAGGATCTTAAAAAGGCCATCTCTGTTGATGAGGTCAAATGCCTTTTTGAGGTCGATGAAGGCAATATATAATGGCTTCCTCTGTTTTCTGCATTTCCCCTGGAACTGCCTGAGTGAGAAAATCATGTCGATGGTGGACCTGTTGGGTCCTTTCAGTAAGGATCTTTTTAGGATTACTTGAACGAAAATCTTGCCTGTAATGCTGAGAAGGGAAATGCCACGATAGTTGTAACAATCGCTTCTGTTACCTTTGTTTTTATAAATAGTAACAATGTTTGCGTCCCTAATATCTTGTGGTACCGATTATAAGATTATTCTTTGCAGCAGAGCTGCTGTATTGCATTCAGTTCTGAGATGAATGTTTCTTTGCCGCATTTTAAAATTGCAGGTGGAATACCATCTTTTCCTGGTTTCTTGCCTAATATGAGAGTATCTAGTGCTTCACTGATTTCTGTGAGGCTGTCAGAGTCTCACCCGGAGTTACAACGCGTTGTGTGTACCAACGCCAGTCAATGCAAAGCTGAACTATGATAAACACTACAGTTATAACGCGACGTCGTCGACAACGCCAGGCAATTAACACTGAGCGATGCTAAGCAGTCGGGGGTCAGCTGGAACACAGCGTGAACATTGGGGGTCACGCAAGCTGACTCGAGCACAACTGATGCGTGTGCTAAAAGGCCAATTAGATTGGGCTTGGGCGCCGTACCGGACAGACGTGTGAATGCGGCCTGAGAGTTTATGCATGTATTGATAGCTAGCCTGTATGACCGTTGGAGATGGAACGCCTGTGTGTTTGACTTGTAAGTGGAGTGCATTGATGTAGTATTATATTGATGTATTGATTGCTTGTATTTATGATCTATTTGATATTGTGGATTGTGATTGCGTGACGCCTGTATTGTTTCTGATGTGTGCAGTGCGCGAATAAAGAGCGCGAATTATATCATCGGTTATTCGCCTCGCGTTATTTGATAATCATATTTAGTATCACACTTGTCAAGATACGAGCCACAGTTCTTGCTCTACGCAAGACTTTGACAAGTGCGAACGTGGGGTCTTCATCCTCATTGGATTTGAAACCGTTAAATACGAAAAGTACAGTGTTAAATAAGTGCGAACGTGGTGACTGTTGTCGGGTTTTTTGAATCAACTTGTTTGTATAAAGTGCGAGTTTTGAACAAATGCGAGTGTGTAGGTAGTAAATTAACAGATAATTACTATCTTTCGGGTTGATTTATTGGAACCATAAGTGCGTCTTTGGACTTAGCAAATTTCAACCGATTTAGTGATGTAGATAAAAACAAAAATGGCGGCCATGTCCTTGAATGTCATTGAGTAGAAGTAGTGTAAGCGGAAGGTCTGGAAAGTGTGAAAAGAGAGTTGTTGAGTGTGGTGAAACGACTAACAACAATACTTGATGACATACAAACCTACAAAAACTTAACTGACATTACATACACCACACACTTGCACATGTTCTAATTTCTCTTGTTCCAAAAAAAATCGGGTTGTTTGGTGTCATCTACACCTGTCCCTTGTAAACTCCGAATTTTTTGTCGACCTGAATTAAAAACCAGTGTGGTTTCGGGCAGTACTGAGCAGCCATTGTCCGACACATTGTCTCATGAGGACTTGAGTATAAAAATTTTTTTTCTCTTTCTTATACTTTCGTTCATCAGGCCTAAACATAAGCTGTACTATTAAGTACTCTAAACTTTTGAACTTAAATTACTAACATTATTAATTTTGTGTCTATCTATTTCATCATACATATTGTTCACCATGTCTAGTTTAAACGAGTACATCGAAATGGGTTTAAAAATGAACCTTTGTGGTGAAGAGTTAAGGGCCTGGAGTGAGAAAAAGTTTGCAGAATACCTCCTACTACAGGAAAAGATTAATGAATGGGATGAGAGAGCAGCCGAAAGATCTTTTAAACAGGCAGAATCAGATACTGCTTTGAAACAGACAGAAGCTGCTGTGAAAGTTAAACACGCAGAATCAGATACTGCTTTGAAACAGGCAGAAGCTGCTTTGAAACTTAAACAGGCAGAGTCAGTCGCTGCTTTAAAACTTAAGCAAGCAGAAACAGACGCAGAAATAAGAAAAGCTGAAATTTTAGCCCAAACCAAGAAAGAAGAACTTGAAATAAATGCTCGAAATAACGCGAAGAGCTTGAAGTACAGCTAAAAATTGAACAGCTGAAAGCAGAAACTTCCAAAGTCCAAAGAAAAGGAAGATAGAAAATCTGACAAAGATCAGCCATACAAGAAATACCAAGGGCTGATTAAAAGTTACACCACAGGTGATTGCATAGCAGCTTTCACACAAAATTTTGAATGTATTATGGATCATTACCAGATTCCAAAGTCAGAATGGAGTATAATATACATGAGAAGTCTTTCTAGAGAGCCTCTGAAAGTGATAGAGTCTATTCCAAATGATCTGAAGAAAGATTACCAGTATATTAAGACAAAAATTATGTCTCAATTTCTGCTAGATGAAGCAGGCTACAGAGAACAGTTTGGTAAATTGTCTCCTAAACCAACACATAACGTTCTCAGATTACATCTCAGAAATACAGAATGTTTTTTCTAAGTGGCTGTCAGCAGCCAACGTGAATGGTAATTTTGATAGATTGACAGATCTTATTTTGAGAGATAAAATTATCACATCTCTCCCACCTCCATTTGCGAAATTTCTATTAGAATGTCAGTGTGAAAGTGTACAACAGATTGAAAGTCGTGGCTCAGGTTATTTTTCAGCCAATAAACAATGTTTCATTACTGGTCTGACTAGCAAAGACTTTGTAGCAGCCGCTACATATGATAGATCTAAATCAGTGCCCTACAACAAACAAAAGCCCTATAGGCAATCTATGACCAGTTTAATCAATGCAAATATTGCCACTTATCACACAACGAAAATGAAATGTGTGACCAATATCCTGGATACATGTCTTACTTACAAAACTACATAGCGAAGCAAGACAAAGAAATAAAGACAAACAGACGTGTCATCAAATGCTTCCTTTGTAAGGCTTTCGGCCATTGGCGGAAAGATTGTAAAGCCAAAGCTATGTCCAGAAAGGCTAATGCAGCCATGATTGATAGTTCTTCCTCAGAAGATGAAAGTTTAGAAGATCACCCTGTAAACGCAGCACATTCTATTGATGTGTTTCAACACGACAAATGTACTACATGGGATCAATTTCACGAGGTTGGCATTTTGACATGCGGCCATTCCATACCTGTTACAAATGAGGAAGCCAATTTAGTAGTCACCTCTCAAGGTAAATTAAATATCCACTATGGGTATATTAATGGTAGAGCTGCCACCGTTTTACGTGTTAGCGGCAGTACCCTCATTGGCATTAAGAGAGACTATATCTTACCATCACAATATAGTGGTAAATATGTTACATGCAGAACTTTCTCGGGTAACATCGAGAGATACCCGCTTGCAAGGGCATACATAAGTACACCATTTCTGACAGGAAAGGTCAAATGCGCAGCATTAACCAATCCTTGTTGCGATGTCATCATTGGTAACCTTCCTGAGGTAAATGATATGCCACATGACAGTATTATATCCACTGTCACTTGTAACATTGATAATACCATTTCACCTTCATCACAAATCACCATTCATGATGTATTACCACCTGTAAATGAATATATGTATGCCAATTCGGCAACGCCAGCACATGAATGTAGTTGTTTGATTGTAACACCAAGTTGTAATGTAAATGATAACCTTGATATTACAAATACAGTAACCAGATCTACTGCTCAAATGCAAGATCGAATCGATCAGACAGAGGCTTTACAGCTAATAAGCCCAGTTGTAGCATCTCCTGAAACAACCAGGGAGAAATTTATAACAGCTCGAAAAGCCGATTGATCTTTGCAGAAGTATTTTAAACTAATAGGCCTAAAGCCACGAGTAGCAAAGAACGCTAAATGGTATTTTGCTCTGAAAAACGGAATTCTGACACGGTACTATACCAAAGGTTCTAGCACTACTGTGACAACACCGGCCTGGTTCTCGGTGGTTGTCGATATATAATAATTTGGGGTTCGTGATTAACATCTGTCTTCCCTTTTACTAGATCGTCCCCAGGACGGTTCCCTGACGACTCTATCCATATGACGACTGTGGATACAAGAAGACACCTAACTGACTGTCATATATTTTTGAAGGGAGTGGGAGATCACTGTAGTGCATGCCCCATCTCTAACAAAAGATGTAGAGCCCCATCCTCTTCTATCTTCAATAACCCCAGAATATGAACCTTGAGTTATCTGCAGGCCTCGTTTTGTTAAGTATTGTCTAGGAGATATAGATTATGGCCCTGGTAAGAATGGTAATTTACTAATTGGGAATCTGCCCCTTCTCCAATGATTCTTTAGCTCTGGAGCCCCCTTTTTGTTTATCAAATCTGAGGAAAGTCAGGAGAATTTTCTCAGCCTGATTTAGATGAAGAAAACATGGATGTTGAGCATGTTATAGGTATAGAGTCTTTTATTTCCCCTTTTAGTAAGTCATTATGAGTTAATTTATCTTTTAACAATCAAACACATAATCAATCACATTAGATTTTGACAACATGATGCACAAAGAAGTTGTTGACACAGATAGGTTTGAACTTGACAAATTAACAGAAGGTCAATTCATGTTAATCATTTATTGACTGGCCTGAGCCTTCTGGTCAGTACATACATCTCTATTGTGATTTACACAAAGTAATAGAACAGTTGCACATTGGACCATTGTCCCAGACAATCAATAACAAGCATCAATATATGAAATGTCAACAAGTGTGAAAACATAGTAAACATTTTGATGTTGTACATAATAAGTATGATAGTGGTGTCTCAACCATAATATCAGTGTTCCTGTAATTAGGTGTGGGGTATACCATTAAAATGTAACCTGGTGACTGGAGGATTAGGTAAGCCAGGGTCCATTGACTGATGGATCCACTTCAGGTCTGCCCGTATAGCTCCACTGAAGGCCTCCCCATGCTCTGCTCATAGCGAAGTCATCCTCCATCTCACTTGTGGTTCATCCTCTCTCGGCTTCCCTCTCTCAGGTCTGATTTAGGTGGTTAGTTTGCTGATGTGTTGGGTGGTTGTTGGTATGTAGCCACCAAGATCACTGATGAGTATTCACATAAATATATACAATCCTACCAATACAATCTTTTAAAAGTAGGTAAAAGAACCTAAATTCCTGAAGTAGGAACTAGTTCCCCTCCCCCTCTTTTTTCTCTCTAAGCTAGTGTTGGGTTAATTTGGGGTGGTCAGAGTTTATCACACTGTGTACGCCTTGTATCAACTTGTTCCTGCTGTATGTAAATCTTCATTTGACCTGGGGTCAGTGAACGTGTACAGTGAGACAATGACAAGAGTGAGAAGGTGTCAAGATGCATGTAAATAAATGACATACATTTATAACATTTCTTCTACTCAATGGTGTTCACAATGTGTATAAATATTTCTCTGTGTTTTCCCAATTAACTTCTTCTTCTTCTTGTGTCTAATAACTCTCTTCCATTACCTGTTGTTGTTGTGATGTTGAGTGTTGTGTTGTGTGGTGATGAGTGGAGTGGTGTTTTTAAGTTATGTTGAGTAATGAGTTAAGTTCACTTCGCGTGGTGGTGTTCCGCGAAGCACAACCTTCTCATGTATTGCAGTTCATAAGTGCTCTTATCTAATTAAAATTTGACATAAATATAAATATTTATTTCGCCAAACCCTATTAATTCTATAGATAAAGGAGAAAGGAAAGATTTGATTTCTCTTTCAGCTTTCTAGATCGTAAATAGGCATAGATAAGTCTGTTTTAGAACAAGGCACTTGTTCTAGTACACGAACTGTCATTTCAGCTGTAGACAGTGATAGCATCCTGTTTCTGGTGAAATGCACAAGATTGCTTTCGAATCATCACTTCTCACAGTTGTTTAGAATAGAATGTAATAGTGTAATGCACTTCCTAAAGTTAATAATTATCTTTAAGAATATCAGAGGTGGCAGTTTCATCGAAGAGAATATTCTGGCCGGGAATGGCTTTGCGTCATTAGAATCTACAGTCGAGCATTTTTACATTTCTGAGGTTTTAATTAATAATCATACATTTCAATTGACATCACAACATGGGTTTACGTTACTTGACACTTGATACATCGGGTTCTTAGTCTAATCAAGGGCCAACAAACGTACCTCGGATCCAGACTTTCGCCTTGTCCATTGAATTTTTGATCACACACTCTTCTCACCTCCGTCCATGGAGCGAATTCAGACAAAAGTGCGGGCTTACTACATTTCTGATGAAATAATAATTTATGTTAATTATGCACTGGCGCGAAGGCGGGTCAGGTGGTTTTTTCATCCAATGATTTTCCGAGCTTGGTCTGATGAAATCCTTCTAAGAATCCACGTCATTTGTCACTTGTTCAGTTCCAGTTTCGATGTTAAGTTTTAAGTCCCAATCTCCAATTGCGTTTGCGAAGTCAATTTCTTTTAATGTTGTTTCCTCTTTTTGCGGCATTTGTTGATAAGATGAATAATGTTGGCTGCGTTATGCCACACTGACTACAAGAGAACAATCTTATAAAAGGCGAATCTAGAATCTTTATTGGAGATTCAGACTCTGCCCAACCGACAGACAACAGACGGACTAACAGACATGGAACAATTAGCTGGGTGAGAGTAGTCTGCTGGACATTCTCATCATTCCACTCGACAGAGATCAATGTCTTTAGTGTCTGTATGTAAACAAGGTGATAAGAGTACTTTCACCTGCACCCGTATGATGCCGCCTGGAACCTTCGGACTTGAGCCTGGCAAGTTTCAACTGTCACTTGACACTTGGCTTCAGCACCCTGTAGCTTCACAGCAAACAGTCACTCGCTCATAGCCACCAGAAAAGGATGCCCCATCACACAGCAAAGGCCCACAGCACACAGCACAGGTCCACAGCACACAGCAATCAGCAGCAGCAAAGGGCAGTCGCCCACCGCCCCTAGTTAACCGCACAGGGTTCCTGCAAGCAAGAACAGGCCAGGTGTACATATCCATCACACCCTTGCATAATACATACTACACCAAAAGTATACATCGATATCTTGTGGTCAGGCCCTTGAGCTCAGACCGCATCGTATGTCTGAACTCCCAGACATATCTCACGGACAGATTAGGTTACAGCTCCTAGTAATCCTAACTTAAGTCCAGTAGCTTTTCAGCCACGCGTCTCATCCCTAGTAAATAGGATGACACATTCCCTACCAGCTCATACCTAATGGATATTAGATAGAGAGACAGGGCCCCTTTCTGAGGATGGTAACATTCCATACCTCCTATGGAGATCATCAAGTGTTATGGCCTAAATCATCTCATTGGTAATCATAATCTGTCTCATCAGAAAAGTACAGATGCTTATCAGAATATTTCCGGTAAGTACTCCATGACCCCTCCAAGGTTAATGGAAGATGCTCAGACTGCAATGGTAGCTAACCCGAAATACTGAATTAAAGACCAGACAAACAACAGAAGAGTTTCATGTACTTGTGTTTGTCGCTTTCTACCTTTCTTCCTCGGATACCTGGATTTCGGTTGTGTGTGGGTGTATGAATATATAGACACTCATCACATAAATACATTCCTTAGACTGCCTTGGAACTGTGTCGAATCATCCCTCTAACCAACCTGGTTCCGATGACAGTATAGAGACAATAGAGACATAGACCCGCCTGACAATTAGTCCTTTCCCTATCAAAGGAAGTATCGAGTCAGACAACACTGATGAAACATCCACGCAATGCCTGAGTGGGTGTTTCCCCACCGCTATACTAGCCCACGGTTCCATCCCTAGTAGATGTGAAGATATCTTTCCCCCTTCAGACTAAGCCCAGCTAAATAACAACAGGCCTATGGGGCGATAATCACTTCACAGCTTATAGCCTCCTACGTATTAGGGGTTCACCGTAACGAGAAACGTATGTGGTTCTCGCGCGTCACATGAGTGCTTGACAAGTACTGTTTTCAACCACGCCACCTGATGATGATCGAAACATACTAATGTCAACCTCGTCCATTAAGGGAATCAAATGAACGCTCTGTTCAAGAGGAATTCTTCTGTCAGAACCATAATTCCCTCAAATGCCCCATTATTAAGATAGGGCGTCGAATGTATTCTTACTTTGCTTCCACCAGACTGCTACACTGAGCTGGCTAGCAAAACCACATTCCGTCTTGTCTGTTGAAGACTGGTCTCAGCTTAATCTAGGTCATAGTACACACACAAGCTTGCTACACAACTAGCCTGTCTGGTCGAGACTTAACAGCTGGTGTATGCTGACCCGAGGTCAACGTGTACATATCGGTCAGATCACCGATACGGCGCAACTGGCCGGCCTGGTTGATAATTGACCTACAACTGTAATACAAACTTTAGTTAAGCGACGCCAAGTATAAAAGTGTTTTACCTTTAAAGCTTAGGAACAATTATTCAACAGACAGCGACTCGGTAGGTTCATCAAGCCTTGGGCTGTAGGTCCACTCTCTGGATCCCCAAAGGTACAACATGATACAGCTGGTCAAAGACACGGCCTCTCGTCTCAGGGACAACAATGCCACCACTGTAGATCAATCTCTGCTTCCCTTAAGAGCTTCACAGATTACAGCTGGCGGACACGGCCGTGAAAGGATAGCTACCACAACACCCTGAGCTGTAGAACATTCTCCGGCTCCCCGTGATGTCACTAATACAACTGGCTATCGAAGCGGCCACCTTTCTTGATGAATGGCTACCGAATGGCCTCTTCGTGTCAGCTCCGGAAGAACACACTCACCGGATTCTCCCGAAGAGTTCCGAGTATATTACCTCACGAAAGTGAAGGCAACTCATCATTCCCCGAGTTTTAGCAGAGTGTGCGATTTACAACAGAAAAGATCTACGCACACTCAAAGAGTTGCGTTATGTTTCTCGGGACCCGTGGAGTTCATGACAATCCCGATACATAACATCTCAAGGACCCAGAAGACGGTCCTAACTCTTTTTACTCGGAAATCCCCCCTCACCCGCCTTAAAATGTGGCCTAGCCACCAAGACGGGGTGGGACAGAGTGGGTATGGTGTTGTCCCGTCTGAGACCCACGTGCGTTTCGCGACATTAGCCCCTCACACAAACAAAAGTGAGGTATACCGAACTTTTGTCTCGAAGTTGTCTCAGCACGGGCAACCCCCAGCTCAAAATCAGGTTAGAATATCCCAGCCGGCAATACTCTTCCTTCCACGCAACTCCCTATAAATCCCTAAGGGTGCGTGTAATCTTGACCAATAGTCCCTAGACAATACCCCAGCGCCCCCGTAAGGATGCGTACTGTCAACTATGGTCATCGCCTGCCTTAACAGGACTTTCCGGTATTTTCCACTGCCAACTAGCTTTTCAGAACGATTTCCCTGTCATCCTTGGGAAAATAAAGCTTAGTATCAGGCAGAGGTCCTACCTGGGATTCAGTCAATCGTTTTGGTGGACCTCCATCGATCCACCGACGATGTCTTCTCCTCAGAGGTCTGAGCGAGATATCAGAGGCAGTACCTAATAAGGAAGACGGAGGCGTCCTCTCGTCTTGGTTACCTCTCTGAATCCTCTCCTGTGCCTTTCCTTCGGGAAATGACACACGATAGCTCTTCTGGTAGCGTTGTCCCCTCTCCGGAGGATCCCTACTCTTGGCCATCGTCTCACAACAAGACTGCCGGATGGCATCTTGTTGTCTATTTACCTTGATAACCTCAACCACCTTCGGTCGGTTATCCTCAGGAGACTGTCGTTCCTGATGGTTTCTCTCGATAACCTCGACCACCTTCGGTAGGTTATCATCAGGAGACTGTCGTCCCTGAGTGTTCATCCCAGTTACAGACATGCACGCTGCATACTGAGTTTCTGTTGCTTCGTTCCTACAATCCTCAGTCTGACAAGAACTAGTTCTGAGATCCCTGCAGAACCTTCTCAACCCCTCAGTTTTCGCGGGTCGTCGTTTACTGGGATTTTCCGGAGATTTAACCGGAGTCTGGTTAAAGGAACCCCCCTTTTGTTTTCTACTGTGCTTCTCTGCTTGCTGTTTATCGGTATACTTACCCTTAAGCTTACCGTTAACTTTGTTAGATTGTGAGAGTGTTTGGTGTGAGAGAACCCTCGATTGTTGTGGTGCTTTGTGTGAGGGATTACTGGAGTCCCCATGGGCTATCTCGTAGCGTTCGGCCCATATAACCATGTCGTTCATTCGCTCTGCTCCATGTTCCCCCAAGAAAACCTGGAGCGGTTTATCCATGTGGGACTTCATTTGCTCTACAATGATCATCTCTGCAAGACTGTCATAGTCTTTTTGGAACCCCGCAAGGGACAGCCATTTCGAGAGATAATACTTGAGACGGGTGGCATACATTGAGTACATCTCCCCTTTCTCTTTTTGGTCCGATTGAAACATCATCCGATATTTCTGCGGGCTCATCTGAAATCTATGGAGCAGGGCTCTTTTTAAGCCTTCATAGTCACTCTCTTGCCCAGGAGGTAATTGAGAGTAGACCTCATCAGCCCCTTCTATCAGTCCTTGTGTTAACGGAAGACACCATTTTTCTGTCGCTAATCCCATCACGGTAGCGATCGCTTCAAATTTATTAATAAATTGTTCAATCGTCTCTCGACGCGGATTAAATGGCTTCAGGGGGAACATCATGGACTTATATAGGTTACCTCCATATCCCAGATTTCGGGAATTTGAGGACTGTCCAGCTGCAGACGGCTCTTTACTTAATGTCAGAATCTTTAACTCGAGCTCTTTCATTCTAAGCTCATGGTCCCTAACTTCTCTCTCTGCGTCAAGCTTACGGGCTTCCCGTTCGGCCTCAAGCTTCCGAGCTTCACGATCGGCCTCGAGCTTCTTGGCTTCTTGTTCAGCCTCGAGTCTCTTAGATTCTTGCGCGTATTCAGCTTTCTTAGCCTCATGCTCAAGTCTGATAGACTCTTTATCGGCTTGCGCTATTCGTCTTTCCTCCAAGGCGATCCTTCGAGCTTCCTGCTGTATCTCAGATTTTCTGCTCCGCCTTTCATCTTCACGCCACTCTCCGTCTACTTCTAGGACATGTTTCTTCAACTCCTCCATCACGATCAGCCCGATTCGCTTGACAGCACTTTTCAGCGCTATCAAGTACAGTCGCCTTAAATAATCAAGAAGCCTGATACGGGGGAGGAAAATGGTTCGCAAAACCAACTCTAAGAAGCAGCAGACTCACAAGATGTGCAGCGTTGGAGCCGCCAAGCCTGCACAGAGGACGAATGTGGAGAACCTGCCTGCTAGCTGCAGTAAAGATCATTTAGCTACAGCCAAATCAAGTGATGCTACCACGAGAAAGACGGATATCAGCCCACCTCAGACAAGAGCCAAGACAGCTGAGAAGAAGGAGGAGAAAGACACCAGAACCGGTAAAACCGACACAAAGTCAGTCAGATGGGTCGTGAAACAGATTCATGTGGAGCTAACGGACGATGAAATCCTAAAGAAGCTACAGGAGGAAAATCGCAGCATCATAGTCGTAAAAGCGGAGCGGATAACAACATACTCCAAGATACCTACGACGCTGGTGGTGGTGACCAGTGAGGGGAGCGAAATGCCGACAACAGTGACCATCAACAAGCAAGTACAACTACCAGAGAGATTTATTCCAAGAGTAACTCAGTGCTCCAGGTGCCAGAGGGCCGGCCACAGCAGAGCCATTATGCCGCAGTAAAACAGACATCTGCCGATACTGCGCCGAGCACCACGCGTTTAGGGAGTGTCCGCTAGCCAAGCTGGACGTGGACTTCAAGGCGCCTAACAGAAACCGTAAGTGCGCCAACTGCATGGGACATCATGGAGCACGATACCTGGGATGTCCGTACCTCCAAAGACACAGAGACGTGTTAAAACTCGCCATTGTCAACAAGACACCATTCAAGGAAGCAATGAGGAGGTGCGAGACAGCCACAGGAATCTCGCAAAATGAAAGAGCAATGCTGCAGAGCCAGATCGACGAGCTAAAGAAGCAGATCAAGACACTGCAAGCACCATCTCTGAATAGCGACAGCGAAAAACTGCTCGAGGAACTAAAGGAGATCAAGCGAAACATAACACAAGAGGTGGAGAACATGATCGAGGCGACCAAGAAAAACGAAGAAATTCTACGGGACATCAAGGCGGAGAGACAAATGCAACAAGCTGAAAGGGAATTATCCCAAAACAAGCCAGACGAACCCAATGAAAAGAACACAGAGAAACCGCCAGATGAGACTCAACAGAAAAACATCGATAAACTAGTGAAGACAATACACAAGAAAGGATCCAAGAAGATGCTAGCTGAAGCAAAAACTCAGACCAACCACCAACAGCAAATTAGAGACACCAGTACAGCCGAGATGCCCCAGGAGGAACCAGATACCCGCCAGATCCATCAAGAAAGTACGAAGGAGAACACAGACAACCCGAAAGAAGACTGGGGCGTCTACAAGAAAGAATCAACAAAAAAGGAAAGAGATGACATATTTACAGATGTATGCACACGGAACGAAAGACAGATCAGGCGAGGAATAAAGGAGCCCGCATGGAGTCGCGCATGGAAACAGCAATATGCAAAGGAGATGTTACTCCTCTCCAAGAAAATGAAAGAAGAACGCCAAAAACAAGAAGACGCATGGTCCAGCTCCAGCTCAGAGGAAGAAGACACCGACACCACCCCAGAAGAAAAGGACGATTAACTAATAATCGTACAAGGAACCAGCATAACGACTGCACCATAGCAAAAAAGTTTCAAGCCAGAAGCCAACACTGACAGAAGAAGCCACCTAAAAAGATATACTCTAACGCAAAACTTGCCGACCAACGAAACCCCCAGCTGACAACATATGCATAGAACCGTCAACAAGATAAGCCAGCTATCACTGGCACAAAGAAACAAACAAACCTACACCGCAATATGAACCACCAGGAAAATAACCAATGCCACAGAGGCTGGTTCACAAGGTGGAAAGTTTCTTTTTTTTCTGAAAATGGACATCAACTCCTCCCCCCTGAACCCTATCTCCTCTCCCCTCTCCCATATTTCTTTGATGGTGGGACGTGTATCTGCCATCTTTCCTACTGTTTCTGCAACAGAGGTAAATTAACAAAATATGCAAACAACGTACCAATCAACAGAAAATGGCAATGTGATAAAGGGGTTGTAATGTGTGTGTTTCAGTATCAGTCGACAGGGGCAGTTAGTCGCCGTTTCCCTGACAATCAAGGTATAGACAGAAAATTCAACTGAGACTTGATCCCGACAGGACAGACTATTCCAATTGATCTATACTATCTAGATGGGATCAAAGACCTAAAGAACTGTATCTCACAGAACCATAGTCTCTCAGAACGATAATCTCACAGAACTATAATCTTCTAGAACTGTAATCTCATAGAACTATAATCTCACTGTATTCATAGGACTAGAATTGATCTAATTCCCACACAGGTAGAATGTATCTATTACCCCTATTCAATGGACTAGATTTGATCTAGTCCCCATACTGGCCACCATTTGTATCTTGTGACAACACCGGCCTGGTTCTCGGTGGTTGTCGATATATAATAATTTGGGGTTCGTGATTAACATCTGTCTTCCCTTTTACTAGATCGTCCCCAGGACGGTTCCCGGACGACTCTATCCATATGACGACTGTGGATACAAGAAGACATCTAACTGACTACAAGAGAACAATCTTATAAAAGGCGAATCTAGAATCTTTATTGGAGATTCAGACTCTGCCCAACCGACAGACAACAGACGGACTAACAGACATGGAACAATTAGCTGGGTGAGAGTAGTCTGCTGGACATTCTCATCATTCCACTCGACAGAGATCAATGTCTTTAGTGTCTGTATGTAAACAAGGTGATAAGAGTACTTTCACCTGCACCCGTATGATGCCGCCTGGAACCTTCGGACTTGAGCCTGGCAAGTTTCAACTGTCACTTGACACTTGGCTTCAGCACCATATAGCTTCACAGCAAACAGTCACTCGCCCATAGCCACCAGAAAAGGATGCCACATCACACAGCAAAGGCCCACAGCACACAGCACAGGTCCACAGCACAGGTTCACAGCACACAGGAATTAGCAGCAGCAAAGGGCAGTCGCCCACCGCCCCTAGTTAACAGCACAGGGGTTCCTGCAAGCAAGAACAGGCCAGGTGTACATATCCATCACACCCTTGCATAATACATACTACACCAAAAGTATACACTGACTCCATCGATGTCATGTGGTCAGGCCCTTGAGCTCAGACCGCATCGTATGTCTGAACTCCCAGACATATCTCACGGACAGATTAGGTTACAGCTCCTAGTAATCCTAACTTAAGTCCAGTAGCTTTTCAGCCACGCGTCTCATCCCTAGTAAATAGTCAATAGGATGACACATTCCCTACCAGCTCATACCTAATGGATATTAGATAGAGAGACAGGGTCCCTTCCTGAGGATGGTAACATTCCATACCTCCTATGGAGATCATCAAGTGTTATGGCCTAAATCATCTCATTGGTAATCATAATCTGTCTCATCAGAAAAGTACAGAAGCTTATCAGAATATTTCCGGTAAGTACTCCATGACCCCTCCAAGGTTAATGGAAGATGCTCAGACTGCAATGGTAGCTAACCAGAAATACTGAATTAAAGACCAGACAAACAACAGAAGAGTTTCATGTACTTGTGTTTGTCGCTTTCCTACCTTTCTTCCTCGGATACCTGGATTTCGGTTGTGTGTGGTTGTATGAATATATAGACACTCCTTACATACATACATTCCTTAGGCTGCCTAGGAATTGTGTCGAATCATCACTCCCAAACAACCTGGTTCCGATGACAGTATAGAGACAATAGAGAGATAGACCCGCCTGACAATTATTCCTTTCCCATCAAAGGAAGTATCGAGTCAGACAACACTGATGAAATATCCACGCAATACATGAGTGGGTGTTTCCCCACCGCTATACTGGCCCACGGTTCAATCCCTCGTAGGTGTGAAGATATCTTTCCCCCTTCAGACTAAGCCCAGTTAAATAACAACAGGCCTATGGGGCGATAATACTTCTCAGCTTATAGCCTCCTACATAGTCGGGTTTCACCGTAACGAGAAACTGTGGTTCTCGCGCGTCACACTGAGTGCTTGACAAGTACTGGTTTCAACCACGCCACTGGATGATGATTGAAACGTACTGATATCAACCTCGTCGATTAAGGGAATCAAATGAAAGCTCTGTTCAAGAGGAATTCTTCTGTTAGAATCATAACTCCCCCAACTGCCCCATTATTAAGATAGGGCGTCGAATGTATGGTTAATTTGCGTCCACCAGACTGCTCGATTGAGCTGGCTCGCAAAAACACATTCCGTCTTGTCTGTTGAAGACTAGTTTTAGCTTAATCTAGGTCATAGTACACACACAAGCTTGCTACACAACTAGCCTGTCTGGTCGAGACTTAACTAACCGCTGGTGTATGCTGACCCGAGGTCAACGTGTACATATCGGTCAGATCACAGATACGGCGCAACTGGCCGGCCTGGTTGATAATTGACCCACAACTGTAATACAAACTTTAGTTAAGCGACGCCAAGTATAAAAGTGTTTTACCTTTAAAGCTTAGGAACAATTATTCAACAGACAGCGACTCGGTAGGTTCATCAAGCCTTGGGCTGTAGGTCCACTCTCTGGATCCCCAAAGGTACAACATGATACAGCTGGTCAAAGACACGGCCTCTCGTCTCAGGGACAACAATGCCACCACTGTAGATCAATCTCTGCTTCCTTAAGAGCTTCACAGATTACAGCTGGCGGACACGGCCGTGAAAGGATAGCTACCACAACACCATTAGCTGTAGAACATTCTCCGGCTCCCCGTGATGCCACTAATACAACTGGCTATCGAAGCGGCCACCTTTCTTGATGAATGGCTACCGAATGGCCTCTTCGTGTCAGCTCCGGAAGAACACACTCACCGGATTCTCCCGAAGAGTTCCGAATATATTACCTCACGAAAGTGAAGGCAACTCATCATTCCCCGAGTTTTAGCAGAGTGTGCGATTGACAAAAGACAAGATCTACGCACACTCAAAGAGTTGCGTTATGTTTCTCGGGACCCGTGGAGTTCATGCAATCCTGATACATAACCTCTCAAGGACCCAGAAGACGGTCCTAACTCTTTTTACTCGGAAATCCCCACTCACCCGCCTTAAAATGTGGCCTAGCCACCAAGACGGGGTGGGACAGAGTGGGTAGGTGTTGTCCCGTCTGAGACCCACGTGCGTTTCGTGACAACTACAGAACAAACGGTGCTACCTTCAGAAAACCGCAACCAAGCATTACAGCTAGCGCATGACATGCCCTTAGCAGGGCATATGGCGTATGCTAAAACACGAGCAAGGTTACTTACTCAATTCGATTGGCCTAAATTTTGCAGTGATACCAAACTGTATTGCAGATCGTGTGACATCTGCTAAAAGCTTGTTAAAAAGGTGAAGCACCCGCAAGCAGAAATGCAAATCACTGATTTGGAAAAAGATGGAAGAGTCATAGTAGAAAAAGATCAGATCTTACATGAATGGTCAGATTACGTGAGGGACCTTTATGACGATAAAAGAGACAAACAGTATGATGTTCGAAATAATAATGAAGGACCAGAAATTTTGAAGATGGAGATTCAGAACGCGCTTAACCATATGAAATCTGGCAAGACCCCCGGTTCAGACGGCGTCACAACAGAAATGATTAGTGCTTTAGAAGAATATGGAATAGATAGAGTTACCAGTCTGCTTAATACAATATATGATACTGGAAATATACCTCAGGAGTTATGTAATTCTGTATTTATTGCAATCCCAAAGAAATCAGGAGCCTTGGAATGTGATCAACATCGAACAATTAGTATAATGAGTCTGTCGCGTGGTCTACAGCCATATAAGAAAACCCTACGGGTAATGATGTAGATAGAAAAGCTGACCCTTGGTTAGGTCAGTCCACTGTAGGAGAAGAAGACAAAAAGGCTCGTATTGGGTCTAGATAGTATGAATCCTGGTCCCAGATGAGTCTACCTTCCTATCAGTGGCACAGGGAAATGCAAGTAAAGTTGGACACTATACACCGATAGATGATAGCTGACTTAGTTAGCAGTGACACGCTACCCTGTGATGAAGAAAAGCCCCCAGTGCCCTCAAGTATAACATACAGGAGAGACACAACTAGTTCACTCAACTTCTATCCTTACACACTACACTACTATTAATTATTATGAGGTGAAAAAGGCAGTAGGTAAAGTTTTGTGTGATGGTCTACAAATCAGACCGCACAGTTTAATTATAAATGAAAGAAAAGAAAAAAAAACTGTCTCCACTGGGAGATAAAGTAAAATGGATTAATGTTAGTTTCTGGCTAATACAGCAAACAAAGCTGTTTCATGTGCTCTTAAATCATAGAAGCACAGCAAAGCATTCGGTGGTGGGTTGAAGTCAGATTGATGGTTTGTAACTCAGCTCATATCCATAGCTCCCACGATAGTTGTCTGCAGCTTTCCTCTCCAGTCCATCAGTTCTCACTTGATGATGACAGCAAAGGGAACTGTACTACTTTGACTCAGGCAACAAATAGTTCTGGGTGAACTCGCTGAGGCTGGTTGATGATGAGGGTGCCGCTTGAGGGCTGCACCACAACAACTCTGCAAATAAAGTCAAACAGGACATCTGGTAAGCTATGGTCTGGAATCACTCTTCCATCTTTATTCAACCATTGTGCTATAGCTATAGTCTTCTCATAAGGCAAAGGCAGCTGTAATTATTAGGACATATTCCTAACTGTTATTCTGACTGGACATACCGACAAGGTAGAAAGGAAAGGATTGATTTACACTCGTACGTGACAGTGCCTATCTCTATTCATGAGAAGAGTACAGTCTGATCCTGAATTATATATATATATATATATATATATATATATATATATATATATATATATATATATATATATATATATATATATATATATATATATATATATATATATATATGAGTGAATGGATCCAATTCCCTTCAGCGAAAAGAAATATTCAAGACAAGTACTGATTCTGTAAATAGCAGTGACTACTCCACATCTTCATTCTGGATCTAGCTATCGAACAAATCCTTAAATGTGACTGTACTGTTGATGTGATAGGAAAGGACATGGATCACAAACCTAACAATCACAACTGATGCTCCTAAGTGTGCAAGAGACACAAGGGTGTATTGTAAAGTAAGGAAATTGTTCCAGATACTAAGGTGTCCGAATATGCTCTCCACTGATATTCATTCCGAGAGGCCTGAGAATAGTCTCCAATGAATACTGCCTAGGTTGGTTATAATCATCCACGTATCCATCTATATATAAAGAAGAGTCTTCCTCTTGAGAAGGTATTAACTAGAGAAGAGATCCTATCCATACTAAGAACTGAGCTAATCTAGAAAAGAACAGTATGGGCGCCCAAGCGGCGTGGGCATGATAACTAGGTCATGCCATGGCGTCGGGCTGGTTTTAGATATAGCGAGGCCATTTTGATGAAATACCTACTATTTGATTTAAACCATTCCATTCAGTACTATATCTTCTAGTCTTAGCAGTAACAGTAATAATAACCTTATTTTAATATATTAACAAAGTATCTCAACCCGAGTATACTTTAAAACTAGCGTGGTTTTGTACAACAGTTGCAGTGTCTCCTTTGTCTGCCAGCGATCATATTCTCCGAATTTATCCAAGACTTAGACGTCGGATTTATACGAATATTGTAGAACGTGACGTGTTTCGGTCTATTAAGAACGAGTTTGTACAACTGAACTCAGTTGTAAATTGAATATTCTATTAATTAATATATATTCTATGGGCATCGATGCCGTTTGTGGAATTGGCTGACCATCATGTCGTAAACTCACATTCATTGCAAAACTGTTATGAACATAAAAATTATATATAGGAATAATAATCGTTTGATCTTACCTAGTTCCAGAATCAGATTCTCACTACCGGTCGGGGCGTTTATTCAATTTAACAACAGTTCGGTAGACTTACTGCTGTTATTAAATACTTTTTAAAATGTCTACCTTCCGAACTACTAAATCTGCCCGTCACCTGCAATTCCTAGCATAATAGTGAGACCGGATATGGAACTAGGATACGCAAGTGGTCGTTTCCGGGCCCAGTTGTCGGTTGGTTTGAAGTTGGCCAGGATAGGTCAGCCAAACTAAATTACTCTATAAACCGTAAATATAATGTGATCGTAACATTTATATAACATTTCTAATAATTCTTTATCATACACTGAATAATAAGCAAGAGGAGAGGGTGCAGTCAGGCTTTCGCCACAGAGTCACATCACGAAGATTTTGCTAAGAATTATCATGCAAAGAGTTAGGAGGAAAATACAATCTGAAATAGGAGAAGAACAATGTGGGTTTGTAGAAGGCAAGGGTACAGTAAATGCTGTGTATATACTGAGAACCATAATCGAACGTTTTATAGAAGTAAACAAAGACCTATATCTTTGCTTTATTGACTACACAAAGGCTTTTGATAAAGTGAGACATGTCAACATGAAAAGGATGCTTGAAGATCTACAAATTGATGGAAAAGATCTCAGACTTGTAAAAAACATATATTGGAAACAACAAGCTGCCATAAGAGTTGATAATGAAGTAAGCCAATATCAGCCTATTAAGAGAGGTGTGAGACAGGGATGTGTAATGTCTCCAGATCTGTTTTCCCTGTACAGTGAAAGTATTTTCTGAAATATTGAAGATATGGAAGGAATTAACATTGGGGGACGATGCATCAATAACATTAGATATGCAGATGATACGGTCTTGATTTCAGATAATGAACAGGACCTGCAAAATTTAGTAGATGCGATTGTTACACACAGTGAACAACTAGGGTTAGAATTAAATTGTAAAAAGACACAGATTATGGTCGTCACTAGGAAGAACGAAATACCACAATGTAATATACAAGTAAATGGAAATATTCTTCAACAAGTGAATAGGTACAATTATCTCGGAACAGTAATAACATCTGATGGGAGATGCCTTGAAGAGATTAGAACAAGAATCGCCATGGCATAAGTAGCCTTTAGCAAGATGAAAAACATACTGACCAATAAAAAGATGTCAATTGAAACGAGAAAACGAGTGTTGAGATGCTACATAGAACCTGTACTTTTGTATGGATGCGAGGCGTGGACAATGAGCAGTCAGGCTGAAAAACATCTGATGGCTGTAGAGATGTGGTTTCTGAGGAAAATGTAAAGAATACCATGGACAGCCAGAAAGACCAATGAACAAGTCCTTCAAGAAACAAATGAAGATCGTAAATTGATTAGAGAAATTAGACGTAGACAGTCAAAATTTTTTGGGCATGTTATGAGAAGAAATGGATTGGAGAACTTGGTGACAACTGGTAAAATCGAAGGGAACAGACCAAGGGGAAGACCTAGAAGAAAGTACCTGGATGGCTTGGCCTTGTGGCATGGTCGAGACAGAAACTCGGAGCTGATCCACGACTCTGGTTATCGAGTGAGATGGCAGAACATGACCGCCCACGCTTACCGGCATGGCACATGATGGATGGATGGATTTGGCAAGTAGACCGTTTGAAAAGATCTCGGTCTATATAGTTGGTCCTCTTAACCACGTAACATCGAGAGGAAACAAATATATTGTAACAATAATTGATTTATGTAGTCGGTGGCCAGAAGCCATTCCGATGAAGAACATAACTTCCAATGACATCATGGAAGTAGTCTTCCATATTTTTGCAAGGGTAGGATTCCCTGATACCATCCTTTCAGATCGGGGTAGTCAGTTTATTGCCGCAGCTACACAAGCCTTTACTAAGATGTTGGGGGTGAAGCAATGTTTTAACAGCCCGTACCACCCATACACCACGGGTATCATAGAAAAGATTAACGGCGATCTTAAACATATGCTCTTAAAAGTAACCCAAGAACATCCCGAAGATTGGGACAAGTATCTACCTGCTATTTTATTCGCATATAGGGAAGTGCCACATTCCAGCACTGGATTCTCACCATTTGAAATTGTATATGGTGCCAAACCACGCGGCCCATTATCTTTGTACCAGTCTATGCTGACTGAAAGTAAAACTATATCTACCCCTATTTCAT
Organism: Cepaea nemoralis; assembly: GCA_014155875.1. Taxonomy (NCBI): domain Eukaryota; kingdom Metazoa; phylum Mollusca; class Gastropoda; order Stylommatophora; family Helicidae; genus Cepaea; species Cepaea nemoralis. The sequence goes on from JACEFZ010024862.1 coordinate 305,019, forward strand.
CGTATGAACATGTAACATCATTCCGAGATAGAATCATGAGATCATGTGTGTTAGCAAAAGAAGCACTACAAAAATCTGGTGCTATCTACCGACAATACGCTAACAGAGGAAATAGAACAATTACTCTGACGCCAGAACAGGACGTTCTTCTTCTATTGCCAAGTGACAGACATCTTCTCACAGACTCATGGCAAGGACCGTTTAAAGTGTTACGACAAATTTTGACAGTAGATTACGAAATTGCAATTAGGGACAAACACAAGATTTTTCATATTAACATGCTTAAACTATATTACCACAGGGACGACAAACAAGTAGAGACTACAGCAAGCACAACAATAGTGGACCAGACAGACGACAACGATATTGACGAGATACCAACACCAGTACTGGACACGACAACCAACCTACAGGACACAAAGGTAAATCCCAAGCTGACGCAGACACAGACCGACAGTTGCAGACAAGTATTACAAGAATACAGTACAATATTTTCTAACAACCCAGGACAGAGAGACTTAGTGCATCATCATATTATTTTGACGTCTGACATCCCAATAAAATGCAGACCATATTCCATTCCTATACACTACAAAGACAAATTACACGAAGAAATTATTGATTTAGAAGCAAACCAGATCATCCGACGTTCACAATCACATTTTTGTTCACCGATTGTCATTGTGAGAAAAAAGGACAACACAATAAGACTCTGTGTTGACTATAGGAAACTCAACAGCATTACACAGTTGGATTTAGAACCAATGAGCAACTGTGAAGACATACTATCTGAACTGACTGACTCACGTTACTTTACTAAACTTGGCATGGCAAAAGGTTACTGGCAAATACCTGTACATGCTGACAGCATATATCTTACGGAATTTGCCACACCCTGGGGACTATACGAATGGTGCAAGTTGCCATTCGGGCTAGTTAATGCCCCAGCAACATTTGTCAGAATGACAAGACAACTTTTGACAGGCATTTCTAACATCATTTGGTACATGGACGACATTTGCATACATAAAAAGAACATGACGGACCACATAACAGCACTACAGCAGACAGTCGACAGGATTAGACAACATGGACTGACAATAAAACCATCCAAAGTTGATATAGCCTTGCAAGAAATTTCATTTTTGGGCTATAAGATCTCAAATGGCTTTATATCAACTGACGATAACATCATGTCTAGAATTTTGAAATTGTCGCTTCCGACAACCAAGAAAGAGTTGCGAAGTGTGTTAGGTCTTTTGAATTATTATAGACAATTTATTCCTCATTTTGCTGAATTGACCAAATGTTTCACTGATTTACTAACAAACAAACATCCTAATGTCATTGTAAACAGCGAATGTTTAAGGCCTGCATTTGCGAAAGTACTATCTTATTTTTCCAGTGAATCTATTCTAAAATTACCCGATCTTAGCACTATTTTCTGGCTAAGATACGATGCGAGCTCCGTAGACATTGGAGGGGTACTGCTTCAAGAGCACGACCAAATATTGTACCCTGTATACTACGTCTCTTGGAAGTTGAGCACCAGTGAACACAATTACAGTACGCCGGAACTTGAAGCCCTCGCTCTTGTGTTCTAGGTACGTAAACTTTCAAAATTTCTTTTAGGTAAACATTTCATTATAGAAACAGACAATAGTCCGTTGACATTTATCACCAGTGGAACCCCAAGTAACCACAGAGTGGCAAGATGGTCCCTTCTTCTGCAGGATTATAGCTTCGAAATCAGACATATAAGAGGCTCACATAACTCACTGGCCGATCTTCTATCTAGATGTCCATACGACTCACCCAATAGCCAGGTAACACCCGAGAACATTGCAGATGGTGTATAAACTGCAAATTAAATGGTGCTCAACACCACAGCCAATTGTGACATAATGTCAGTTACGCTGTGAAGAACGGTGTGATAGGGAAGATTTAATCTCCCATTGTAAATAAATTGTGTACATACTATTATTATTATGTGAATGAGTGTGTATAATTGTGAGAGATGTGAAAGAATGCCATTAGTATTGTAAATATGTAATATTATAAGAAATAGGCACCACAAGTGTCACAGGACAGTACTACAGGACCCAAAGACTTACCGAGCTTGAACAGCGTCAAGTAATCCTGAGTACATCTACAAAGATGGTCCCCGACGTTTTAACAAGTACGAATAATGACAATGACAACCTAATCCGAGAATAAGATGGAAGAAGCTATCCAACAGCTGATGACAAGATCTGGGTGCTCCGTAGATTTAAAGTCCATCTAGAACAGAAGACCTTGATATGAATGTCACCATAACACATGTGTACAACAACACAGCTCTACACTTCCGTTATATTTGCATATTAATTTGAAAGTTAGCAGACGATACTAAAATGTTTATAAATTTATGACAATTGTATGAAAATTTGGGTATGAAACATTTCCATATACGAAATTGTATATGTCGCGTGTTGTTAGATGTAATCTCAGCATCGTAGCTTGATTTACTTTTTCACAATAGTGACCTTTTGTGCACTTTTGTCAATAAGTATCAAATTATGATACTAAGAAAGGAAATGTTACTTGTAATTAATTTTGTTGAAAGCATGAAAAAAATTACTGTCCCTAACTTTTGTTCCATAAACAAGGGACATAACTAAAAATTGTTGGTGATGTGTAAATATGTATTGAAACTACCATGTTTGCCTAATGAGTAACACGTCAATGTGACGTCATGTGTATATGGGGAAACTTGCCAAAACTGAAGACCTTCATTGGATATTCTATGAGATAAGGGTAGATGTCCAATGTTGGAGTTATCTTATAGGTAGATACTCACAGGCTGACCTGATTATTTGTAATTTTTGTTTTTGGTTGAGAGGTAGGGGCGAGTTAGCCGTAACCTACCGGACTGGCTGTGTCTCAGCGAGGTAAAATCCATGGAATTGATTGTACTTGACAAGTATGCTTGATGGGTAGGCATGGAGATTGTATGCATATTGTTTACCAATCACCTGTACATATTAAGAAAAACCAAAGATTTACGTCAGATGAAGTGCAAGGTTCGATTCTGACAAGATAGAGAACAGCTATATAGAGTACATGAAAGGAAAACCTTTCATGAGACAGGGGGGGAGAGAATGTCAGAGTCTCACCCGGAGTTACAACGCGTTGTCTGTACCAACGCCAGTCATTGCAAGGCTGAACTATGATAAACACTACAGTTATAACGCGGCGTCGTCGACAACGCCGGGCAATCAACACTGAGCAATGCTAAACAGTCGGGGGTCAGCTGGAACACAGCGTGAACATTGGGGGTCACGCAAGCTGACTCGAGCACAACTGATGCGTGTGCTAAAAGGCCAGTTAGACTGGGCTTGGGCGCCGTACCGGACAGACGTGTGAATGCGGCCTGAGAGTTTGTGCATGTTTTGATCGATAGCCTGTATGACCGTTGGAGATGGAACGCCTGTGTGTTTGACTTGTAAGTGGAGTGCATTGATGTATTATTATATTGATGTATTGATTGCTTGTATTTATGATCTATTTGATATTGTGGATTGTGATTGCGTGACGCCTGTATTGTTTCTGATGTGTGCAGTGCGCGAATAAAGAGCGCGAATTATATCATCGGTTATTCGCCTCGCGTTATTTGATAATCATATTTAGTATCACACTTGTCAAGATACGAGCCACAGTTCTTGCTCTACGCAAGACTTTGACAGAGGCACGGTTCGTTATCCTGGGCATGCTTGGTGGGTTGTTGTTCAATGGCTTCTAAAGCTTCTTCTCCAACAGTAATCTCCACTGAATATAGCTCTGAGTAGTTTTCTACCCAGCTCGATCTTTTATGATTAACCCCCCCCCCCCACACACACACACACACACTGTTGATCTGATGGGCCGACAGCTTGCTTGATGCCCTCGTACATTCCTCTTATTTCCTGTGTCTGTTTCCTGTATAAATAGCTGTAGAATAACAACAGCAATTCACAATATTTAATGGCTAACACTTGACTACACGAAATTCATTTAAGTTGGAGCCTGGTTTGGTCAGCGTGATGATATCAATGATATCAGTTTTCAGTTTTTCTTGAGGAAGTGGTGGTAAATATTAGTTCTGTACTGTGGTGGTGATACATACAACTGTGACAAATATTTCAAGAGGAACAAACTGTGAGTAGAAAACCTTTTAATCTTAAAACACTGGGTCCGTGCCATTCACGGTCAATCATTGTATACTATCCACACGTGTTTCGCACACGCACACGCTCGAGAATAAGTAAAACAAACGCTCAAGAGACCTGATACACCAATCTGCATCACAGATCGCATCTACACAGAAGACTACAATATCCCACAGATCCGTCTCAACAACGAGCATTCTTCTTCTTCTTCGTTCATCCGGAGTTTTTTTCCGGACGTGATTGCGTTGTGCCTGTTTACAGCAGAGCTGCGTTCTTGCGCCGTTAGGCCGACACATCCGACTTCTGCGGGCATTTGTTGACCGGGTTAACCTTCCCGGGGGTTTCTTAGGACGTTAGACTCTCACTGTTGTGGTGTTATCTCCCATCCCATCTTGGCCCATATAGAACAGCCAAAGGCATCCTGGTCAGCCCTCAAGGGAAGGCAGGGGCAAACCATGGGCATTCCCCGCCATCCAAGGTGGCTTCCATAATTGCAGAGCCATCACACAGCGCTCTGGTACTGGGCTCACCCAAGGAATCGTCACGTCCTGCACATGGCTGCTTAGCCTCACTTCCGTATATTGGGCCTTCCGTTCACCATAGGCTGTTCTTCTAGAAGCCAGAAGAATGCAGTTTGCAGATGACATCCACACAGTGAGCTTTCGATTCAGACTTTCCAAGTAATGGATTTGCTATCCGAGCAATATTCCATTTTGTGCCACTAGGACACTTTTCCCACCTTTTATAAAGCCCACACAGTGAGCTTTCGATTCGGACTTTCCACGTAATGGATTTGCTATCCGAGCAATATTCCATTTTGTGCCACTAGGACACTTTTTCCACCTTTTATGAAGCCCACACAGTGAGCTTTCGATTCGGACTTTCCACGTAATGGATTTGCTATCCAAGCAATATTCCATTTCATGCCTCTGGGAGGCTTGTGTAACCGACATGCCTGTGGTATGAAGTGTGGCAGTCTAAATACTTCTTCATGTACATTTAAATGTCAACCTGAATACAGTTAAAGTAAGCTGCAGTCGACTTGAGCTTGTTGATATCTCCATAGAGCTTGTCCTCGAATGAAGCAGGTGTGGGCCAAAATATCTTTCTCTGTTCTGCATATATTGGGCACTCTTGCAGCAAATGTTTAGCTGTCATTTTACCAGTTCCACAATTACATTCATCTGTATCTCCTATCTTTAGTTTGTTGAACAAGTGGTATTTCAGCCTGTTATGTCCTGTGCGGAGTCTGAAGATTGTTACTTGTTCTCTTCGGTCGAGTTTGTAATATGCATCATCCTTCTGGTGGCCAGGATGCTCTGATTCCCATTTGGTTCTATAAGTGCTTTTTATCAACCTCTTTGCCTCATTATAGGTTATGTCTATGTCAGGCTGTGGTAGTCGTCCACCCTCTTTTGCTAGTCTGTCAGCCTCTTCATTTCCAGGTATACTGCAATGTGATGGGATCCACTGTATTACAACTTTTTGGGATTTCTGGCATATCCCATGGAGTTCTGCTCTTAGGTCAGCTATTTCTGTGCTGTTATTGCTCTTCAGTATTGAGACAGCTGACTTTGCATCTGTGAAGATAGCTATTTGCTTCTCTTTATTTTCCTCCATCAAGAGCATTTCTGCTGCAGTTTTCAGAGCCTCTACCTCCGCTTTGAAGTTGCTTGAAAACTTTCCAGTTGCCACTGAACTTGTTTTTTTCACTCCATTTTTTAAATTTAGGAGAATTCCTCCTCCTCCATTCTCTACTGAATTTTTGGCTGATCCATCTGTATATGCATGGGTCCAATTGCTGCTTGGGTAATGTTCTTTTATGTAGTTTAGGGTTATTTCTCTTCTTTCGATTTCATGCTGAGTGTTCTTTTTCTCAATACAAGGAATGTTTTCTATCATCTCAGGCAGTTGCTGCTGTCTCCAAGCTGGGAACTTGTCTGCATTGTAAATGGGTCTGACTGTTGATATGTTAAGTATGGGATCTGCCCTAATCTTTCGTTTTGCAGTTTCTACAAAGTTGCTACGCTTCAGTCTTCCCTTTCCAAAACCACTAAAGCTTTTATACATAGGGTGGTCTGTCAATCTTCTAAATTTTTCAGCTTGTTGCTGGGCTCTGCTATCTCTTCTATCCTGCATTGGTTGTAAACAAGTTATCTTTTCTAATTCATTAATAGGCGTTGTCTTCAGGCTTCCAGTTATGATTCGCATTCCTTGATTTTGGACTCTACTTATTTTGTTAAAGTTTGACTTAGCTGCTGTTGCCCAAGCTGCAATGCCATATTCCAGTACTGGCCTCACCCGTCCAGTATATAACTTCTTAAGAACTTTCTCATCTGCTCCCCACGTTGTACCAGCAAGCTTTTTCATGATTGCCATTCTTTGCCTTGCTCTTGTTCGATTTTTCTCAACCTGTGTTTTCCATGTCAGGCGACGATCAAATGTGACTCCTAGATAGTTTGGATTTTCTTCATGGCGCAATATTTTTCCATTCAATACCAGCTTAGGTTGCTGAGTTTTAGTTGAGAGTGAGAACACTGTGCATGTTGTTTTCTCCTCACTTATCTTCACTAGCCATGATTTTGACCAGTCCTCTAGCGCTAATAGGGCTTGCTGTATTCTGCTGTTAGCTGTACTAATATATTCTTCAGATGTCCATATGGCTAGGTCATCTGCAAAGGATGATGTGTGCACTCTGGCTGGAAAATTTTCCGTGATGTCGTTTATATATGCTAGGAATAATGTTGGTGAAAGAACTCCTCCTTGAAGGACACCTTGCTCCAACAGCATCATTTTGCTGGTTTGTCCTTGTACTTTTGTCCTGGCAGTTCTGTTCTCAAGGTAGTGGCTGATCCAATTGTACATTTTCCCACAAACATGCATTTTTTGCAGTTTTACTTTCAGTCCTTCCTTCCATACTTTATCAAAAGCTTTTTCTAAATCTACACAGACCGCTAGTGTGTGTTTTTTCTCTGGGAAGGCATCCTCTATTTCCTGAGCTATATAGGTTATTTGATCTTCAGTGGATCTGTACTTTCTGAATCCTGCTTGGTGTGGTGTTAAGAGTTGGTTTTCTTCCAGATGCCATGTTAGCCTGCCATTGATAATGCGTTCCATTAATTTCCTACACAGCTAAGTAGACTGATAGGTCGATAGCCATTTGGTTCTTCCAGGTCTTTTCCTTTCTTTGGGACTGGTATTAGTATAGCTTCCTTCCATGCCTGTGGGACTATTCCCCTCTTCCAGCTGTAATTTAGGACTGCTAGTAGTTTCTTTTTTGCCTTAGTGCCTAGTCCTATTAGCATTTCATTTGTGATTCCATCCTTTCCTGGTGATTTCTTCTTTTTTAGGGTATTCATTGCCTGTTCCATTTCTTCCATTGTTAGATTTGCCATCATATATTCTGCTGCTGTCTCTGTATTTCTATGATGCATCTGTTTATCTTTGATTGCTTTCTTCTGTTCGGTTGTAATATCAATGTGGTTTGCACTGGCATAGTGTTCCATTAGTGCATTTGCAGCCTTTTTTCCTGTAAACAAGGCATTTCCTTGTTTAATTGTTATTTGTTTGTTTCTAGGTCCTTCATTGTTCATGGCTTTCACTAGTTTCCATAGTTTGTTTCCATCCCTGTCAAAATTCAGGTTTTCTGTTTTTTCCCTCCAACAATCTCTTGTTGTTTGATTTACTGTTCTTTTATATTTTGCTGAGATGGCTTTGAGAGAGATGTTCGCTTCAGTTGTTTGTTCTCTCTCTGCGGTCTTCCTAGCATCTTCAACTTTGTCCTCCAAAATTTGTAGTTCTTCAGTCCAGTATGGTTTGTAATTTTTCCTCGCTTTTCTTGGAATAGACTCAGTGGCCGCCTGTATTATTGCTCTGTTTAGATTTTCCACCATTTGCTTCATGTTGCCATATCGTGTATTTATGTTTTCACAATATTTGTATGTTAGTATGGCAAATCTGTCCCAATCTGCTCGTTTGTAATTCCAGCGGGGCAAAGGCTTTTGCTCCTGTGGAACATACTCCATATTCATTACAAGCTTGATCGGTCTGTGGTCACTACCTGCTAATTGGTCAAGCACGTGGCGATCGATTTTGTGGAGGATGTCTCCTGTGCAGAAAGCTAAGTCTGGAGTAGAAGTGGTAATCCATCTTCTGGAGTAGAAGCTCGGTGTGTCATCCACTTTGTTGAGTAGATGGAGATTTGAGTCTATTTCCCAGTCCTCCACTTCTTCTCCTCTTTTGTCAGTATCTGGGTATCCCCATCTTTCTGAACGGCTATTAAAGTCTCCGACAACAATGCAATTTGTGTCAGTTATTTTCATGTTTGAGAGTGTAAGATCCTTATCTGCTGGGCTATACAGATTGTATTTTCATGTCCTTTATCATTATATCAACACCTATAATTTCCATTTGGTTGTCAGAGATCACAGATACTTCGCTGCAAGGTATTGTATTTCGTACAAGTATTACAACTCCTCCTTTGTGTCCTTCACGGTCGAAACGTGTGGCCTGATATCCCTCGACTGAAAATGTGCGATTGGCGTTGAGGTGTGTCTCTTGAATGCATGCCACATCTATTCTATCTTTATGAAGACGCTGTGTTAGGGAGGCTTTCTTGTTATAAACTCCTTCGGCATTCCACTGTAGTATGTTGAGTGTCCGGGGTGTTTGGTCAATAGCTCTTAACCTACTCCTCTGTGCCTTGACTCCACAGCACAGGGGAAGGTGACCACCAGTAGTCATGGGTGGACCCCCTCGAGGCAGGGGGCCCGGCACTATCACCGCCTGATGGGACTTCACGGGATTAGCACCATAACGATTAATTTTAATTTGTGACATCATGAATTAAGTTACGTTGCACTGCTTTGTCAAGCCTGTGGCTCAGTACATCCGATTTCGACAAGCATTTGTTTGGGGTGCTTTCCCTAGCCTTTGACTGTCCCCAGTCTACCTACAAGGCAGCAGGTTTGTGTGTCACTTGGTCTGGTCCCTCTCCCTTGACCTGTCCGACATGGGTGACCCTACCAGTAGCTGTGCTACCGTCGGCATAGCTCTTGGGGTCATTGGAACACACAAGCCCCTCTACCTCGACAAGGTGGACACACGGTAGAGGGGAACGAGCATTCTGTTTTCTTTCAGGTAGATTGAAGTGCATTTTATTGATCGGATTTTACCTCGTGGCCGATTCCAATATTTTTCACTGGAGTATAATATATTCACTGGGAGTGGTGGTAGATATCACCACTGTACTGTAGTGGTTATACGTACGGTGTCAAATATTTCATGAGAAACAAACTGTAAGTAGCAAACCGTTCTAAGCATTAAAAACAAGAAAAATCACACACACAAAAACATGGCATTAAACAGATACCAAGCAGAGGAGAGCAAGAAAGGACCAGTCGAAGCTATGAATTTAGAAAAAAACACAAAAACATAGACGGAAAAACAGCAGGAAGAAATCAACCCAAAGAAACCCGGGAAGGTTAACCCGGTCAACAAATGCCCGCAGAAGTCGGTTGTGTCGGCCTAACATCGCAAGAACGCAGCTCAGCTGTAAACAGGCCCAACGCAATCACATCCGGAAAAAAAACTCCGGATGAACGAAGAAGAACCCAAAGAAAGCCAACCACTAGGAAAACAGCCCGCCAGCGGGGCCCTTGAGCCAGGCCTCAAACTTAAAATAACCCAAACTGAGGGAAGACAAGCAGTACTATCGGCATTCAGCAAAGGCGAATGCATCAATATCATTGAAAATGAGCTAGGTACAAGGTCAATTGCCAACCTGAACAAAAACCCAAACAGCACAATAATAATCACACCGAACGACACCCCCAAGATCAAAGAGATAGTGGATGAACTGAAAAAGGAAAAAAAGCCGATAACAATAAAGTTACCACACGACATCAAAGTCAGCATAGAGCTGTTCCGGGCGACAACAACAATAGTTGTCAAAGGAATAAACCCGACAACAGATATGAGGAAGGTAGAGGAAGAAATAAGAAAAGAGAACACGTGCATTGAAATCACGCACGTGGATAGGATATTGACAAAACGTGGCGAACCAACCGCGGTAGTAATGGTTAAATACAACGGAACAACACTGCCAAACCAAATAAAATACGTAGGAAGGCCTAAGCGCTTCGAAATGTATGTACCACCTGTCACACAATGTAGCAAGTGCCAAAAGCATGGACATACCCTTAAATTTTGCAAGGAAAAGAACCCAAAATGCCGGTTCTGCAGCAAAAGCCACTGGTATAGTGACTGTACAGAAGCGAAAAGGGATAAACACTATAAAGAAGTAAACCCGGCCAGACAGTGTGCTAACTGCAAGGGTAACCACAGCGTGAGATATAAGGGCTGCCCTGAATATAAACTAACAGAGACGGCCTGGAGAGAGTCAGTCCTTACACAAACCCCGATGAGGGTCGCAAGGTGGAGACAAGAAAACGCACGCAAAGAACCAGATACAAGATCAGAAATAAGAATATTGCAATCCGAAATGAATAATATGAAGAACAAGATAGCAGACAAGGACGTAGGAAGAGACAGTACACAAGACAAGGAAGAGACAGAAAACAACGAACTAAAGAAAGTTATAAGACGAATGGAAGAAGCTGAAAAAAGCATGCTAACCATGAAAAAACAATTTGAAGACGCAGTAAACACACACGCGAAAAATAACCCAAGAGCTGGAGGCAGCCAAAACAGAGCTGAAAAACCAGTTAAAAGAGAACCAAACAGCCAATGAAAAGATAAAAGAATTAGCCAAAAGATGGAGGCAACCAGACGAGAATTAGTAACCAGACGAATGAAAACCACACGGCCACAGAACAGATGAAAGTAAAACTACGCGACATCGAACTATCAAACACAGAGGTAGAAAAAAGGACGCAACCACTAGGCTATGACCTTAAAAAATTGAAGCAACAGACTGATAGAGAAATCAAATGATTAAACAAGCAGTGGAAAATATGATAAACAAAGAGGAGTTCACACGAATACTACCAGCATTAATGGAGAAAGCGAAGAAGGGCCCGATCATACTTCAGGAATACACTGAACTAGCAAACAAGATGTTACAGGAGACAAGCGAGGAAGACAGCGAAACATCGGAGAACTGAAGAGAACAATAACCAATCAAAAACAAAAATACAACACGACCATGGAAAAAAAACAACAACATTAGAATAGTACAATGGAACTGCAGAGGCATGAAAAAAAACCTCCCCAGCACCATGGAACAACTAGGGAAGGAAAATAGTATCTATGTCCTGCAGGAAACATTCTTGAAACCAAAGGACAGCTACAAATGCAAAGGCTTTAAGATACTCAGGAACGACAGGACAGAAACAACAGAAGGAGGAGTCGCCCTACTCATACAAGACAATCTACAAATATTAGAAAACGGAACATTCAGGACAACCAACTTCGAGGGAATCACAGCGGAGATTGCGAGTAAACCCAACAACCTAACCATAATTAACGTATACTGCCCTAAAGGAACAATAGAAGAAGAAGACCTAATAGAAATAAAGAACAGAATCAAAACATCAACAATAATAGTCGGTGACTTCAACTGTTGCCACCCAATGTGGGGTGGAACAAGAAGCAGCGTAGCGGGAACAAAATTGATCGAATTTATAGAGAGTAACCAGCTAACAGTACTAAATGACGGGTCGATGACACGAATAGACCCCAACCCGAGAAGATACGACACAGCAATCGACGTAACAATAGTAACAACGGGCCTAACAAGGAGCCATTGGGAAGTGAAAGAAGACACCAACAGCGATCACCTACCGATAATCATCGACACAAACACGAGAGCACAGAAGAGTAAGGAAAGTAATAAACCGACCTTCCACTTCAAGAACGCGAAATGGGAGTAGTTTAGAGAAGAACTGGAGGGGATGGAGAGAGAACAGACAGAAGGTGAAGATATAGACAAATACACAGAAAGAATCACTAACAACATCCTACAGGCCGCGGTAAAACACATCCCCAATAGAAAGATGCCTGCATACCTGACAGCGGACACACAGAGAACGCGAACAACAGGAAAACAATGGAACAAACAACCAGCTGGTTGGTGGAACCAGAGCTGCACAGAGGCGCTGGAAAAAAGAAAGAAGGCGCTCCAACAATACAGAAGAATGAGGACAGACGAAAACTACAACGAATACAAAACTCAGAGGAATGAAGCCAACAGACTGATAACCAAAGCCATAGAAACAGCATGGAAAACGTACTGCCAGAAATTGTCACCAGACACACCCACAAAAGAAGTATGGGAGCAAATAAAAGCTATACAAAGAAAGCAAACAAACAGCAATATTCCAACAATAAAAATACCAACACTAGCAGTAACAGACAAAGAAAAAGCAGACGCGTTCGGCATATACTTCTACAAAGTCTGCTCCAACATGTCACTAGGAGAGCAGGAAAAACAAAGACGAGAAAAATACGCTGAAGAGGTGGAAAAACTGCAACAAGAAATAGAGAACGTCTACATGGACGCAGACATAACGATTGACGAAGTAACATCAGCAATCAAGGAAAAGGACGACACAGCAGCAGGGTCAGACATCCTAAACTATACAATACTGAAAAGGATACCAAGAAAAACAATAGAGACAATAACAGCTCTCTACAACAAAGTGTGGCACACGGGACAAATACCAGCACAATGGAAGAAGACGACAGTTATACCAGTCAAAAAGCAGTTCAAGAACCCACAAAGAATCGACTCATACAGACCAATATCCCTGACATCACACCTCGGAAAAATTATGGAAACAGTCATCAATAAAAGAATCACACACTACCTTGAGAAAAACGGACTAATTAGCGACACACAGTCAGGGTTTAGAGCCAACCGAAGCGCAATTGACTAAATAATTAAGCTAGAAAACCACGTAAAGAGGGCATTCAAAAAAGGAGAGAAAATGATAGCAGTATTTTTAGATCTGGCTAAAGCATATATGACCAATTCTGGGGACAAGCAGCTCTGATCAAAATCAACAAAATAGGGATAATAGGCAGGACATATCGATATATCGAAAACTTCCTACAGAACAGAAGCTTCACCGTACGAATAAAAAACGAGGAATCCAGAACCTATGAGCAAGAAAACTGAATATCACAGGGATCGGTAATATCACCAACAATATTCACAATATTAGTAAATGACCTAGATGAAGAAAAACTAGAAGACAGGATAGGGATATCGCAATTCGCCGACGACTGTGCAATATGGAGAAGCGGAAGACACATAAAAACCACAAGAGACCGACTACAACGGCAACTAAACAGAATTGCCAAATGGATGGAAAAATGGGGCTTCCAGATCAACACAGACAAAACGGTCAGTATGATATTCAACGCGAAAAGAAAACGAAACTACACGGACGGGGACATCAAGATCCAAGGGAAGAATATAAAGAGAACAAAAAACACAAGATTCCTCGGGATGACACTAGACGAACAACTAAGTTGGAGAAAACATATAGACCAGACAGTCGAAAAAGGCAAAAAGACAATAAATATTCTAAGAGTAATTAAAGAAGATATACTATGCACTACAACATCTACTAAAATCAAAGGCGCTATCTCGTAACACCAAAATCACAATATACAAAACACTGATCAGACCAGTTGTGCTGTATGGCTCTGAAACCTGGAGTACAACGAAAGGAGACGAAGCCTTGTTACAAACCTTTGAGAACAAAATTTTAAGACGCATCTTTGGACCCATTAGGGATACACAAAGTGGAGAGTGGAAAAGAAGAAGTAACAAAGACATTTATGATTTGTTTAAGTCCCCGCTAATCACTGGTATCATGAAGGCTAATAGACTACAATGGCTGGGGCATATAGAAAGAATGGAAGATAATAGGGAAACAAAACTCGCTTACACTCAGGAAATAAATGACCGTAGACCCCGAGGTAGACCAAGAAGGCGGTGGAGAGATAATATACATACAGACCTACAAGCACTTGGAATCAACGACTGGCAAGAGAAGGTCCACCAGAGAGACGAATGGAGACAGATTGTATTTGCAGCAAAGAACCTCAATGGCTCGGAATGCTGAAGAAGAAGAAGAAGAAGAAGAAGAAGAAGAGTAATTAAAGGCAGTGGATGGGGAGCCCATACAAAAACGATGCTAATGCTATACAAATCTCTGATCAGAGGAAGAATAGAATACGGAAGCATTGTAAACGACGCTGCACCGGAACACAACAAACGAAGACTGGACTCAATACAGAACCAAGTGCTGGGCATTATCCTAGGATCAGGCAAGCAAACACCAAGGGAAGCCCTAGAGGTAGCACTAGGAGTACTTCCACTACAACTGAGAAGATAGCAATTAGTGTACAACTACTGGATGAAGGCTGCAAAGGATACAAGACACCCCGCGTTCAGTGCATTCGAAGAAAACAGAAGCAAATGGGGAGGAATACCCATACAAAAGACACAAACACCAGCAGGATGGACAGCTGCACAAGAGATGAACGCTGACGAGAAACTAGCCAGGGCTCTGGCACGAACGAAAGTTCACAGACAAACAACACCCCAATGGGAGCTAGAACTACCATTGACGGATACGACAATCGCGAGCATAATTAGTAAATCAACAGAGGACAGGGAAGCCAAAGACATAGCGGAGGAATACATAAGACAAATAAGCACGGACAACCTCACTATCTACACAGACGGATCAAAGAACGAGAATGGGGAGTTAGGGGCAGGAGTAGTAGTACCATACCGGAACATCCAAAAGGAGTCCAAAATAACAGACAATACATCGGTATACACGGCAGAACTAGTAGGTATTATGAAAGGACTAGAAATAGCAACAGAGAACCCCCCTATAAAACTAACTATACTGACGGACTCACTATCTGCAGTACAAGCACTAGGCAACCACACTAAAGTGAACAGACAAGACCTGAAAGAGAAAATACTAACACTAACAACACAACTAAGAAGTATGGGATGCCAGGTCACAATTGTATGGATACCAGCACACAGAGGGATAACTGACAATGAGAGGACAGACAGGGCCGCAAAACGCGGGACAAGCAGCCAGAATATAGTAAACACAGGACTCGGCATTCTGGAGGCAAAAAGCATTATCAAACAACAAGTAATCGACAAATGGAAACAACAATGGAGAGACAGCAATAAAGGACGACACCAAGTATGAAAAGTCAAGTGAAAGACAACACAAAAATACCAACGTACAAGAAACTATGGAGATTGAGAATCGGGAAATGGAAAGATAAAATCACCCGACCACTTTGCATTGATTGCCTGGAGGAAAACACTATAGAACACTACCTACTGTCGTGCACAGCCTATGCCCAGGAACGCAGGGACCTAGTAGAATACTTCCAAACAAGAAACACGACGATGACGATGAAGGAATGCCTACAGGTGGATGGCGACAAAGAAGTACAAAAGCTTACAAAACAATTCATTGCAAGAACAGGGAAAGAAATATAACCAACATAAAATAAAGCCAACAGCAAAATACAAATACAGTGAGGAAAAACTCGACCACACGAAAACCAGACAATAGGAAATATATAGGGATGCATTAAAACTCTCAAATGGCGGACAATAGAGAGACGGACCGACCCTCTACGACGCGGGAGACAAGGAGAAGGGTGGAAATTGCCTCAACGATGGAGAAGACGATGGGAAACCTCCCTGACGATGGATAAGAGGGGCGTGCAGGAAACCCCTCCGGCGCGGGACAAGAGGAGACGGTAGGAAACCTCCCCAACGATGGACAAGAGAGACGATACAATCCGACCCCTATGCTTGACAAAAAAAAAACCGTTGAACCAAGACCCAAGAAAACAAGCCCAGACGATAACAGGCGCCCCCCCCCCCCCCCCCCCCCCCCCCCAGGACAAGCCCAAGAAAACAGATGATAAAAGACAGCCCCTCCCCACCCCCCAGGGTAAGCTCCGGAAAAGAAGACACCAAACGAGAGGGATGGGCAAACCGATAATGATAGCAGACACACCAGCAACAACGACAAAAGCAAAAAGGATGGCAAAAAAGAGGAACTCGGCCAGACAGGCAGAAATAGAAGCTGTCCAACGCACAAAAGACCATAAAACCTATACCGCACTATGAACCACCACAACTATAACCAACGTCATTGAGACGGGTTGAACGAGGTGGAAAGTTTCTTTTTTTTCGACAAATCGGAATCGGAACAACAATTCAGTACCACGAGCAGTCGGCCATCTTTCTGAGCCATGACTTTAGGAAACACCACGTCAAATCCATTACAGGGCCATGGTAATACTAATAGTAATAGTTATTGCCAGTTTCATTTGGCAATTTTTTTTTCTTGCACTGTCTCGCTTTGAAGGTAAGCGTAGGACATATTGTAATACACACACTTTTATAGAAGTGATGGACTGAATTTTGAGTGTTGAATAACTTCCTCTAATAACAGTGTCTCTCGCCAGCCACTGAGGTTACAGTTTCATTCTTAGATGGAGAGGCAGAATTTAATTCCCCTACGTCCCAATAACTCTACCACTCGCCGTCAACCCACCTCTATTTAGCCTAATTACCAACAACCACTAAAATAAACATTACATAATACAATGTATTTCAGTTAATTCTATGGGAAAGTGTTTCGTTATAAGTCGTTTTCCAAGAAGGTAATCCCGACGTTAACCGGGGCCTTCCGGTATTGTTTCTATGAGGACTTGTGGTGTGTAGCTGTCGAAACTAAAACCTAGTTCAAGCAGTCTATCTAAGGTGTACCATTTGTTTTGACAGTTCCAGACTGAGAATTGCTGAAGAGCATACCTCCTGGTGACAAGTGTAGAACGTTGGGAGCTGGAAGGAGAAGAACCAGATAGCTCTAATGTTAAGTTGTCATACTTACAGACCACCAGTTGTACACCATCCCAAGACCACACCTTATCTTGTGATTCTAAATTACATGTTGTCCAATAAATATATATTTACTCCCCATCCTGAATTTATTTCTGTGTTAAGTATCAGGGAATGTCCATTTGCTTTAAGCAAAGTAAACATTTCTTGTTAGCATATTTCCAGGATCTCTATGGTTGTGGGGCCACCAAACTCTGTCTCTTTTAACCCAACAATAGGAAAGCTAAGTATTTTTGATATACGTTCTCAGGCTGGGATTTCCTGGTTATACTGTCTGTTTAGAAGAGTCTTTTCAAAGCCATAGGAAGTCTTCTGACAGCATTACTGTCTTAGTTTTCAGAATAAATCTCCAACTGGAAAATCTGTTTGTATTTCTATGTATGTATTTAATTTTCTGTATTTAAAACAAAATTTATTCAATTTTAACAAAATTCACTTAAGTGTATTCAATTACTTGATCACCGTGCCAGCAGGCAAGTATGCTATAATGTTCTTCTTTGGTTGTTGCCTCAATATAAAATTCAATATCTCAGTAACCAACTGAGGGAAAATGATGAGATTTAGCATATAACCTTATCATTATGTCCACCCAACAAAAAAACATTTTGTTCTGGAGATTGTACAGCAGATTTCAATGTTTGTTTATATGCCGTATATATTTTATAGCCCCCGCATTCATTCCATCATTTTAAGAGTATTACCGTTTCAGCAAGACACACCCCCGCTGTTTTTGAATTTTGTCTGCGCGGTTTTCGCTTTTGGCAGACTGAGGGAATTTATATGGGGTAGTTCAGAGGTGTCGTCAAACTGTGGGTTCTTTCATGAGACGTGATTATATAAATAAACTAGCTGGCTCGGCCCGGCTCTTGGCCGGGATCTATCTATCTATCTATCTGCCTGCCTGCCGGCCGACCGACAGATATCTATCTATCTACCTACCTGCCTGCCGGCCGGCTGGCCAACCGACCGACCGACCGACCCAGTCAGCCAGCCATCCACCTGCTTTTCTGCCTACCTACCTACCTACCTACCTACCTTTCTGTCTATCTGTCTGTCCGTGCTATTAAATATTGATAAAAGTTACTGGAAAAAACGTCAGGACCATGTGTTGAAAGAGGAAGAGGACTATTGGAGAAAGGATGGATTGAATTTTATGCAACCGAGAGCAATCATCAACCTACTGGAATCGTCCGACACAGATTAAGGTCTGAGCAGATCGCAGACCTTAATCTACGTACACACTTACTGGGATATGTTGTTCCAACTATTCAGACGAATTGCAGGCCCTAAACATTACAGCATCAGCATCAGCTGAAGAAACAAGAAGGAAATGAAAAATAAGGTAAGAAATATATTCCTTCTACTTTCCTGTTAATTTACAAATTATTTACCCCGTGCCTCTGTAAATTTTCTGTCTTTACTAATATTACACATTGCCCCCCTCTCGGGATTCTCCGTGGTGAAGTGGTCAAGCCGTCTGACTCGGGCTCCGAAGGTTGTATGTTCGATTCCGGGCCGCGTCCTTCATTTCACAAGTGCATTTTTTCGGAGACTCCCGAGGGTCGTCGCTGGAGCTACGGAGTTCGTGCTTTGTGCGATGTTTTCCGTGCTGCGGAAAGAAACTGAGCCATATGGGATAAAAACCCGGTGCAATGCAGCCGATCCTGTCAATTTTAAGCTAGTTCTTTCATTGCACCCACCCCCATACGAATCAGGATACGCCTTTGTGTGTCATCAGAATTTGCAGGTCTCCCATTACCGTAAAAATAACTTTGTTAGCAAGAAATCACTAGTTGTTTAGCAAAACATCAAATGAATGTTGCCGCTTTCAATGATTTAAGTTGTTTTTTGACCTATCAAAGACATATTCCTTGGGTGGGGGTAAATATAAGACGGCTGGAAAATTTTCATAACGATGCAACAGACAGTTTTCAAAATAATTGATCGTGAATGAAGGCAAACAAATGTGGACGTACTATACTCACGTCACTGCCATGGCTACCAACCACCACTACTAAAAAATTATTTTATTGTAAGACAACAGCTGTAATAGAAAGCTGATCAAATACAAGTTTGCCAAGAGATATTATAACAGAGTAACGGTTATATGGTGTATATAAACGAAGTCCCGGTTGTAATTTCATAGGTTTTATTTGACGGAATACATCAGAATATATAAAACAGGTTTCAAGAGGTTTTCTATTATTACAATCGATGTTGTCAATTCAAGGTCCTGCCTTCACTAACCCCCGCGTCACGGCTTGAGCGTCCTTCGTTACGTTTTCATAGGATGCTCAACCGTGCCTAGTCTTTGCACATCATCCCCTCCTAAGCTACTAACAGAGATGGTGCTCTGTTACATTCCTTCCTTTCTTTAAGAAGACTTTTCTTGAAAAATCTTAATCCCTAACAGATCACGCAGAGTCTGAACATAACGTAATGCAACTGCATATATCAAGTCAAGGCTCCGGCCAAAGTGTAAACGTGTCGGTTTATTGGTCAAGGTATAAAAGTATGTACAGCAAATTGGAAACACCTCTTGTTAGTTTGCAGGGCGAGTTGGAACTGAACTATGTTTATCTTTTTCGTCACGCGTGAGCCTCCCTAACAACTAGTCCAATCGTGCTCACGCGTGCATCATTCACTACCTATTCATTTCCCAAACCCTTTTCTATTGCACAGCATCTATCTCCTAAACTACTAACAGAGATGGTGCTCTGTTATATTCCTCCCTTTCTTTAAGAAGACTTTTCTTGAAAAGTCTTAATCCCTAACCTACTTATTCTAATTATGCTTTCCCTCACTAAAACCTTAACCCAAATATTATTTCTCCAACCCATCTTAAACTAACCCCCTCTTAACCAACGAACTTTATTTCTACTCCTTCGATTCCAATTCTCCACTTGTCTCTTATAGCTAACGGCTATGTTCTATTATAGATGAAGTGATACTCCTTCTTCGTTTCTGTATATGAGCCTACAAGGTTTCATTTAAAAAAACACAGTTCATAAGGATATTTCATTTCATATATACATATGTTCATAAAAATCGTTGGTATATACTTTGAAACTTATCATGCGTTATGTAACTTCTCATTCTCTCTCAACATCAACAACACAACACAGGATAGACAGAAAAGATGGGGTGCGCACCCAGTTATGAAGATATAAAGAAGTAGTCAAAAAGCAATCACATTTACCTCCCTTGCAAACACAAAAACTTTATAAATAAAGTTTTAAAAATACATCTTATGATCTATGAACATATACTTCTGTTTGTTATAAATTAAGTCGATCTAAAATTTCTTCCTTATATACTCAATCTTAATATTTGTGCTGCCATCCACACCCATGACTATATTTCACCTGGGTTATGTTCAATCATGAAACCATAAAAATAATATTGACAATGTTCATTTCTTATGAACATATTTTAAACTAATTAACGCTGTTTATCACAGCTCCTATATTTACCCCCTCACATCCCATGATAAGCATCCTTGTTCATAGGCGAATCTAACTTTGTACTAAACTATATGCACTGCTATCTACAGCCCCATTAATATCCATTTTCCATTAACTAGCTCCTAACATTTACCTTGATGCTAACCATCACAGCCTCTTTCTATACTCGCTATAGACGTTAGTCACGTTAATTTCTTCTTCCTTAATATAATATGGCATCTAATCCATATAATTTCAATCAATGCTGACTTAATGCAGCGTCTATTTTAACTCCCTAGAACCATATATTTCTACTAACTTTTATTTGTGTAGGATCCATCAATCCATAATAAAATCCCGTCATCCAAGCATGGCAAATGTTTCCAAACACTATGTAATTAACCTCCCCTATTAACACTGACTCCATACTAGCACAAGACCTAAGTTTTTGGTACTCATGTTTTCTACAACTTATTACTCACAAGGAGAATGTGTCTCTTTTCGTAGTCTAGAGTTGTTTGTGAACCATTTTCTGAACGAAAGGTTTTAAATAAGGCCCTGTCTTATTACTCTTCATTCTAAACAAAACAATACGTGTTTGTGAACAAAATATTTAACAATTTTCAACTTATTTGTAAACAAGGGTAAATACTATTCAATACGCAAGACAATTGAACTAAAATCGCAATTCATGAGCCAACCAAAATGAAGTAAAAACAGGATATCATACCCCCCCCCCCCCAACGTTTTGAAGACAATTTTCTTTCCCCTCATATAAAAGTAATCAACCGATTCACAGAAAAACATTATTCAAAATAATATGACATACATGATGAAACAAAAGAAATCATTTTTTAAATATATCCTATCCTATTAGTCGCTTTTTTGGACTAATAATAAATTATTTATCTATTAATAAAACTCAACAAGTCAAATCTCAAAATCAAATGGTAATAAAAAATACATCTTCAAGACCACACGAGAATTTACATCCATATTACCTAACTTATTACTAAAATATACAACATCATGTCTACTCCTCAAGACAATTCACCACAACTATTAATTAAGCTATTTGCCAATCTGTTTCTATAATTCATCTGTAATTCACAGCTACCGTATTTCATCAATTATCAATGTCCTCTTTAAACCACAAAATTTTCATCCTGCTATCTGCAGCATTTTCTATCAATTTATTTACTATGTCTCCATTTCTTCAGTAATTCTAGATTTTTCTGTATAAGTGCTATCTCCACATCAATGTCTTCATCTTCTCGTAGAGAAATATTTTCCTTCATGCTACTATCTCTATTAGATTCTGAATTTTCATCCATTTCTTCTTCTTCATCTGTATGTCTGTTGCTAGCAGCCGCTAATTGTTTCCTATCTATATCTAATCTAATCTGTCTATCATAGTTTCTTAACGATCTGTCGAGTAATGGAATCTTCGTCGCTTGATGAATTTTCCCTAATTCTCCTCTGTCTTTTAACTTCTCTATTTCTCTGTTTCTCTATTGTCCTTTTCACTGCTTGTCTGGTATTTTAAATGGAGCGGTTACCTCTTCCTCCATAGATTCAACACTATCATAACAACCATCATACGTATTCCTTTCTTCTTTCATCAAAGTTTTCTGTATTGTCTCTGCCTGTTCATAAGTATCATCGTAAACTGGTGTTATTAATTGACTTTGTACCGGATCTTTTCCAAAATCTGGGGGTATTGTATATTTAGCTCTTCTGACGAGTTGTCCATCTGAATATAACTCGTCTGAATAATAATAATTATTATTATTGTTATTGTTTCTCTTATCTTCATTATCTCTTCTTAAATGTTCCACGTGTGCCCGTGCTACATGTCCTGTGATTTGGTTCTTTATACTGTATGATACATTACCTAACTTTTCTAAAATATAATAACCTGGAATCCAATGAGCATCAAATTTGGAGTTTCTTCTATGCTTCTTATAATAAACTCTATCACCTACTTTAAATTCCTGTAATTGTGTATTTTTGTTTGCGTACTTTTTCTGTCTTTCTCTGGCTTTAATTATATTGTTTCTTAATCTTACATGCGCTTTGTGCATTTCCTGTATAATAACTTCCTGAAAATCCTCCCCCATATATTTACGTCTTGGTTTTAACAGATTGTCAATTGGGAGTATAGGCTCTCTTCCGTGTAATAAATAAAATGGTGAAAAACCTGTCCCCTCATTTTGATTTGTGCGTATCGCGTTTAGTGCAGATCCTAAGAAAAGGTCCCAATATTTTTCATGTTCTTCGACAATTTTTGCTATTACGTTATACAATGTTCGATGTTGTCTCTCATTCTTTGCATTTGAAGAAGGTCTATAATATGAAGTTTTTATATGGTTTATATTCAAATCCTGTAATAACTTCTCGAACTTCTTGTTCACAAACTCCTTACCATTATCTGTGAGTATGATCTGTGGGGAACTAAATTTGGTATGTACTCCTGTAGAAAAATATTAATGATGGTATCTGTGCTCTTATCCGAAATCGCATAAACTTCCGGCCAAAGACTATAGCAATCCACGATATGAAGTAGATATACATTCCCCGATAGTGTTTTAGGGTGGGGACCTGATAAAAGTGATATGTCTAAGCTTACTTTCTGCATTGGAAATTGAGGAATGTCAGTATCTTGTAAGGGACATTTGATCGTTTTCATATTTCTTAACCTACACTTCTCACACGCATCGACGTATTTACAAGCAGTTTTAAATAAGTTCGGCCAAGAATATTTTTATTAGTGAGTGCTTTTACTAACTTATCACGACCAAGATGACTATTCTCATCATGATATGCCTTCAGAATCTCAATTTCCAAATGTTTTGGAATGTATTTTCTCAACTGTTCGCTTCTTTCATTCAAGTAATATAACTGATCATCATCCTGCAAGACTAAAAAAAAATTTCTTACAACTGTTCTCACCCGTTTCGTTCAATTTCTGTTGTATTTCTACAACTTTCGGATCTAATTCTTGTTCTTCCTTCATATTAAATTGCATTAAATGTGGGTCTTCCGCTCTAGGTTCAGATTCTTGAACCGACGGTAAACTCCTAAAATCTTCACTACTTAATATGACAGAATCTAATATATTTACTTGCCAGTTTAGGTCGTCTATTTCGGGTTGACCCTCATCCTCAGTGTTTCCTGATGTCTCCGGATATGGGATTCTGGATAATAAATCCGCACAGGTGTTGTCCCTACCGGATACGTACTCTATCTTTGCGTTGTACCCCTGCAAATTCAACGCCCATGTCTATATTTTTCTGTTCTGCACTGAAGCTTCTAGTAAAGATTTTAAGGGCATGTGGTCAGTTCTAATAATGAAATTGGCGTTATGAAAATAATAATTAAGTTTCTGAAGAGCATAGTGGATAGCATATGCCTCTTTTTCTATAGTAGACCATTTTCTCTGAGATTTACTAAGTTTGTGTGCAGAAAATAAATTGGTCTTTCATTCTTAATTCCTGGTATTCCTGATCTTTCTCCTTCATATTGTTGTGCTAAACATGCTCCTAAAGCATTATCCGAAGCATCTGTATATAAAAGCAGCTGTTTATCCAAATCTGGATGTGTCAATAGTGGCACTACTTTTAAGCTTTTTTTAAAAAACTCAAATGCTCTTTGACACTCATCATTCCAATTAAATCTAGCGTATTTACCAGTCAGGTTAGTGATGGGCTCTGCTATTTTTGAGAAACCTGGAATGAAACGACGATAATACCCACATGTACCGATAAAAGCACGAACTTCTTTTACGTTGGTTGGAGCCGGCAATTCTTTAATAGCCTTTACTTTATCCTGATCTGGTTTAATTCCTTATCTATCCATAATGTATCCCAGGTACTTAGTTTCTGTTTTTAGAAATTCACATTTACTGAGTTTCAATTTAACATCATGTATTCTTAATCTGTCAAATACTAATTTTACATGTTTCAGGTGGTCATGTACGTCTCCTGCTGTATAGATCAAAATGTTATCTATATATGCTAATGCGAACTTTTGCATGCCTTCTAATACTTGATTTATTAATAACATATAGTGAGAAGGCGCCGTTTTGACCCCAAAAGGCATTCGTAAAAATTCGTAAGAACCTGCGTGTGTACAGAAAGCACTTTTCTTTTGAGCATCTGGGGACATAGGGATACACCAAAATCCTGACCTTGCATCCAATGTAGTGATGAAGGTAGACCCATTAAGTAACCCTAAAATATCGTCGATCACCGGCAATGGGTAAGCTACATTCTTAGTGATTTTGTTCAACGCCCTGTAGTCACAGCAGAATCGGTGTGAACCATCGGCCTTGGTCACTATGACAATCGGAGATGACCATTCTGACTTCGATCTTGTTATTATTCCTGCTTTCAGCATATCTTCTATTGCCTTTTCGACAATTTCTCTATTCCTTAAGGGAGTTCTTTACGGTTTCAAACTAATTGGTGGGTGATTTCCAGTATCTATTTCCATAGTGACTGTTTTGGTCTTCCCCAATTCTAAGTCGTTAATTGCAAAACATCTTGATTCTCTTTTACAAGTTTTTCTAATATTTCCTTATTTTCTGGTGGAGCTTTTAACTGTGCTAATAATTCTTGTTCTCTTGTTGTTTTGTCTACTGAATATATTTGAGATGTATGTTTTCTGAATGGATGGATCAATTCATCATTCCGCACGTTCCATCTTCTTCCGCGTCTATTCCTGGTATTGATTCTTTCCATAGGAGTTTCTCATTAATTCATTCTCGGCATTTCTACTCTATCTGTTGCTAATATGCTGTTAGGATCATGTTCTACTTTGGCTATTACACATCCTCTGTACAATTTAATTTCCCTGCCTGTGTTGTTAATAATCATTACTGGAAAAGTTAAGTGTTTATCCAATGTCATTATTCCATCTGGAACTTCTAGACCAGGCTCATCTATTACCTCCCTTTGTAACTCTGTTATTCTAACTGTATGTCCTACTAAATAATACGGATTTCTTTTCACTTTCGCCTGTATCAGATTAACCGTTTGTGGTTTTAAAGTCGTGGACGTTTTAACCCTAACCAGTGCTGATATGTGCCTGTCCTCTTCTAAATCTACATACACGCCCTTGAATTTTAACTTGTGCAGATCAAAGAAAAATCTTACACCATTTTTCAGTAAGAAGTCTCTACCTATTAGCATGTTCCTTGTCGTAAGTCTTTCTTACTTACTTTAGTGTCGTCCTTGGAGTGATGGGAATCCACACCACATTTGTATTACCCCAAAATTGTTGTCTTAGAGAAACCACCAGACTCCGTCCACAAAACTCCGTCGGTCTGCAAACACCTCTTTCTTACTCTCACTCACCCTTAGATCATGCCCCCTCTCACTCCTCCCCAACATAACATACTCCACAACTCTAGCTTTAACAAATAAATACAAAATAATTTATTAAGCAAAGAGTATAGGTGTGAGAAGTGTGTGTGTGTAATGTGTAGAATGTGTGTCGAATATTCTAGTGGGTGCAGACTTAGACCAAGTAGCTGAAGAGCCCAGCCCGATCATCCCAGAAAGGATCACACCACATCTTCATTCAGTCCACGATGACCTCACCAAGGCATGAATCCATCCTGCTAGATGTCGACTTCCACCGGTCGTTGATTGATCATGTATATACCTAGTCGCAGTCTGAAATTGATCCTGCCTGGATCCCACACCGTTAATACCTGTCCCTATTGTTCGGTGACTTATAACATCCTTGTCTATTGATGACACGAAAATACTGTTCCTTGAAATAAATGTAATTCCGGTCTAATGTTTCTACTGTTCACCTGACCACTGTTATAATAACTACCTAATCAGTTTTTACTGTTCTATTCCCATGTGATGTGGAAAAACAGTATCTATTAGTCTTTTTACTCGTCGTGTGAGAACATAATACCCACTGGACTTTTCCCATGTGGTGTAACAAAAACCAACTCTAGTGTTCTGTTCATATGTGATGTTTGAAAAACATTAATCTCACGATTTGGTCTTTCTCCAAAATGATGCGGAGAAAAACAATCACTAGTATTCTGCTACCGTTTGATAAATACTTTCATGATTTTTCCTTCAAACCCCTTTCCTCATGGGCCCAGTGCAAAAGCTGCTGAATAACTGCCTGCACTAAAGTCTCCATTCTCAGTGGCTTGAGTGACCTACAGGAACCTGTAAAATAGATAATAATACACTTGGTGATAGCAACTGTCCCTGACCTCCATTAGATGGGGGGGGGGGGGGTGTCCGCCTCACTCAGATACATGACAGTGAACCAACTCTGTCATGGGCATAGGAGTTCTTCACTCCGGTCTGCAGTGGGTTAAGATCAGGACAGAGCAAAATGTAAAGTGTAGACCCCTAGCAGACATCACTGGAAGATCCCATCATTGTACATTCTCCCCATCCCCAATTCTCCCCAAATATCACCCCACTACACAATTCTCACTAGCAGAGCTAATTCTATTCATTACTCTAGCTAGTTTTACCGAGGCTACTGCTTATATTAATTAGGCTTAAATATACTCTCTACAATACCTTAAGCACAACTGCATCAATCCTGGATGACATCTATAACTTGCCATTAAGGCATATGTTATCTAATGTTACTTAAATCTAACACAATAGATGCTCTCCGAATTTCCTAACTGCAGCACACACAAAAACACGTCAATCTTAGTCACAATCCTTGGCCACACTAATTTATCCCAGTCTTGTTTATTCACAGCGCTAGGAGTGTTCCCGAGAAATCTTTGATGTTCCGCGGTTGTCGCTCAAGGGCCCTAACCTAGTTCAATACTCTAATGCAGGAGTTAACTTCTCCTGTCCTGACAGCTACAACAAGCCAGCGTGTTACAACCACGTGTCCACAATTCCCCGACATATCTTATGTCTATCCAAGACTTAATCAAATGTACGAGTGGTCTTTTCTTGGTTTGACACCCAAACAAGCCCGCGTTGCTGCATTGTCTCAACAACAAGCCTCCAATTCCTTTTGATGTCAGAAACTTCTCAAGGTCTCCCGACCGCTCCCAACAAGTTGCAGCTGCTAACACAGACTGTCTTTGGTCTTGTTGACATCTGATTGTAACCAGCAGTGAATTCGCGACATTCCTATTTAACTCTTTAACTACGTGAAAAAGATGTCTTATGTTGATTGCTCCTAATTTAAGATTTATCATTGTTTGGCCAACTACCTCTAAATTTTGTCCTGTAAAAGAGTGAAGAGTATCATGACTCCTGAATATTTTGCAATTTTTTTATTATTTTGTATAAAAAACTTTCTTTTATTACACTAACTTGAGCTCCCGAATCAATTAATGTTCGAATTCTATATTTCCCTATTTCTATTATGCATGAACTGGGATCCGTTTTATTTATTGAAAATTGTTTGATTTCAGCCAGTTGAGACCACTTTCTACTCGTCCTCCTATACTAGTAGATGTGTATAAGAGACAGATACTAGTCATTAAAATATTCTTTAATTCTTGGGACCTTGTTATCTTCCCTCCTACCGCAGGTCCTATTCAGTAGGCGGGATTCCGGTTTTCTTGAGTTCTTGGCCTTGTAAAATTCCTCTGTCTACCTTCAAAATTTCTATTTGACCTGTTATTAACATTTCTATTTTGTGTATTCACCTGAACACGCCTGTTACCACAGAATTTAAAAATGTGTCCATGTTGACCACAACCCCAACAGACTATATTTGTGTTACCTACCGTTTCTCTTATAGGATTTCTCATTTGTCTTCTTCTATCATAAGCATTTTCATTACCTCACTGCAACGTCTATATTCCTCCTCTTCTATTCCATCCGAACCTTGCTTGTCCGATCTCCATGGGCTCTTCGATCCTATCCTCTCAACTAGTTCCTATTTCTCGTCCTACTCTCAGTCTAAATCTTTGTCTCAAATTCTCTTCCTATACAGCTATATCCACAGCTTGTGGTAATCTCTCAGGGTTTTCTCTAATTAATTTAAACTTCAGTCCATCTGACTTTATACCGTCTACAAAAATCCCGACCAACATTCGTTCCACTTCTTCTCCTCGTACGTTCTGTCCCAGGAATGCTTCCTCAGCTAGGTTAATTAACCTATCACTAAATAATTGCACAGTTTCTCCAGTGTTTTGCTTGGATTGTCTTAACACTGAAAACGCATGCTGAGGATCTGTGATTTCAGCATACTTGTGGGCTAAGTCATCGTTGAACTGCTCCCATGTCTCATCTACTCGTAGCTTCTAATTTTCTTCTAATGTGATCGGAAACCGGTGCTACAGTGGCCTGGTAAGCAATTTTCATCTTCTCCTCATCCGTTGCCGCCACCAAGAATGCATGTTTCTCTACCGAAGTCATCCATTTCTTGAAATCTTTCGCCTGTCCACTAAATTTTTCAATCTATGTCCCTATTTCTTGTTGCTTTATTGCTGTGTCGAGTCTGCCTATTGCCGTGCCTACTCCAATTAAAACCTGTGTTAACGAAACTTGTTCCTCTGCCATGCTGAAATATGCTGAAATAGTTTTGCTATACAATTTATATAACCAAATTCACAATTATAATTTAGTTAATAGATATCAATAAGCATACCACTACAGACGTATTTAAATTAACAAGGGACGTAAGCAACTGTTTTTCTTCCTATAAAGATCAAGTGTTCAAATTAATTAATCAATTTTATCCAGCACACAATGTTATGTTATATTAGTTAAATCTTAATTATTTTAAATACCAGTTTTTGGCTGAAATATATCTTCCACGAGTCCAACAGGAAAGTAAGTCCAAATATGCCGACTGACGATTATGCTTGACAATTGTAGGCTTCACAGAAAAAAAACCGAGTATGTCGTGTTCCTCGATTCCATCCTAGAGAAAGGAAACTTCTGGACTCTTCATTTCACCCATTGGCGGGCACCCTCAGATTTGTGGCTTCTTTTCACCCGAAAAAAGGGCACGTCTGGACTTCACCCGAAAAAAGGGCACGTCTGGATTTGAAACGGCTCAAGCTGAGAAATGAAGCGATTACAATAGGTTCTCTTCTTCAGCAGGACGGCAACCCATTATGCCCACCCGCGTCCGAAAAGACCAAAGCAAGTAAATCGCATTCTTCATGACAGACATCTTGATGAGATGTAGTTTCTCCCAAAATTCAGGTTAGTTGCGGCTGTTTTATTTTTTGAAAGAAGCAAAATTTCTTCAGTCTTGGACAGTTCTAGTAAGTGACCTCCTTCAGGCAAGCAAGGTCAATCAACAGCTCCGATAACGGCATGTCAAAACTTACAGCATAGTGACGCCCAAGGACAACAGTCAGGTCACTCCATGACACGTTGATAAACAGCCTACGATTCTGACAAACAGCCTACGATGGTAGCTCCATCCAACAATTCATTCCAAGATGTATGGCGGCTCCAATAAACTAGCCTCCGTAAAATGATTTGCGGTGGTTCCAATATAAGTTGCAACTTTTGACGAGGTCTGGTCTGGATCCTTTGACTACGGCTTCTGACAAGATTCAAGATTCACTCAGTAAAATCATCTGTTGTGTTAACGTTTTTGTTGTAGCAACCTGAGAAAAGGCGTTCAATAAAAGTTCTCCGCTGTGCTGCATATTTTCTTAGTACTTCACGTTGTGTCTGCAACAGCCAAGTCCAAAATCCTGGGTTAGCGGCATCAAATTTACTCTTATAACAGAGTAACAGTTATATGGTGTATATAAACGAAGTCCCGGTTGTAGTTTCATAAGTTTTATTTGACGGAATACATCAGAATATATAAAACAGGTTACAAGAGCCGAGGTTTTCTATTATTACAATCGATGTTGTCAATTCAAGGTCCTGCCAGTAACTAACTTCACTAACCCCCGCGTCACGGCTTGAGCGTCCTTCGTTACGTTTTCATAGGATGCTCAACCGTGCCTAGTCTTTGCACATCATCCCCTCCTAAGCTACTAACAGAGATGGTGCTCTGTTACATTATCCGTTACAACAGCTTTGCAGTCACACTCTAAGAGAAAATATGAATCAAATTGGGTGGAACTGCAGTAAAGCTGTGAAAATGTAAACAATATAGAATGACACAAAATAGTGCAGCTTTACATAACAGATTTACCACACATACAGGACGTTGAGGCGATTAACCTTCATCAGCAAACAAACACATTCACAAACACAACATATTGTCAAGGAGATCTCCCCCTCTGTTTTTTTCTTATATGACACCACAATATGATACAACAATAGAAAGTAAAATGCTTAACCATGTTGATAAGTTTAAATACCTAGGCGCAATTATAACATCAGATTGAAGATATGTGACAGACATTAACCATGTTGATAAGTTTAAATACCTAGGGACAATTATAACATCAGATTGAAGATATGTGACAGAGATTAAGAGTAGAATAGGACAAGTAACAGTTGCATTTCAGACAGTGAAAAGTATCTTTATCTTGCAGTAAGACACTAGCATTGTATGTCAGAAAGAGAGTGCTAAAATATTATATAGAACCTGTCTCACTGTATGACAGTAAATTATGGAACAGGACTGAACAAATTTAGAACATTTTGGAAGCAATCAAGAAATGGCTCTCACAACAAATGCTGTGTATACCTTGGACAGCCAGAGAAACCAACAATGATTGCCTGTAAGAAGCTGTTGATACTAGAACATGACTCACAACTATAAGAAATAGACAAACAGCATTCATTGGTATTGTGAAGTGACACCAATAACTAAGCCAGCTGGCAGGGCACATGATGATGATGTATTCCCCTTATGGTTCATCAGATTTTCACCAGGTTTGTCTCCTGTATGAGTTCTCTTATGTGTCTTCAGACTGCTAGTGTGGGTAAAGGAAGCACCACAAATATCACATTTGTAAGACTTCTCTCCTGTATGAGTTCTCTTATGTGTCTTCAGACTGCTAGCGTGAGTAAAGGAAGCACCACAAATACATTTGTAAGGTTTCTCTCCTGTATGTGTTCTCTTATGAATCTTCAGGTAGCCAGCTTGAGCAAAAGAAGCACCACAAAAATCACACTTGTAAGGTTTCTCTCCTGTATGTGTTCTCTTATGGTCCTTCAGATTGCCAACTTGATTACAGGAAGCACCACAAATAGCACAACTGTAAGATTTTTCTTCTGTATGTATTCTCTTATGGATCTTTAGACTGCCAGCTTGAGTAAAAGAAGCATCACAATCATCACACTTGAAAGGTTTCTCTTCTGTATGTGTTCTCTTATGTTTCTTCAGATTCTCAACTATAGAAAAGGAAACACAACAAATATCACACTTGTAAGGTTTCTCTCCTGTATGTGTTCTCTTATGTTTCTTCAGGTCGCCAGCTTGAATAAAAGAAGCACCACAAATACACATGTAAGGTTTTTCTCCTGTATGTGTTGCCTTGTGGTATTTCAAACTCTCAGCCTGAGTAAAAGAAGCATCACAATCATCACACTTGTAAGGTGTCTCTCCTGTATGTGTTCTCTTATGTTTCTTCAGACTGCCAGCTTGAGTAAATGAAGCACCACAAATATCACAAATGTAAGGTTTCTCTCCTGTATGTGTTCTCTTATGTGCCTTCAGATGGTCGGCTCGAGTAAAAGAAACACCACAAATACACATGTAAGGTTTCTCTCTTGAATGTATTATCTCGTGATTCATGTTCTTTTGGCACTCTAGATGGTCATCTTTAATCAAAAGACCATCCCGTTCATTACATTTGTTTGGCATCCCTTCAGTATGTATTAATTATATCTGCCTACACAAACAGTTGGACTAGAAACACAAGACATGTCTCCTGTGTGAGTTTGGTGTGAGCTGTAATTAACACAATGAAAAATGTCATCAAGAGACTTTGCAAAGCTCTGTGTATATGTTTCTTGTGTTTCCTTATTTTGCTGCTGACAATTCTCAATAGCCAGAAATAGTTTATTGTTTGTATCAATCACAGAAGACAAATTTTCTGACATTTGACACAAATGTTCGCGTGTTACTGATGCCTTACAACTGTTCGGATTCATTAGTGATTCTGGGTTGTTGTGCCCTGTCACTTCTTGAATGATGCTACCCCCAGTTATGTCTACCATTTTACTGAAGCTGTGACTAGTGTCCTCACACAGAACATCCAATAGGTCTTGTTCCACAATCTTCATGTTTGCGCTGTCATATGTCCAATTTAGTGAAATGCTCTTGTATGGAGAGGTAAGGATTCATTGGAGATAAAGAGTGTATTTCTGAAATACACCAAAGTAAATAATTAATAGCCTCATGAATATACCAGGTATTGAACAGACGTGAATGTGCAATCAAACAGGCAAACATTGCAGCTAAAGACAACCACTTTGGTTCGACCAAGCTAAACAGCACATGCCACTTTCAAATCTGTTGATGGTGAATCTGAATAATTCAGTACCATTGTGTTCTTCTAAAAGTTGTGGAAGTGACTTTTAATGCAGAAAAAAACTGAAGCCAATTTAAAATAGATACGTATGAATACAAGACCCTCTCTAGCAGCAAGTATGTTTCTGTTGATGACATTATATACCAAACACTGGGACACAGAGCAGTAGTTGATCGTTCAGAATTTCATGAAATAATAAAATCGTTATGTTGTCCACTATGTAAAAATACTAGTCTTATTTTTAAAACTGATAGCAAGAAAGCTAAAGGATTAGCTGAGCATGCAAAGGCTTAGTGTTCTAGATGTGAAAAAGTAGTTTTAGTAGGTGCCTAGCTGCAAGAAGTAATGATGGTGATAGATCTTTTGCCATCAACAACCAGTCTGTATATTATGTATTAGTTTGTGGAATGGGTGCAACATTCAATAATTTTTGTGAAAATATGAACCCACAAGGTCTTCATCACAAAACATCTTACAACAAAGCAAATAAACTATATTCAAAGTTAGAAGATCTGGAGAACACTGTTTTCTCTCAAACCGTAAAGTATGTTCGACAGGTTCATGCACAGCAGTCAGGCACCACTCTACATGACAATCATGTGCTAGAGATTAGTGTCAGCTTTGATGGCACTTGGCTGGCCAGAGGCCACACATCCCATATTGGAGTTGGCTGGCAGTGGACATTCTTACAGGACTTTGCATAGATGTTGTGTTGTTTGTCCATCAAGAATGATGATGACCATTCATTTCATCCAGTGGGGTTGAATGTGTGGGGCCGTGGGTTCTAAGATGGCTGATAAGGCCTATTTTGGCTCGAAATGTTCTTTGACAATGTGGGCAAAGAATGCTTGACGTCTCTGGAGGAGGATTTCCTGCAGTGGTTTTTCTGTCCTGCCTTTTCTTCACAGCTCTTGCAGTCCTGGTTGCCTCACATATGACTGCACCTTTGCGCAATGATGCACGCCACGAATTTCGGTCTCTGGCTGCAGCCTCCCAGGTGTCATGATGAATTCCAAAAGCATTCAGTGAAATTTTCAGAGTGTCTTTAAAACGTTTCCTCTGGCCACCTTGGGAGCGTTTACCACAACGCAGTTCGCTGTAGAAAATTCGTTTAGGGAGCCTGTGATCTGGCATGCGAGTCAAGTGACCAGCCCAGCGAATCTGATTCTTCATCAGTAGAGTGTGGATACTGGGCATGGATGCTCTTTCTAGGACTTCAGTGTCTGGAATCTTGTCTTGCCATTTAATCTTCAGGAGCTTCCTTAGGCAGACTGTGTGGAAGTGGTTTAATTTCCTAGCGTGTCGCTGATAAACAGTCCAGGTTTCACAAGCATATAGCAGTGTGGATAATACAACTGCTTTGTAGACTTTTAGCTTTGTTTGCAGGCTTATTCCAGTTCTGTCCCATACATTCTTGTACAGTCTGCCAAAGGCTGCACTGGCCTTGGAGATTCTTGCATTCACTTCGTCATCGATTGTGGCAGCTTGTGACACGGTGCTGCCAAGATAGGTGAATTTGTCCACAACACTTAGTCTATGATCATTCACTTTGATATTCGGCACAGTGTGATTATTCCCTGGAGCTGGCTGGTACATAACTACAGTCTTCTCCAAGTTGATATTGAGCCCAAAGTTGGCACAGGCATGTGAGAAAGCTGAAACATTATGTTGCATGTCCGCCTCTGAGTTGGCGTATAGAGCGCAATCATCAGCAAACAGGAGCTCTCTGACGGTGCCGCTGTTAATTTTGGTTTTAGCTTTCAGCCTTTTGAGATTGAATAACTTTCCATCCATACGGTAGTTGATGTCTATTCCAAGTGTCGTCGTTCTCGAAGGCATTCATCAACATGGCTGAAAACATGAGGCTGAACAGTGTTGGTGCCAGGACACATCCTTGCTTCACTCCATTGGTGACAGGAAAGGGTTCAGACAGTTCACCATTTTCCTGTACTCTTGCCTGCATGCCGTCATGAAATAGCCGCACTATTTGGACAAACTTTCGTGGACAGCCATATTTTGCCATAATCTTCCACAGTCCTTCTCTGCTGACTGTATCAAAAGCCTTGGTAAGGTCAATGAAAGTGGAGAACATTTCGCAGTTCTGTTCCTGACATTTCTCTTGCAGCTGCCTTGCAGCGAAAATCATGTCAACAGTTCCACGTTCTTTTCTGAAGCCACATTGACTCTCAGGAAGAAGACCTTGATCGAGATGGGCTGTGAGGCGATTGAGAAGAATTCTGGCGAGTATTTTCCCTGCAATTGAAAGCAAGGAGATGCCTCAGTGGTTGTCACAGGATTGGCGGTTTCCTTTACGTTTGTAAAGGTGGACTATTGACGCGTCCTTAAACTCTTGTGGCATGGTCTCGATCATCCATATGTTTGTGAAGACTTGGTGAAGCTGCTCTGTTAGGACCGGCCCACCTGCCTTGTATATCTCTGCTGGGATGGAGTCAGGACCAGGTGCCTTGCCGCTGGAGAGTTGCTGGATGGCTTTGTTTATTTCCACTATGGTTGGCAGGTCATCAAGTGTCTCATTGGTGGGAACTTGAGGAAGGCAGTTGATGGTTTCATCATCGAAGAAGGAAGCTGCATTTAAGATTTTGCTGAAATGCTCTGCCCAGCGTTGGAGGATTTCTTTCTTATCAGTGACCAATGTTCCCCCGTCTGCACTGAGGGGGGGGGGGAACTATGCCTGGTGATGAAGGACCATAGACCGCTTTCAGTGAGTCGTAGAAGTTTTTCATATCATGTCTGTCAGCAAAGCCCTGAATTTCATCAGCTTTGCTGCTCAGCCAGGAGTCCCGCATGTGCCGAAGTTTCTGCTGCACTACTCTCTGAATGTTCTTGAAAGCATCGTTTTTAGATGTTGACTTTGGGTCATTCAAATGTGCCTTGAGGAGAAGATGTTTCTCGGCCAGCAATTGGTTGATGTCTTCGGAATTTTCATCAAACCAGTCTTTATGCTTTCGGGGGGCTGGCCCCAGGATTTCCATAGCAGTGTTGTAAATTGTGTCCTTTAGGGCTCTCCATTCTGTTTCTGTATCCTGTTTAGCTTCAGCATTGGGCTTGAGGCGGTCTTCCAGCATATTTTCAAACGACTGCTGCATTTTCTTGCTGTTTAGGCGGGTGACATTTAGCTTTGTTTGCATTTTCGCCCCTTGAGGACGCCGTGGTGGCCTGATGTGGATGTTCATTTTCGAGACAATGAGACGATGGTCTGTCCAACATTCGGCACCACACATGGATTTTGTCACTCGAACGTCTTGTCTGTCACTCCTCCTGACGATGACATAGTCAATGAGGTGCCAGTGTTTCGAGCGAGGGTGCATCCACGATGTCCTATTTCTCATAGGGAGACGGAAAATTGTGTTCGTAATCAGGAGATCATGTTCGGCACATGTCTGAAGGAGGCGGAGTCCATTGCTGTTACAATTTCCGACTCCATGCTTTCCAATAATGCCACTCCAAGAGGTGGTGTCCGTGCCTACTCTGGCATTGAAATCCCCAAGGAGTATAAGTTTGTCTCCTTTGGGAACAGATGTTAATACATTGTGCAGGTCCTCATAGAACTTGTTCTTGACATCATCTTCGTTGGTCATAGTTGGTGCGTAGACACTCACAATGGTTGCGTGCTTCCTTCCATTCAGCAGAGGCAACTTCATGGTCATGAGCCTGTCGTTTATAACCTTTGGAAATCCAGCTAATTTGCCGACAGGGCCGACTTAATGGCAAATCCCACACCGGATTGGCGTCTTTCCTCACTTTTCCTTCCACTCCAGAAAAATGTGTAGCCGGCACCAATTTCACAGATTTGGCCTTCTTCTGCAAGTCGTGTCTCGCTCAAGGCTGCAATGTCGATGTTGTACCTGCCCAGCTCTCTCCCAATCAGTGCTGTTCGTCTCTCTGGACCCGACGCGCCGTCTCTGTCAAGTAGGGTGCGTACATTCCAAGTTCCAATTGTTAAGGGAATATGGTTTACTCTTTTAGCTTTGCTTGTTTTATCTTTCTTTGTATGTCGACCGCAGTTAGGGTACCCACCAACCGCGGCTAGCTGGTTAGGTAGTGATGAAGCAGACAATGTTTAGGGCACCTTTTCTAGCCCCTTCCTCATGCTATGGTGGTGAGCAGTGTGTTCCTATAGAGGGCTGCTCAGTCGCTCAGGGGGCTGCCGAATCCCACTGCTGCTCCGGTCAGTAGAAGACGACCATATGGCCTGAGCCGCCTGTGTGCAGGTCTGCGACTACGGCTGCCAGCGTACCCACGCCTGCCGCTTTGCCGCTCGCCCACCGCCACAGGGCTTGAAGGTGATAAGTGACGTTGGATGAAGAATGACTTGCGCGATGACTTGGATTAAAGTGAGGAAGAGTTGCGCAATTCGTCGACCTCACTCTCTCGCCTGAGTCCATCTGAGTCCAGTGGCAAGACAAGTCGAGACGACTGGAGACGAATACAGGTGCAGTGGATGACCAGGGCGCTCTACGTGCCTTGCCGTGCTCATTACGTTCCACAACGCTTTGCAGGTAAACGCCGTCTTGCCCGTTGAATCAAGTATGATTTCTTCCGCGCAGTCTGCCGAATCCTGTCTTCACATGCTGGTTCAAAAAATGCCTTCTTGTGCGGAGAGTGAAGACGTGTTTTGGTATCTCTTACTTCTCGGATTATTATTACTGCAAGCTGAATCACCTATCATGGATTTTTATATCAATGTGCTCGTTGTGATTCTGAGGATGTGGTGAAATAGTTTTTAGATTAATACAAGTGTTTATTATCGCAAAAATGTGGGTTATATCTAATATTCATTTCGAGTGATAGTTGAACCCTATTAAATTTTAACCAATCAAGTGCACGAGGCGTGTCAGATACAACCACGGGACCTCAAATTGCCCGCGGCGTGGCTAGATAACAATGCGATTGCTGCGTTCTTCAAGTTTAGTTAGTCGTAATATTATGCAATAATGTCAGGGGAAGGAGAGTGCTCCGTATTGGAAGTGAATGGTGAAAGGACTCGCTCAGGTTTACGATCGGCTGTCAATAAAACTTACACACTAAACAAAGAGAGGGCCGTGAAGAATAAGCTATCCAAGTGCATAATCCCAACGGCCTAGTCGTCAAACACACCAACTCAGGACAGTGTGTTACTATTTCCTTCAACAACACACTCTATTATGAGGCATTCCGAACTTGCCTACTCAACTACTACAGGCTTGAACTAATTGAACACAGGCAAGATAAGCACGGGGCCCACGTTGAGGATCTGATTACGACGCCAGTGATTACGATACATTTGTACCGCAGTAAAAATAAACTCATGACACAGGGCAGTAATGAAAACATTAATTCCTGGCTAAAAGTAGATTTGTTGAACTTGAAAACTCGACACAGACATTCACCGAATCTACTCATACGATGAGTGTACATGACAACATCAACACGAGGCCTGCCAACCCACCAGCGCTCTTGGCTATTGAATACCAAATGGAGCGTATCCAAAACAACATAGAACCCAATGTTGACATTGTTGAAGAAGTACCTGCCTCAGATAACAATAGCATCTTAACTATCAATGGACATTCGTGCGACTGTAAACAGCGCATTGAGGAACTAGAACAATCACTAAAGGCGCTCATTGTCACTGTTTCAACCAACATTGAAGCAAACAACAAGATAAGCAGTGATTACAATGCTCTCAAGACAGAAGTCGCACTCCTGCGAGACGAAAATTTGCTGCTGAGAAATACAGTTCAAATCTTACAGAATGCGTCCTCTACAAACCAAACCGAAGAAGCATGTAATTCTCAAGAAACCGCTTCATCCTTGGGAAATCTTGGGGAAGCTCAATCCCACCCAGAACAGATAATCACTATGAAAACAACTCAACGCGCAGAGGAAGATAAAAAACAACAAACACCTCAATGTGCAGACGAAGATAAACAACAACAAGCAGTCTACCCCATTGACGTCAAAATAAGCAATAGGTTTGAAGTACTTCAAGAAAAGTCACCAGAAAACTTACAGTGCTTTAACATGCTGCAAACGGGCAAGACAAGCCAACAAGATACATCGGGAGAACCACATGGAGACATAAAGACTGCTGATAATCGGAAATGGATGAAACAACGGTCGAGACGTGCTGACAACCAACATGTACAGACAGCACGGCCTGACTGTACACATATTATACTAGGCGATTCCTTAATGAAAGGTTTATACAGCGACAGGATGGCCACATCAGACAAAGACATTGTTTCAATAATCCCACTGCCTGGGGCTGGTGTAGACCGGCTAACAGACAAGATTAGCAGGTTGGCTGTTAATCATAGCGTCAGAAGGGCAAGCGTGCATATTGGCATCACCGACACCATGAACAACCAACAAATCACAGGGTCTCAACTGCTGGCACTCTTGAACGGATTACGTCACACTTTTCCTAACTCATCCATTTTCTTCTCCTCCATCATATCACCGAGTTATGGACACCAGCGCCGTCTAGCTGACATAAATAATAACATGTTGCAGAAGTTCTGTTCTCAAAACAAGATACAATTCATCAACAATACAGAATCATTCACTTCACAGGCTGGTGCACCAAAAAAGAGTCTTTACAAGGATCAAATACATTTATCTACATTGGGAACCAGTTTTCTCGCCAAGAATTTAAAATATCCAGAACGGACATACCATACATCCAATACGGGATCGCGCCGGACACTTTTAGCTACTCCTGAAACTCAAGCCAGACGACATACTCCCGTCACATCAAGTACCAATAGGACAGAAGTGTGCAGACCACTCATAACCACTGCACCTGAAATCCAAGCCAGACGGGACACTACCACAACACCAAGTCCGTTAAATACGTCGTCTTTCACACAGGAGGGTAATAATTACGAAGATATGATTCCTATTCTCCCCAGAAAGGATCCGACTCTCAGCAACAACGACGTGCCAGCACAACCTCCTGTTAGCCACCAACCAGAGGCTCTAGTTGGTAGTCATTACATACCCATGAGACATCACCAGTACCCATTTAATTGTAACCCAGAATGGTTGCACCTCACACGGTATAGCCCAGCTACACTTCGTCAAGCACTTATAATGTCGCTATACCAACAACCAACACAACCTGGTATTTACTAGCAACTTAGGACAAAGCTAAACCGGATCTCGGTACAAGAAAGAGCCTCTCCTTAAACGTTTATCTGCATATTTGGTTATAACTTGATCTAGTAACGTATTAGGTTATAAGTTATTACAAACATTGACTGGTTTTGACTTTATATTAATTGATAGTACTTAGCTGTATAGCTTTTATAATAATTTCTAATTGTGTTTTCACGGTGAGTGAGGGGGTCTTCACTGCTCTTCCTTACGGATCTGTGTACGTATTTTTATATATTTACAGAGATATTACTGTTTCTCTGTACTTTAGAGTGTGTTTTGTAATAAGGGACGTAAGTTGTATTCACTTTGTGTGTGTTTTGCTTGTAAACTTGT
Source organism: Cepaea nemoralis (assembly GCA_014155875.1). NCBI lineage: Eukaryota > Metazoa > Mollusca > Gastropoda > Stylommatophora > Helicidae > Cepaea > Cepaea nemoralis. The sequence continues at coordinate 345,492 of JACEFZ010024862.1, forward strand.
GATTACGCATTGTTGAAATGTCTAATAAGTACGAACACTGGCTCAGGAATAATGGGCTCAGAATCGGGCATGTAAACATATGCCATCTATTAGGGAAGCTGCCCGAACTATCACTTATACTTAATCAAAATTTTCACATGTTTGGCGTTAGCGAAAGTCGATTAAATGGCAACATCTCAGATGATGACATCGCTATCAGAGGTTTTAAAACCATTAGAAGAGATCCCTATCAGAAACAAGAGACGGGTATTGCAGTTTATATTTCCAACTCGCTTAACGCCCACCGCAGGCTAGACTTTGAAACCTGTGAGATTGAGTGTGTATGGATAGAGGTTAAACTTCAAAATTGCATACCGCTAGTAGTTGGCTATCTTTATCGAAACCCCAGTGCAGGAAATATCTGGTATGAAAAATTCACCACTATGATGGATGTAGTCTTTAGTAATGCTAAGGAAATAATATTGCTAGGTGACTTCAACATAGACGCTAACAAATCAAACAAAACATGGGAAAACATAATAGAGTCATATAATTTCCAACAGTTAGTCAAACAAGCCACTTCTTCTTCTTCTTCTTCAGCATTCCGAGCCATTGAGGTTCTTTGCTGCAAATACAATCTGTCTCCATTCGTCTCTCTGGTGGACCTTCTCTTGCCAGTCGTTGATTCCAAGTGCTTGTAGGTCTGTATGTATATTATCTCTCCACCGCCTTCTTGGTCTACCTCGGGGTCTACGGTCATTTATTTATAATTTGCATATGCAGCAAAATTGTTCTAATTGTCACATACTGTTAGAAACTTTTTTTTTCTGTGTAAAGTAACTTCTTTTAGCATTAAGATAACTTTATTAATATAAAAAAACATGAAATAATTTGTATTTTTCAGTTTTCTCATTTTGCCAGATTTTTTTTGCTTAAGTACATTTTTCTCAAAAACTATTTGTCAGATTATAAGGGAATTGCGTACACTTAATACCCATTGTATTATATTACGCACAGAGCATTTTTTAAAACTTAAGACTAAATTTTTATGCAGCAGTAATAAAACCACAAAAATTGTCAAGACAAATGTTGACATTGTTTATGGTTATAAACATATAAAAAGTATATAAAATATATAAAATGTTTACATTTAGAAGGGGGAAAAAAAGGGGAAAAAAGCCAAGTGGTATCATTAAAAGCTTCTGTCAGAATGTAAAGGGTCTATGTATGTGTATACCAAAAATTTAGCCTGTGAATTTAAAAACAAATGATTGTTTTAGATCACATTTGTCAAATTCAAGGCCCGGGGCCACATCTGGCTCACCGTACAATCATATCAGACCCGAGAGGTCTCAACCGAAGTACAAATATATTCGGCCCAAGGAAGAATTTTAGGCAAAAAAAATTTTTTTATGGTCATGATATAAAGTGCAAATCAAATTCCCTAATTAGCAGCCTTCTAAATGATAGGCTACCTGAGAACATTTTAGCTTCGATCATTCATTCATTCATTCAGTAGCATGTCCTTTGCAGAACCTCGCTCCCATAACAACCTTCCGGAAAACTTCTCGATCACAAGCAAGATGTCCCGCGTCTGATACATCCATCTGGAGATCATCCGCCACATCCTGCACCCATCTTCTCTTTGGCCTTCCTCTTCCTCTCTTCCCAGGCATATACCCTTCCATTATTGTTCTCTCCAAACCTTCGTGACGTTTCAAGTGACCAAAATACTTCAATTTTATTTGTTTTATCGTCTTTAATAGCCATCCCTCCTCAATATTCAACTCTTGAAGTATGGATGCATTTGTTCTTTTCTTTACCCAAGATATTCTTAGAACTCGTCTATAACATTTATATTCAAAGGCGTTTATGCGCTGTTCAGCTTGTTTAGTAAGAGTCCATGTCTCACAGGCGTATGTTGCAATGGGAAAGATGCATGCTCTTAAAAATCTAATTTTTGTAGTTCTGTCTGTCCCACTCCATAATTTATTCATCTGCTTTTAGTCTTTGAAGAGCAATGGATAGTCGCCGTTTAATTTCTTTCATTGTGTCACCGTTATTGGTAATCAATGACCCAAGATATTCAAAATTTTCCACCACCTCCAATTTTCCCCCATTAATGTATATTTCTTTCTCCATAGTAGTTTTATCTGTATGCATTATCTTTGTTTTTGCTATGTTAAGATATAAGTTGTGATTTTCACTATTCAATTGGGTTGAGGCTATTAGGTTTTCTATGCCATTCTGTGTTGTGGATAGTAATACTGTATCATCAGCATATCGAATCTCTGGTATGTCATGACCGCCGATATTTAGGGCATCATATAGCTCCCTGTTTATATCATCTCTTACATTTCTCATTATATTTTCGGCGTACAGGTTAAACAAATAGGGTGACAGCACGCAGCCCTGACGGACTCCTTGCTTGATGTCAAACCAATCTGATGCCTCGCCATCTATTCTAACTGCTGCTTGTTGGTCTAGATAGAGCATTTTTATGAGTTGTACTACATGTGATGGAAAGCCCATATTCCTCATGATTTCCCAAAGTTTCTGATGCTGTACACAGTCAAATGCCTTTGAATAATCCACAAAACATGAGTATAGGTTTACATTAAATTCTCTGCACTTCTCTATTATTAAACGCATGTTGAATATGTGATCTCTTGTTCCTCTTCCTTGTCTAAATCCAGCTTGAACTACGTTAATCTCTTCTTCCATTTTCTTACGAAGTCTTGCCATTATGACTTTTAGTAGGATTTTACTTGCATGACTGATCAGGGCAACAGTTCTATAGTTGGTGCATAATTTCAGGTTGCCCTTTTTTGGTATTGGAATGAAGATAGTTCTCTTCCAATCTTTTGGCCATATACCATATTTCCAAATCTTTGTACATAATGCATGATATATGTGTATGCTTTCTTCTCCTCCCGCTTTAATTAGTTCAGCTGGTATCTCATCACATCCAGGAGATTTACCATTCTTCAGGTGCTTTATAGCCCAAGCAATTTCATCTAATGAGGGTTCAGGTTCTGTCTCTGCTGTCGTTGGCTCATGTATCTCATTCATATCCTCACTGTCACTCATATCATACATTCCACTGCAGTACTCCTGCCATCTTTCTACAATTTGTCTAGATTCTGTTAAGGTATTTCCCATCTTGTCACAGATAACATTCAATTGAGGTTGAACATTTCTTGTCAATAACTTCATTTCTTTGAACATTTCATAATCTCTTCCAGCCTTATGATATTGCTCTATTCTGGTACAGCAATCTTGTATATATTGATTTTTGTCCTTTCTTGTGTTCTTTCTTATTTCTCGAGTTAAAGATTTATACTTCATCCTGTGGTTAATTGATTCATCTCCTTTCTGTTTCAGCTTCGATCAGAATGAGCAAAAATAAAAGTTGTGTAGTGAGTTAGTGTTCGTCGTTATAGTTACCTAGCAACGTTCAGATGCTCGTTTTGGATTGATGCATAAAAAATGAAAGTAGTGTAACGCCCGGATATTAAATCACCTTTTCCCACTACGGCTGATAAGGCATATTGTGGCTCAAAATGTTCTTTGACAATGTTGGCAAAGAATGCTTGGCATTCCAGGAGGAGGATCTCCTCCAGTGGTTTTTCTGTCCAGCCTTTTCTTCACAGCTATTGCAGTCCTGGTTGCTTCACAAGTGACTGCACCGTTATGTAATGATGTACGCCGTGAATTACGGTTTTGAGCACTAATTTCCCAGGTGTCATGATGAATTCCAAAAGCTTTCAGTGAGATCTTCAGAATGTCTTTAAGGCATTTCCTCTGGCCGCCTTGGTAGCATTTACCACAACGCAGCTCACCGTACAAATAATTGTTTAGGGAGCCTGTGATCTGGCATACGAGTTAAGTGACCAGCCCAGCGAATCTGATTGTTCATTAGTAGAGTGTGGATACTGGGCATGGATGCTTTTTCTAGAACTTTAGATGAAGAATGACTTGCATAATGAATTGGATTAAAGTGAGGAAGAGTTGAGCAATTCGTCGACCTCACTCTCTCGCCTGAGTCCATCTGAGTCCAGTGGCAAGACAAGACAACTGGAGACGAATACAGGTGCAGTGGATGACCAAGGCGCTTTACATGATAATGACTATAACCAAAGAAGAAAAGACAACAACAATTCACTTAAACGAACACTCCCTGAAACAAGTAAAAAGCTTCAAGTGCCAAGGATGTATATCATCATCAAATTGCAAATCAGGTGATGAGATCGAAAATAGATGCAATAAGGCAAACTAAGTCATTGGACAAATGGCACAAATACTAAAGAAACACATATCAATAGTCACTAAGAAAGCACATTACAACACAACCTTTTTATCAACTCTATGCTACTAATGCCAAACCTGGACAATGACAGAAAAAGAGAAAAGAAAAATTACAACAACAGAAATGAGATTCCTGAGAAGAATACTCAATGTATCAACAAGAGATAAGATCAGAAATGAAGAAATCAGTACTAAAGTGGGGATTATAGTAGCGCTGGATTATATTAGAAGGCAGCAAGTCAAATGGTTTGGCCATGCAACTAGGTTACCAACTAACAGTTTACCCCAACAAGCAACGATGTACAGACCAGATGGAAGCAGTGTAAGAGGCCGACCACATAAACGATGGATGCAAAGAAAAGTAGGCCCATGGAAATATCGATACATGAAGCCCATAATGGGGCACTCTCCTGCTGTTTATACTTCACCTCCACACCGCAAGGTACATGAGGAACATGATGAGATGAGATGAGACAACTTTAAGTGTAAATTAACATTTTAATTTATTACTGTCAGTTTTCATGTATGAGATCTATTATAAGAACAGTTATCTCTAATAAACAACTTATAACAACAGGCTATATTAATATGTCTTTGCAGTCATAATTAGGAGTGCTATCCTCCTGCCTGAAACTAACATTTATGGTGCAACTTTAGGTAAGATGTAAAGTTTTAAAAAAATAAGGTGGCACGTCAAAAAAAAAAAAAAAAACAGTGTTACTGTTTCTCATTGTAATTCAGAGTTCTTGGTCCACTCATTTGCTACAGTGCACTGAACTCAACAAGGTGTTATCCTTCTCATTAGGTTAGCAGAAACATCAGTTATTTATATTAAACTTTTGAGGACAAGGTTATGAAACTACTGCTTATTGGCTGATGCTCACTGACTAGACTTGTACATTTTTCATTATCATGGGCCTTGCCAACAATTTTATTTTTTTCTCTTCTTTCCAGTAATATTTCTTTGAATACTGGAGTCACTTTTCTATTCTTCATTTATACTCTGTATGTTAGTTATTCTCCCCCGATGGTGTTTCCACCTTGTCGTGGTGGGGGAGCTTGAGTTTCTCAATGACCCTGAGAGCTATGCCGGCGGTAGCGTAGCTACCAGCAGGGCCTCTCAAGCCGGACAGGTCAAAGGGTAGATAACAGACAAAGAGAAACACCCTGGTCCTCCAGATTGGAGGTTGAAGCGTGGGGTTAACATCCCCACCTGTGTAAAAACCATTTTGTTACGAAACATACATGAGCCTCGAATTCGGACTGTCTTATTTGGACATCGACCTTGGAACGTTAAAGGACTTTTGAGATTTGGAACATGGAATGTACGGACACTATATCGAGCTGGAGCGGCCGAAGAATTAACCCGGGAGCTGGTTGAGTATAAAATGGATATAACAGCAATTCAAGAAATAAGGTGGCCAGGAGAGGGTACTTTAGAGCAAAATTGAATGATTATAATATATGGAGGAAACACCCAAAATAAACATTAATTAGGAGCAGGATTTGTCATTAAAAAAGAGTTTTGGGGGAATGTTCTAAACTTTAAAGCTGTTAATGATAGGATCAGTAAATTACGAATAAAAGGTAAATGGAAAAATATAATGATGATTAATGTACATGCACCGTGCTACTGAAGAGAAAGAAGATGATATTAAAGAAGACTTTTATAATGATCTGGAAGATGTCATAGAAGAAACCCCCAAACAGGACATCCTGATTGTGCTGGGAGACTTCAACGCAAAAATAGGTAGAGAGCAAACTCATTAAAAAGTTGCTGGTATGGAAAGCCTACATACAACTTCAAATGATAATGGATGGAGAGTCATCAACCTAGCAGAAGCCAAAGGACTGCAGATTAGCAGTACCAGACTGACAAGAGAACCTATAATCAAATAGATCACATTTTAATTAACAACAAAAATGCATCAAACATACAACAAGTTAGAAGCTATAGAGGAGCTGAGTGCCACAGCGACCACTTCCTCGTTGGGGCAAAATTTAAAATAAAACTTAAGAGAGCTTTCTATGCTAAACTACAAAGGTTACACCCAACATATAACAGGGAAAAACTAAAAGAAATTACAGACAAAGAGAAATTTGCAGATGAAATAAAATGTAAACTTGAAATTCTACAAACCCGTTGGAGGAAAGCGTTGACCAAACTTGGTTGAACATCAAGAATACAATTCAAACTACCGCAGAAGAATGTCTCGGTGTGTTAACCACGCATAGAAAGAACAGATGGTTCAATCCAAAATGTAAAGAAGCAGTCATTAGAAAAAAGAATGCCAGACAGCTATGGCTAAATGACATCAACAACACCCAAAAGGAAGAGCAATATAGAAATGAATGTAAAGAGGCTACAAAAATAGTTCGACAGCAGAAGCGAGAATATATGAGTAATATAATCAAAGATATGGAAACTAATCACCAGAAAAACGAATCCAGAAAGTTTTTTAAAGAACTGAAGTCAATGAAACGAGGGCACCAACACAACACATATGGTTTAAAAGACAAAAATGGGAATATGATAAATACCAATGAGGAAATGTGCAACACATGGAAAGAATACTTTGTTGAATTACTAAATTGTGAAGCTCCAAGTAACACTTTCCCACAGGAAGAGGTTCTAACGTGTGAACCACAAATTGAAGAACCTGCATTTGAAGAAATCCTATATGTAATCACACGACTTAAAAACAATAAGGCAACTGGGGCTGATGGAATTGCTGCTGAATTTATAAAGGCAGGGTGGCCATGCATTACATCTAAAGCTATACGAACTAATAATAAAAATCTGGAGGACTGAAGAATTACACCATGACTGGAAAGAGTCATTATCGATACCTATCGTTAAGAAAGGAGACAAGTTCCAGTGTGAAAATTATAGAGGAATATCACTACTGTCCATCAAGCTATAAGATACTATCCGCAGTATTACTAAATAGACTAAAACCATATTCAGAAGACATATTAGGTGACTACCAGGCGGGTTTTAGACAAAACAGATCAACAATAGATCAGATATTTATCTTACGACAAATAGCCGAGAAAAATTGGGAATATAAAAGAGATCTCCATAACATTTTTGTGGATTTTAAAAAGGCTTATGATAGTGTCCATAGGAATGGTCTATGGAATGCTAAGGAATTTGGAATACCAAGGAAGTTAATCAACATGACCAGACTATGCATGGAAGATACTTATAATATAGTAACATATAAAGGCAGGAAATCAGACCCTTTCCAAATAACATCTGGCTTGAAACAGGGTGATGCACTATCGCCGCTACTCTTCAATCTGGCTCTAGAGAAAGTTGTAAGGAGGGTAAAGGAGGAATGTGATATTGGAGGAACATCCAAGCTGCTTGGTTATGCAGATGATATAGATATTATAGGGGAAAATGAACAAAAGACATTGGAAATATTGACTCACTTAAAGGAAAAAGCCCAACAGATGGGGCTGGTTATCAACCAAGATAAGACAGAATATATGGTAATTTCAAGAGAAGGAATGGCTAAAAACTCTGGCCACATACAAATAGATAATATGACCATTAAAAGAACGGAAACATACAAATACCTGGGTACAATCTTCAACTGCTCCAACATCATAAGGGAAGAAATACAAACTAGAATCAATTCTGGAAATAAGATATACTATGCACTACAACATCTACTAAAATCAAAGGCGCTATCTCGTAACACCAAGATCACAATATACAAAACACTGATCAGACCAGTTGTGCTGTATGGCTCTGAAACCTGGAGTACAACGAAAGGAGACGAAGCCTTGCTTACAAACCTTTGAGAACAAAGTTTTAAGACGCATCTTTGGACCCATTAGGGATACACAAAGTGAAGAGTGGAAAAGAAGAAGTAACAAAGACATTTATGATCTGTTTAAGTCCCCGCTAACCACTGGTATCATGAAGGCTAATAGACTACAATGGCTGGGCATATAGAAAGAATGGAAGATAATAGGGAAACAAAACTCACTTACACTCAGGAAATAAATGACCGTAGACCCCGAGGTAGACCAAGAAGACGGTGGAGAGATAATACATATACAGACCTACAAGCACTTGGAATCAACGACTGGCAAGAGAAGGTCAACCAGAGAGACGAATGGAGATGAATTGTATCTGCTGCAAAGAACCTCTAAGACTCGGAACGCTTAAGAAGTAGAAGAAGAATTTTAGTTATTGCATTATACCTGTTTTTCACGATCATTATGCATTGTACTATACTCGAGTTTCGCTCTCGTTTGAGCTCGTCAGTAGTGCATATCCCTGACCGGATCTGGAAACAAGCCCCGGATCACTGGCGTGTGAAGCAGGTGTGTAACCACGTGGCACACGCTGTACATGCCAAATTATCATAACAGAATATTACAACGTTACCCATCGTTATGTTCAAGATTGCCCAATCGCCGCGACTGACGTCCGTCAATCGATGTGGACCCGAACGATCAGGACTTCTCACTGGCAAGGAACACCAATATAAGGCCTGATGAACAGGCCTGACCTTAGGGATAGGAAAAGATTAAAGGGCAGTATGTATGGGCTTGTGCGTCTATTACGCTCTTAACTGACTGCAAGCTGCATATATGGACATCCATAATGACAACATGGAACCTTAAGATAATGATATATGTTGTATCTAGAAATGGGATATAATGTACCAAACTTCCTGATGATGGTAGATACATGTTTGTTGTTGTTTTCTTTCAACAGTAGTGATGTTTGCCTGCAATTGAAGTTCTCCAGTGAATGCTGAAAGATCTCACCTTTCTATGGCAGCAAACAGTGAAGACTTTGTACTAGCCACTGTAAATTCAGAGCCCTATTGTTCCAACGCTAACTGCCTTACAATAAAAGCTGAGTATCCACATACTAACCTTAGATACCTCATCACCAACACCAAAGCCAATAGCAATAGAATACAACCAAAAAGAAAACTAAGACAGACAACTCTACCACTTTTCTTGCTAGTGTTACAAAGCGACAGCCTAAAGGCTGTAGGTAACCAAATACATGAAGGCAAACCACCGATGACTGTTGACGACTCGGTTTATTTGAAGGAGTTACAGTGTTATCAAAACGGATACATGGACTATCAAAGCACACACATGTTGTTTGTTCGGCGGCTAAGCTGTATCTAACCCCTTGTTTATTCCTACGTTAGCACGTGAGCGTCCCTAACTACTTGAATACCGTGCTCACGTGTGCACCATGTCTTTATTTCCCTCTTTTTGCACACCGTACCACCTAACCAGACCCCATATAACAGGCTACACTGTTATATTACCTTCCTACCCTAACAAGACTTTTCCCCGAAAAGTCTTAATTCCACAACTCATTTATCCCAAAACCATATAACCCCAGACACTTAACCCAATAATCTCCCAAAATTAAAGTTACTTCTTCTTCATTTCTATAAATCATAAGCAATCCTCTTACTTATCTCGAATACCACTACAAAACTCATATACCTCTAATTCTAACCTAGAACTCTTATTTAGTTATCTCATAGCCAGCCGCCATTCTTCTTCGTTATAATATCCACATACATATCGTAAATATATATCACAAACTACTCCCCACAAAGCAACATGTTTCATTTCATTGTTAAAATGTCGATCGAAATTAAGATTAACAAAAAATAGAAGATTTTTATGTATTTACCCAAACTATCTTACTCTCACTAGCAATAACAACACATGATAGACATATAAGACAAACAGGAAAGTGGTGCGGTGCGCACCAAAGGATACAAAGTAGTAAGAAGTAGTCACACTTATCACATTTATTCTCCCATGTACTTTCAAAACTTTATAAAATAAAGTTTTCAAAAACCCAAATCATTCATTAATCTTCACTTTTGTTAATAATAAATGTTCTTGTAAAAAGTTACATCGATCTAAAACTTCAGCCTTCTTCACTCAGTATAAAAAATGTGTCTTATTTGGGCTGTCAACAACAGCTAGCAATATATAACACACCTCCCCAACCTATTTTTTAATTTCCACTTCTTCTTTCATGCCATAAGCACAGCATCCCCCCAACTATCCAATATTTGTTTTATGCTGATACGCACAGCCGTCCCGTTTTTTAGTTAAACCCCTCATTTCCCATTAACGCTGTTCAATACAGCTCCTATTTTAACCTCCACTTCCATGTATTTCTATTAACACTGTCTAATGCAGCTCCTATTTCGTCCCCCACATCCATATGTTTCTATTAACTCATAGCGAGCAACTGGTAACTATTTTTCTAACAACTTAAAAATTGAACAATGTAAAACGACTGAACATGATAACCAATCATAATTTATAACAAAACACTTTTCCCCCTTTTTGTGAACTGACTTACTTAAACCACTCCCCATGGCTCTCTGTCCACGTTTATTCCAACAGTTGCTGACAACCGCAGCCATGCCAACCCTCCATGGCTCTCAATCCATGTGATTCTCTCTACCCCGTGAAGACCATTTCTTAAAGTTGCCTCCTATTTTCTGAACGTAACTCTGCATCCAGAACTCCCAATAACCCTATTAACAAGTCTCTTTAATATGGACCAGTTCATATTTTATAATTCCCCACAACTGATCGTTAAAAAAAAAACATGGTCAGGGCAACTCAAGAAGCAAAATCATCATAACTCTTGCAAGCGAAAATTAACAAACAAGGTAATATGCAACCTAAATAAAACCACAATTCATAAATAATCACGACACATCAAAATAAAACAATGTCACCCCCCTTGGTTTTCACAATGTTTTCATTTATCCCCACATTTTTCAAAATAAAATATACATAATGAAATAATAATCAAGTTCAAATAAAATCAACTACTTATTGTAAGGAAACAACATTGGTCTCTTATACGGACCAATGAGTAGTACATGTCCATTCACTACAAAGAACACAAGTCATGCCTATTCCAATACTCTAAAACAAGTTTAACATTTATATGCACTGTAAACTACAAATATTGTTTTATACCACTTACTATAAAAGTCTTAACACAATCAGCTACACGTCAAGCCATAATTAAATCAACAACAATCTTATCTTCTGCTATCTTATCTCTCTTTTTTCAACTTTACATCGATTATCTCCCTTCACAACATTCCATCTCTTACAAAACTAAATCATATCAACACCACTGTACTTGAAATACGAACCTAGCAATTACTGTCAACTACAGTTCAATTTGCTCCATTTACTAACTAGTGTGGCTATCTCAGCACACCACAACTCATCCACTTACTAAAGAAAATTGTAACTCGGCACACCTATTTACTAACCTAGTTATTTCCCCTGGATTTGATTTATAGCAACAACTAATTCTACTTTTAAGTCTCTTAATTATTCTCTAGTACCACATTGGTCTTACTTTTAATTGTACTAGGTTTGGGGAGGACATCATACAGTCGACGTCTCAAGCTCTACATTCTTTCGTAACATTCGTCTTCCATTCATAACGTTTACTGTTGACTGCTTTCGAACACCTGATGTAAGAACCGTTGTATTCTCCCGTATTATTAATTCCTCAAGCTCTTAATAAGCCCTATATTCTAACATGCTTCTAACGATTCACACGCTTCTTCACATAATACTTTTTCAGAATTACTCACTACCGCCTCTCTCACCCTTACTTCTCAATTTTCTTTATTATCTTCATCAACCACCATCAAGTTTTAACCTCTTCTCTTCACAATTTAACTCAGACAAGCAATTCTTCACCAACTTTCATCCGCAAGGACAACGCATAACTAGACGAATCACTCCACTATTCAACAGGCCTTTCACAATTCTACTGCTTTCTTATTTCCACTTTTTTTCAATCATTCACTCCCTTTCCAAAGGTCAGAGCCTACACATTATCTCTCGCAAACTATATCTCTTTTACACACTGACCACAACTATCAACGATCTCTCACAACAAACCTCATTCCGATGAGCCACTAACCTCGTAACCCTCATTCCATACTTCCCCACACAACAACTTTCTCAGATTTAATCACCTCTTCTTTCTCCGCAAGCATCACGTAATTACTTCATCCCCCTCACCAAGAACTCGCATTCTTCAAGCATCAGCTTCCACAGTCTTCTACTCTTAATACTCTCTCACACTCAGCTGGCTATTTTACACAGGATACTCAATTCCTCCTCAATCTATTACATCTCATCAGACACGCTCGGTTCATCTTACCTCTGCCAATGCTACTATATCTGCTTCTCAAACCAACAAGCGAAACTTTAATTCTATCTCAGACATCACGTCATAGCATTTTCATACTCCAGTTACTCTTCTAAAAGCTCTGAGTCAAGCCATCTCAAACAACGCGTCAACTCTAGTACGAGCATTCATAATTAGTTTATCTCTCTCTGTGCAAATTCTGTGTTGAGTCTACCCTACTTTAATCATAGCAGTTATACATCACTCAACGTGATCAACCCACTCCATTCGACCAAGGGACATTTCAATTTCCACATTGTCTATTCTCCCTGCACCACAACTAAACATAAGATATTCTTTATATCGTAGCCACGTAGAATATTCCACCACTCACCAGCTTTAAAATTATCTATCACTTGCTGTGACTCTCTAGCCAAATAACACTATTGTCTGCACCATATATTGTGATACTACACCACAAAAAACTCATCTGCCTATTTTAGACAGAAACATATGTATATGCTCAACCCGCAATTCATCTCGTAAGCCAAAACAATGCAATATGCCATTCATCGTCCTCAGAATTCTAACCGTTATAGAGCGCATCTAACCCAAATAGTTCATTGTCTTCTATTACTAGTGTGTGTCTCTCTCTGCCTCTATCTCATCTTCAGTATCTATAACTGTTAGACTGTCATTAAAGTATTCAGGTCTTAAGGTTATATATTCTCTGATTTTTCTTATGTCATCTTCCATAGTCGAGTAGTTTTCTGCTATCTGTTTATTACTATTCTTCTTCTTAAGTGTTTTCTTTCTACTTCCTCTATTTGCTACTCCTGTTTTTACAGCGTCGGTCTGCTCACTATGTGTCCGATATATTTTATATCTTCCTCCCTCATCTTCTGAATAATCACTGTATATGGTCGTACCCCCAACCTGTTGATTATATGTTGTAGAAGAGGAAGTAACATCTCTGCAGTCGGAACTCCTACAATCAATATTCTTTTTATTTATACCGTTACCTTTCATGTCACAGTCAGGGAGAAACTCCATGTCTCCATCTGAGGCATCTGCTACTACGCCAGTCGTACCTACGTTTACTAGCAAACTTGCAGATCTGACTTTAACACTTTTTCTAACTTTCTGTCTGGTGTTTCTTGGTTTTAACGGCTTACATACATTCTCTTTAATTTTGACTGGCGCAACCTTTTCAATTTTTACTTGTGCTGGTTCTGTAAGTTCTATCGTCTTAATAGTTTGTGTTCCCCTTCCTATCTTTTTAGTCAGTTGTACCATGTCTAACTGAGTCTGCGTATTATTGTCTATCATATTACCTGTCTGAGTCTGTGTCTCTCTTTCTTGTCTACTTCTAACAACTGAAATCACCTGTCGGTCATCAGCTAAGGTTCTATTAGTCTGATGCTGATTTTCTCTTTTGTTTGACTTTGCGAGTGCATATCTCAACCTTCTGATCTCAAACCATTGACTTCGCAATGTTCTCAGCTCTTCATTATTAGATGGTCAGTTCCATCGTTTCTTATAAAAATTCTGTCTCTGCCAACCATTGACTTCTGGTCTGCTATGTTGTCTCTCTTCATACCTTCGTGTTCTCGTCACGTCGTTTACCTCCCGTCTGCGGTAGTTTCTGTCGTTGTTATAAAGCGGTTGTCTTCTAAAGCAGGTTGAACTTTGACGTAGCCTTAGCGTAATGGAATCATACCGACCATTCGATTGGAAACCTCGACTACCTTGTCTTCTATAATTTCTTGCCAGTGTCAGTATTTCTGCGCTGGTCTGATTAACTTCGCGTCTTCTTTGCATTTCTCCAAACCTACTATTAACACTTCTATTCTGTGTACTAAGCTGATCACGTCTGTTGCCACAAAATCTAGAAGTGTGCCCCTCTGTCTACAATTCTAACAGACCATGTTTGTACTAATTACTGTCTCTCTTATAGAATTTCTCTCACGGCTTCCGGTTTCAAGATGGCGACGGACGGTCGTGTTGTTTTGTGTTCGTTAACTTTTTTCGCGTAAGGGATGGATTTGTTCATTTCTTGCGTGTAATTGGTGTGCCAGGATGTAAAACCAGGAGTTTCTACTCAAGATCTGCGCGGGTGCTACGGAGTTCGTGCATCGAGCGAAGCCATCCTTGAGTGAATTTTCAGCAGCGTGTGTGGTTCTCAATCAAAAGTCTGTGTTTACGTTTTTTCAACATGGCGGAACAACGTGTGTTTTCCGAGCGATCAGCAGTCAACATACCGAAGCGGCGTGGTAGCCGCGCAGGGAAAAAGAAGCCAGGTAAGCGCGGTGGCTTGAGACGTTTTAGACTCAAGTGTCACCGTCTAGGACTCAGGAACATCCGTATTCTATATTGGAACTGTGCCAGTGTAAAACAACGGGGCTCTATTTTAGAAACCCTAGTTTACAGGAACGACATTGTAGCACTCCAGGAGACGAGACTGGGCGATCAGCTACTCCGAATTGCCGGCTTCAAATGTTTCTATAACAGACGACATCTGGGAACGGCGATTCTCGTTCGCGACAGCATGGTGGCGTCAGAGCTAGACATGTCCAGTTGGAACAGTGACGATATACAAATACAGGCGTTGAGAGTTCATTCCAGTATACCATTCGTGTTGGTTAATGTTTATGCCCGCAATGCGAGTGTGGACGCCCAGAAGTGGCAGTGCTTAAGTGGCATATTAGGCCACGAGAGAAATGTTATTTTCTGTGGTGACTTCAACGCTAAAGGCAGATCATGGGGAAACACTTCCTCCAATGCACAAGGGGAGGAGCTCGAGACTGCACTGGAAACCATCGACCTGGTTTGTATCAACAGTGACTGTGTCACCAGGACAGCAAGCCGTCCAGGCGATGAGGACAGTGCTATTGATCTGGCGCTAGTTTCACCTTCACTCACTACAGTGTGTAGATGGGGTGTCCTAGGACACCATGGCAGCGACCACCACCCATGCAGCATATTGGTGGAGAAAGGCAGAACCAGGCAGCACAAGCTAAAGGTAAAGACGTTCCAGTATGACAGTACAGGGCAAGATGTGGTGGGTAAAATAAGACGTGACAAGCGCAGAACGTTTCAGGGCAGGAAGAAAAGGAAAAAAAGCTGGGAGCAGCCACCGTGGTGGAGTTTCGAGGTGGAGAAGGCTTGGGTGGATAAGCGTAGTGCTGTAAGGAGATGGCAAAATGCCAAGAAGAACAGAGCTGGTCATCCTAGTCCCTGCTTGCACTTAGAAAGAGAGATGCACACAAAAGTAAGCTATTTCAAAAAACTGGTCAAGGTGGTTAAAAGCGAAAAATGGGCAGAGGTGTGTCAAAGAGTAAGCACAGACAAGTCACTGAAATTGTTCTGGCGACTACATAAAAGCATGAGTGGTGTAGTCAAGAATAAGAGCATTTCTGACTTCCAAGATGCTGACCTCATCTGGCAGAGGACTGACGAGGACAAGGGCAAAGCCCTCTTTGAACGCTACCTTGAGCAGAGCAACCAGACAGACATGGGAGGCCGGAATCTGGCCAAGGAGGTCACCTCAGACAGATGCAAGGCCCAGAACACTTCGGATGAAGACACAGTGACAGTGAAAGAAATCAAGGCTGTGCTTCGACGATCAAAAAACAGTGCTCCAGGTCCTGATGGCATAAAATACGACGACATAAATAGGTGTACCGACAATGAGCTAGAGAAACTAGCAGACATGTACAACAACAGTATAGGGAGTGCTAGCATCAAGGAGGAATGGTTACACAGCTATCTGATTCCCTTGCCGAAGCCTGACAAAGACCACAAGAAAATTCAGGGATATCGAATTATAACCATGCAGAATACAATAGGCAAGCTGCTGGAGAAGGTAATTGCCAGGAAAATATCAAGCCAACTAGAGAGGCAAGGTGTTTTCCCACCTACCCTGGGTGGGTACCGTCCAAAAAGAGAAACCTGGACCAATGCAGCAGTCTTTGCCCACGATGTCTATGAAGGTTTCCACTCAGGCACTGAAACCGTTGCTGCAGCGATTGATCTTGAGGACGCATACAACAGAGTACCACTGGACTTTTTAATGTTTCAGCTTCTTGAACTAAACGTAAGTCCATTCCTCCTTAGTTGGATCGCTGCAGCTCTCTTCCAACGGAAAGTAGTTTTTAGATGTGGCAGTTGGACTTCGGAACCAACAACAATATATCCTGGCCTACCACAGGGATCACCATTATCTCCGGTACTGTTCAACGCCTACACAGTGAGAATCACCAGTGAGCAGATCACTGGACCTGGCAGGACATTGTCATAGAATTTCTCATGTGCCTTCTTCCGTCTTGATTAATTTCGTTATTATTTCCCTGCAGTGTCTGTATTTCTCCCCGTCTTCTCCATTCGTACCTTGCTTGTCCTATCTCCATAGGTTCTTCAATTCTATTCTCCCTATTGCTTCTCATTTCTCGTCCTACCCTTAATCTAAATCTCCTTCTCATATGATCCGAAACTGGTGCTACTGTAGCCTGATAAGCAAATTTTTTCCTTTCCTCGTCCGTGGCTCCTACTACAAAAGAATGTTTCTCTACCGCTGTTATCCATTTCTTAAAATCTCTGGCTTGTCCACTGAATTGTTCAATGCCCGTACCTACCCCTTGCTATTTTATTACTGTGTTAAGTCTGCCTATTGCTCTACCCACTCCACCTAATATTTGTGTCAATGAGGCCTCATCCTGTGCCATCTTTTGTGTCCCTGTTAAATACTCTTATAAGAGCAATCAATGAAAACTATTGCACAATTACAATTTACAATATTATAATCAGCTATAATAAATACACTTTTTATGTAAGGATATACGTGAGTAATGTCTTTCAAAATCCTCCCAAATGACGAGCCCAAGATTTACTTCTGTTCTCCTGGACGACCTCTGGTTTCAAGTATCTAGCTACGCTTGTGTAATGGACAACTTCACCCGTGGTTGGGCACGTCTGACTTCACCCGTGAAAGGGCACTTCGGTTTTCACCCGTAAAAGGGCACTTCTGTTCTGGTTTTGGCTTCTGATTTTACCCCTGGATGGGTACAAGCTGTATCGTCTGGTCTGTAAACGCCTCAAGCACGACGATCCAAAATAGGCTATCCCCTTCAGCAGAGTCGGCAACCAATTATGCCCCACCGCTTCAGAGGAGCCCAGTGCAGCTGGATCGCATACTTATGCAAAAATTCTTCATGACCAGAGCATTATCAATTGACGTTTCTTTCAGCTTTGAATGGTTGACAAAAATTGCGTTTATATTTCCTCAGGCTCGAACAATTGACAAACATTGGGGTTGTATTTCTTCAGGCTCGAACAGTTGACAAAAATTGCCTGACCTTGAAGTTGACTTTAAGCGGACCTCTAAAGTATCTTGAATTTTTAAATTTCTACTTCATCTTTTCAGCTTAAGCGTGTATTTGACAGCTACCTTGATGTCGTCTAAACTGTAGTGGTTCTCAGATGTGCATCAATAAAACGTGTAGTTTGGAATTTACTCCGTCAGGCCGCGGGCAACCCAAGTAAGAAATCCTATGTCGACGGCACCATTTCAGGACTGTGTTACAAAGCGACAGCCTAAAGGCAACTGTAGGTAACCAAATATATGAAGGCAAACCACCGATGACTGTTGACGACTCGGTTTATTTGAAGGAGTTAGTGTTATCAAAACGGATACAAGGGGTATCACAGCACACACATGTTGTTGGTTCGGCGGCTAAGCTGTATCTAACCCCTTGTTTATTCCTACGTCAGCACGTGAGCGTCCCTAACTACTTGACTACCGTGCTAACGTGTGCATCATGCATTTATTTCTCTCTTTTTGCACACCGTGCCACCTAACCAGACCCCATATGACAGGCTACACTGTTATACTAGGCCAGATATTATATTCTTCTGTAGAGTATCACAGTGACAGACAGTGGTGCCCACTCTATGACCACGAGCAGCATGACGATGGAGGTGATGGCAGTTACATTGGCTTTCATATGTTTGGAATCACAGCATTATACCAACATGTGTGTACGAAGTGACTCAATGAGCATGATTCAGAAGGTTGAAGCTGGATCTGTACGAAGACAGTGGACTGAGTCGCTGCGGAAGTCTGTTGTCCGTAAAGTCACCTTCATCCCGCGACATGTGGGAGTCGAGGGAAATGAACGAGCTGATAAACTGGCTGGGTCTGCACCCCCTGTAGATGACCAGCCCATGGATCATGCCGATGTTATTAAAGACATGGCGAGAACAGAGGTGTTTGACATCTGTGAATCCACATCTCTGTCCAGGATGAAAGACTTGGGAGTAAGAATTGCCATAGCCAGATGCAAGAGGTACATTGGGAAAACGAGGTGCCTCGTCAACCAACACAGAACTGGCACTATTAGCCACCGGACGCTGATGCATATGCTGGGGGAAAGATCTGAGCACCTATGGACCTGTCCGGAGTGCAATGAAGATACCCCAACTGATAACTTTTAACAGTGACAGTCAGTCATTATCATTCAATGTCCTATTATCAATTGTGTTGCTTTCACGACATAACCATTTTTCATAGCATTCCAATCACTCATTATAATTTGTTTAAAGTATTATGTAAGAGTTAATTCCTTTTTTTTAAATAACATTTACGTGTTTGTAACTGTGTTACATATTAATGTGATAGTGCTAAAACACTATCTGGAGGATTCATAAATTAGTTATCAGGGGAGCTGTGTGGCAGGAAGAATACTAATCTTTAGTTTATATAAGAGTGAGCATCCTCACCTCTGACGGCAATGCCTTTCCTATGCTCTCTTAGCCTTCTAACTGAAGGCCTTACCTTAGTGTATTCTGTCAAGACTTGTCTGATCTGGTTCGCTAAGAAATCTCATAAACCACTTCTGGTTGTCTTTTAGTAGTAGGTAACCACTATTTGGGGGAATATATATCTCTCTCTCTCTCCACTCAAAATACACACCACAACAGTTGTGAGCCTGTTTACATTTGACAATTAGGAAAATTTGGTCCCAATATTGTCTGCTTTTGCACCGAAGTTTGATGATCTGGAAAATATTGATGACACAGCCCTCCTGTCTGACATACAAAATGATCAGCAAGATTTAGCTAAACAAATTGGACACAACAATTGAGTCTAAAATTGCATAGGGAAAGTCAAAGAGAATAAATCAAGGAACTTATTCTTTTGTTCGCTTGAAATATGTCTTTAACTGCAATGTTGTCTCGTGTATGAATGTAACTGTCTTTTTTTAGTTCACTCAGTGGTCCAGAGCTCATTCATCTTCCACTGTTATGTCTCTAGACCAGAAGTTGTGCCTAGATATGTCATATTTTGTGCAATCGTCGAAAATATGCTCTGCTGTCTGCGATGCCAATTCACACGTGCTGATTCACCAATCTTGAATTTTGCATACAAGTTGTGTAATCTACTGTGTCCTGTTCTTAAGCAGAGAATAACGACTTGTTCTGGTGTCTACATAAGGTGGTAGTCATCTTGAGCAGGTTTTGGTGGCTTTATGATTTGATCATTCTTTGCTTTAAGTGGTATGTAATGCACACATCAAACTGTTCTTCTATTGCTCCTTCCTTAGGTAGTGATCTTTTCTAGTTCGTTAATAGGCGTGTAATAAATGTCATTCGTGTAAGAGTTTCAAGATAAACAATGTGAAGCCATGTCGCATGATGAACAACAATTAAAGACAAAGGCAAAACAAAATTAATTACGGAGAGTTATTCAGAAAATAATGGACCAAACTGATTTTATCAGGAGCTGTACTCAAAACGAATTTTTTTTCCTTCTTTCGTTCGCTTGAAATGTCTATATCTGCAATGTTGTCTCTTGTATGAATTGAACTGTCTTTTTCAGTTCACACCGCGGTCCATAGAGTTTGTCTTCCACTGTCGTCTCTCTAGGCCAGAAGGTTTGCCTAGATATGTTATATTTTGGGCAGTCTTGGAGTATGTGCTCTGCTGTCTGCGAGGCCAATCCACATGTGCACATGGCTGTTTCACCAATCTTGAATTTTGTATACATGTGGTTGCGTAATCTATTGTGTCCTGTTCTGAGGCGCAGAATAATGACTTGTTCTGGTCTGTCCATAACGTGGTAGTCATCTTGAGCAGGTTTTGGTAGCTTTCTGACATTTGAACATTCTTTTCTTTTGGTGGTATGTAACGGGCACATCAGGCTGTTCTTCTTTGACTCCTTCGTTAGCCAAATGATCAGCTCGGACGTTTCCGGATACTCCACAGTGGGATGGTATCCACTGTATGGTGACTTTATGCTGACTGCTAAGTTAAGAAAGTAGTGTCCTTAGTACTGGCAATTTCCCAGACAGGAGCGCCTCGAGTACTGATTTTGCATCTGTCAATAGCATCACAGGTTGTGTACCATGGCTGGTATTTAGTAATTTCTCTGTTACTATCTTGATTGACTCAATTTCAGCATCATAGTTATGGCAGTACTTTCATATCGATATTCTGGCTGTGTCCCTAGTATACTATTATTTGGGTATTCTATGTTGGTTTTCTAGTGACCTTCTTCTATTGAAGATGAACTGTATTTTTCGTGGAGGCATTTTGTGTTAGCATTCTGGCGGCAGAGTGTCTATTCGCAATCGAATTGCGACTGGTCACGTGATTATTCCAAGTTCCAGCGGGTCACGTTTCCTTGGCGCGCTGTGAATGATAGAGAGTGTATTGTTTACTTTGACTTCGAACATTGCAATAGAGAACGGAGCATTCTTTTCATGTTTCCTGCTTCCTCTGATGTATCATCCTGTCGATTTTCTAACGTTAAAATTTCCCTGGTGAAAACAAAAGGTAGACCGAGACAGGTACAAGTTTTTACCAGGAGGTACAATAAAAGAAGAAAAACGTGCCCACAGGACTTTAATTCCAGATCATGTGAGGTGAAGAAGATGCTTCTATTTCTATCTGGCTGTCTACTCGATTCATCTGTCCTTCCACCTTACTGTCTCTAATCTCATGTCAGCAAAAAACATTCTATTTGTCTTTGCTAATGAAATTATTTCTTTGTCATTAATTGAACATCTCTTTGTTCAAGAGGCATGGGTGACCCTACAGGCCAGAATTGCAGGGGGAAAAAATGAGAAGGTACTTTTCACCTGCAAGTATTGTGCTGACAGGGACAATGGGCAGTTCAAAATGATTGAGTGTGCTGGCTGTTTGGAATGGTATCACTACCATTGTGTTTTTATGCGGACTACTTCTAAATTTAATAAATGGTTTTTTATTGATTGCTGGAGGCAATTAATATCTTTAAATTTAAATGCCCTTTAATGTTTGTAAAATATGTAAGCCTTTTTAAATATTATATTTGTATACATAATTTTTATAATTTAAATTAAATGTTTACACATCGAAAATAATTGAGTCTGTTCTCTATATATGTGTGTTTGTGTTGGGAAAAGTCTTTAAAGTAGCGAGTGCAAGTACCTTGTAAAAAATAACCTCACTGCTTCCCCGGGGTATTTATAACATCAGATGGAAGGTGCACAACAGAAATTAAGAGCAGGACAGGGCAAGAAAAGACTGCCTACATGAGGCTAATGAAACTAGAACATTATATACAACAATAAGAAAGAGGCAAACAGCTTTTTTTTTGGGGGGGGGGGGGATGGGTGTCATGTGATGAGAAGAAAGGAATTGGAGAACATTGTGACAACTGGAAAGATCAAGGGGAAGAGAGACAGACCAAGAGAATGATGCTGAATAGATTGAGATGGTGGCATGGAGGATTATCAACAGTGGAATTGATTCAGATAACCAAAGACCTAGATCTGTGGATATTCATGAATGCATGGCACTTAATGTTGATGCTGAGCTAAGGACCTTTATCAGTGCACTCAGGGGGTTCCAAATGTTATGTAGCCGGGGGTGCAAAGTTGGGGTGAGCGCCCAACATTGCATAAATACGTCATGGCTCGTGCATTTGTTGCATAATGATGTGGAGGTGTGCACTGTGGAGAGCAAGTAGAAGTCAAACCCAGAAAAGAGCATCACAATAAATACCAGCATGCAAAAGCCAAATTTCAAAGGGGCAAGCTGCAGGCTAGATGGCAGGTGAAAACAGAGTCACTGAACTTTGAAAGAGACACAAGGAAGATGTGAAAACTAATAAAACAACTTAACGATGAGTGCACAGGAA
Organism: Cepaea nemoralis; assembly: GCA_014155875.1. Taxonomy (NCBI): domain Eukaryota; kingdom Metazoa; phylum Mollusca; class Gastropoda; order Stylommatophora; family Helicidae; genus Cepaea; species Cepaea nemoralis. The sequence continues at coordinate 368,147 of JACEFZ010024862.1, forward strand.
AACACATCCAGACTTCTGCGGGTATTTGTTGACCAGGTTAACCTTTCCCGGGAGTTTCGAATGACATTCGACTCTCACTGTTGTGGTGTCACCTACATCCCAGCTGGTCAAGTTAGAACAGCCGAAGGCATCCTGGTCAGCCATCAAAAGAAGGCAGGGGCTGACTTGGGTATTCCCTGCACACGGCTGCTTACTTGTTGTATAATCTTCTATATAGGTTTGTTAGATGTGTACTCACTCCATATTGTTTAAGGATTTCCCACAGCTTGTTTCTACCTACTCTATCAAATGCTCAGTATTATACGCAATTCGATTGTGAATAAATTAAGTGTCTATTCACGATCAAATTGAGAATAAATGAAGTGTCTATATACAATTTGATTGCGAATAGACAGTTTATTCGCAATTTGATTGCGAATAAACTCTCCCTTCTGGCGGCTGCATTATGATGCACAGTGTTACCTGTGCGAGCTGTTGGTTCGTCGAGACTAGTGTCTGTTCTACTTTTCACATGGGGCAGTGAGGAGCCATTGTCCATTGGCACCTTGCCGTCTTGACAGACGATAGTTTGTGCTTTAAAAAGGCATAATAAGTGAGGAGCATTTTGCGTTATATTCACTAGCACTAGATCTGAGCATAGTAGGGATGACCCGTTGCTGTGAAGTTGGATCTACGGCTAAGTAAGTTTCATTGCCTGTATCTAAATGTCTGTTTTGGGTCTTTAGTCAGTCCATTTATACTTCTGAGTTTTTCTACGAGCAACATGAATATGAAGATGATTAAAACCAGGGATGGAGTTATTGCCTCTCCATATCACAAGGCCTGGGCTAAAATAAAGAAACCATGTGTTGCCCATGCAGCATGATCCCTCTCTCGGCCTGCCTAGTTCACTCCAGAGGAAAGGTAACACCTATACATCTGGAACAAGACAAGCTGCAGAAGCTGCCGGATCAGCAAAGCAATGCTCTAGCTGTCCGCCTGTCGGATCTTCGATCCTAGACCAGCTGCCAGCCAAAGCTTAGGGCTTAGTCTGCCCTGCCATGACATTTTGTCTTTAGGTTGCATTTCCTCGCACCAGGATAAGGCTTGTACCCTCCCAATTGTGCTCTTCCGCCCGAAGGCGTTGGCACAATGTTGGGTGTCGAGTTTGGTAAGCACCGCCCAACATTCGGCGCTGAGAGAAAGCGGGTAGTACCTGTGTATGTAAATATACATACACACACACACATACAATCCCACAGATACATACATTTACATACATACATGTGTGTGTATACATATGCACACATATATACACATACACTCATGTACATACACATACATACTTCTATTGATTCATACCTACAGACATATATACCTATGCATTTGGACAAACACACAGATCAGCATATCCAGTATGGTTGCTTTCCTATTAGGGAATTTTATGGTCAGGGAGGAAAGGTGGTATCCTTAAGGGTTCACACTATATTGCGAAAGAATGACGTGCCAAGAGCAGCACTCCGAAATGTCACAGGTAACTTCGTACTAGTACTGTCACCCGGAATCTCCCTGAGAGAGACAGGGTAGAAGATATCTCCACTCCAGTATGTGAACAAAAGGCACTTTTAGTCAGCCATTGGTCACAGAGCCACTTAGCTTTAGCATAATCAACAAACTTTATTTGATTACTTTGCAAATGTCAATAATTAGTACTATTATTCATAATTGTTTGCATATCCTTTACAGGACATTGCTGTCAACATCATCTTTCAGTTGTATGTTGATTTCTTGGCAAGATTACGCTCAGTAGTTTGCCATTGCTTTCTGAGCGGCCGGCTCACACACCCCATAAATTACCAACCTGATTCGAACCACTGCTGATTCTCACAGTCGTCACGTTACTCACGAGAGTATATGAGATTATGGAGAAAAGTCGCTAACCTCTAGGCCCAGAAGCCGGCGTCCTTTATCATCATTATTCATAATGGTGTATTAAATTAATGTCTGTTACAATGAATAACAATTTCTAGTTTATTACACAAGAGCACACAACTCAGGATATTCCATCACCAGTTTAAAAAAAGTTACCTAGCCAAGTGAATTGTGAAATTTGATAAACTAAACAATGAAAACAGTTTCAAATTTACACCAGTAAAGGGGACGCAGAGGTGTTTCCAAGGCACCAGGGCCGGGTTATATACTGGTCAAGACCTATTGACGCGTCCTCGTCGAGCGTCCTGGGCAACAGGTCCCTTCGGGGTCCTGGCTAAAGTCAGTAGGATCGCCGATTCCTCCGAAGTCGGAGAGTGTCTGCCAGTACGGCGAGGAACCACCAGTCTGCACACCAATAAGCCAGACATGGGACAACGGATACTCACGCAAACCTCAGGTCCAGTATGACATCACACTGATGTTGGACAACAGGATGCCTTCATCCGACTTACAGGACTTTGCGTTGGAGCTCAAGCCAATGAACACATGCAAGCACACCAGTAAAGAACACAAGCACAAAGCAAACAAATGTTACACTTATTCATGAAAATCCTTGGACAGCTCAGTTGGAATCATTGTTTCCCTGTCAGACTGTGGCTGAACAGTTGCCAAAGTGCATGTGATAGACTAGCGTGGCAATATTATTTTATGTGGGCTTCTAATCAGTTGTGATAGTCATCATTATTTGTAAATGTACAGGTTGAAATTATGGGCACACCTACACAATTGTATATGCATAGTATGTAGTATACACTATACAGAAATAGTTTACACTGGCTGTTAGAGCAGGGAAGAGAGGCCAAGCAAACATAGTTAGCCACTATCACATTCATTGAGTTATCTCATCATCATCAAGTGCCCTGCTAGCTGGTATAGGCATTCATGACTCTCCACAGATCTCGGTCTTTGGTGTTCTGGATCAACTCTGCTGATGATATTCCTCCATGCCACCGTCTCAATCCATCCAGCATCATTTCTTGTGGTCTGCCTATGCCTCTCTTCCCCTCAATCTTTCCAGTTGTCACGATGTTCTCCAATGCCTCTCTTCTTATCACATGACCAAAGAAAGATGTTTGTTTCTTTCTTATTGTTGTATATAGTATTCTAGTTTCATTAGCCTGTTTCAGGCAGTTGTTGTTAGTTACTCTGGCAGTCCAAGGAATTCGCAACATTCGTCTCAGGAACCACATCTTTGTTGCTTCTAATTTCATCTTAATTTGTTCATTTACATTCCAAGATTCACTGCCATACAGCAAAGCTGGTTCTACATTGCATTTCAACACTCTCTTTCTTACATTCAGTGATAGTGACTTATTGCATAAGATACTCTTCATTTTCAGAAATGCAGATTTCGCTTGTCCTATCCTGCTCTTAATCTCTGTTGTACATCTTCCATCTGATGTTATAAATGTCTCTAGGTATCTAAAATTATCCCCTTGGTTAAAAATTTTCCCTTCTATTTCTATGTCACCATTTTCTTTGATATCACCATTGTTACTGTTTTCTTGATATTCAAGGAGAGTCCTTTCCTTGCACTCTCTGTTACTACAATGTCCAACAATTGTTGTAGGTCTTTTGATTTATCCGCCTCTGTTACAGTGTCATCTGCATAGTGTATATTATTTATATTATAACCTCCAACTGAGTTATCTACCAGAGATATTTTGATGCATGCTTTGTGGTTGTTCTTGTCAAGATCACCATGATAGCCTGTTCACTGTGATACCCCATCATTAGAGACTAGTGTTGAGTAAAGAGGAACACAACAACCATAAACATCACATCCGTGAAGGTAAAGTCAAGAGGAACACAACAAGCATAAACATCACATCCGTGAAAGTCAAGTCAAGAGGAACACAACAACCATAAACATCACATCGGTGAAAGTCAAGTCAAGGACCACCTCTCACACCATGAGCTGTACTGGGTATATGGTGCTGGCCCCATATTTTTACACCAATTGACATTCCATGGGAGATATGGTGGATTTGTTCAGGCACACAGTTATAATTTTTGAGTTTTTTAAAGTTTGAATTAAACATAAATCAAAATTAACATATATTAATGCTGAGGCACATATCATATGAAGTGAATAAATGAAGTATACAAGGGCTGAATTACATAAAACACATAGTCACTGATATTGTTTGAATGTGGCGCATCAGTTTTCCCATGGTAATTGTAAATTTAAAATGAAGTCTTTCTGTTCGCAAAAACCTGTCAGGAATTGTCTAATTACTAATGCCTTGATGTATTTGAGCAATCATTTATTGTTCATCAAATACAATATACAAGATGTATTCTGTTTTTTAACTTTATGATGGCTATTAAACAAAAGTCTAAAGATCACAGAGCTAAGAATTTTATGAACTGATAACTGCACAGGGATTCCTGAAGACTGATTAAATCTGTTTTCCACCCATACTGGTATATGTTTGATTACTTGATTTGCTAATTGCTACCTTAGGGAGTAGATTTGGGTGGCTGGTAATGACGCTTGATGCAGTCAGCTGAATATATATCAGATTGTAGAGTGTTTCTAGGCACCTTTCAGTGTGTCATCGTAGCATTTCATTCCAGCTTGATTAAACAGGGTCCGTACCAGGCCACGCTAATACTGAACAGGTGCAAAGCTATTTAAATTCTGGTACTGGCACATCCATGTTCCCTTTCAATAGACAGATCTTTGGATGGTGCCATCCTGTCAATGTTGAATTAATATTTCTAAGAATTATAAGGTTCATTTATTGATTATGTGGTCGTTTCGGGATTTGAAATTTAAACATTGAGCACAACCCACTACTGGCAACGCCGATCGCATTCTGGTATGAACCTAAGGCCTATCCACGTCAATATGGAAGCACTACGATGGGTAGCGTTGTGATGTTCTGTTGTGATAATTTGGTGTGTCCAGTGTGTGCCGTGTGGTTACACACCCGCTTCACATGCGTGATCCGGGACTGTTTCCGGATCCGGTCAGGGATATGCACTACTGACGAGCTCAAACGAGGGCGAAACTCGAGTATAGTGCTTCCATATTGACGTGGATAGGCCTTAGGTTCATACCAGACTGTGATCGGCGTTGCCAGTAGTGGGTTGTGCTCAATGTTTAAGGTTCATTTATGTTCGAGGTCAACAAAGAAATGTTCTTGTGGGCTTGGTTCATGATGAAGTGCAATGGTTCAGCCTGTTTTCTGGTCTCTGGGATAAATAATATATCATCCAGCGGTACAGAACTCATTCATTCATTCAGTATCATGTCCTTTGCAGAACCTCGCTCCCACAACAACATGGTTGTTAGGGTCTCTTGGCAAGTTTTGCAGAAGGTAGTTTGCTGTTGCTTTCCTTCTGGGCAGTGACTGTATTAGTCAGTGGCCATAGCCATTGTCTCTACTGATGAGATCATCTGCCTGTCTCTGCAGAGTGCAATCCATAACCAACAACAATATGTCGTCTGCTCTCAGACTCCATCCACCACCTGCTTCCATGGCATCACATAATCCCGATGGGTGGGGGGTACATGAACACCTATGGTAGTTGGCAGGGCACATGATGATGATGCAGTCTCATATGTCTCTTCAGATCACAAGTCTGAGTATAAGAAGCACCACAATCATCACACTTGTAAGGTTTCTCTCCTGTATGTGTTATCTTATGGTTCTTCAGACTGTCAGCTTGAGTAAAAGAAGCACCACAAATGTCACAATTGTAAGATTTGTCTCCCATATGTGTTCTTGTATGTTTCCTCAGAATGTCGAGTCAAGTAAAAGAAACACCACAAACATCACATGTGTACAGTCTTCCTCCTGTATGTGTTCTCTTATGTTTCCTAAATTTTCAACTTGAGTAAAAGAAGCACCACAAACATCACATGTGTATGGTCTTTCTCCTGTATGTGTTCTCCTGTGTTTATTCAGATTGCCAGCTTCAGTAAAAGAAGCACCACAAACATCACACTTGTAAGGTTTTTCTCCTGTATGTGTTCTCTTGTGGGTCTTCAGGTGGCCAGCTTGAGTAAAAGAAGCATCACAAATATCACACTTGTAAGGTTTCTCTCCTGTATGTGTTCTCTTATGTGTTTTCAGATTGTTAGCTTGAGTAAAAGAAACACCACAAACATCACATGTGTACGGTCTTTCTCCTGTATGTGTTCTCTTGTGCTTCCTCAAATTTTCAGCTCGAGTAAAAAAAGTACCACAAACATGACACTCATAAGGTTTCTCTCCTGTATGTGTTCTCTTATGTGTTTTCAGATTGTTAGCTCGAGTAAAAGAAGCACTACAAACATCACATATGTAAGGTCTTTCTCCTGTATGTATTTTCTTGTGAGTCTTCAGGTGGCCAGCTACAATAAAAAAAGCACCACAATCATCACACTTGTAGGGTCTCTCTCCTGTATGTGTTCTCTTGTGGGTCTTCAGGTGGCCAGCTTGAGTAAAAGAAGCATCACAAATATCACACTTGTAAGGCTTTTCTCCTGTATGTATTTTCTTGTGAGTCTTCAGGTGGCCAGCTTCAATAAAAGAAGCACCACAATCATCACACTTGTAGGGTCTCTCTCCTGTATGTATTCTCTTATGTGCCTTCAGATTGCCAGCTTGAGTAAAAGAAGCATCACAAATATCACACTTGTAATTCTTTTCTCCTGTATGTATTTTCTTGTGAGTCTTCAGGTGGCCAGCTTCAATAAAAGAAGCACCACAGTCATCACACTTGTAGGGTCTCTCTCCTGTATGTATTCTCTTATGTGTCTTCAGATTGCCAGCTTGAGTAAAAGAAGCACCACAGTCATCACACTTATAGGGTCTCACTACTGCGTGTCTTCTGATGTGATACTTCAAACTGCCAATTTGAGTAAAAGAAGCGCCACAATCATCACACTTGTAAGGTTTCTCTCCTTTATGTATTCTCTTGTGATTCATGTTCTTTTGGCACTCTAGATGGTCATCTTGAATCACAATACCATCCCATTCATTACATTTGTTTGCCATCCCTTCGGTATGTGTTCTATTATATCTGTCTACACAAACATTTGGACTAGAAACATCAGACACGTCTCCCGTGTGACTTTTTTGAAAGCTATAATTGACATAACCAAAAATGCCATCAAGAGACTTTGCAAAGCTCTGTGTATGTTTTATTTGTGTTTCCTTATTTTGCTGCTGACAATTCTCAATAGCCAGAAATAGTTTATTGTTTGTATCAAACACAGAAGACACACTATCTGACATTTGACAACAATTTTCATGTTTTACTGATGCCTTACGACTGTTCTCAACCATTCTTGATTCTGAATTGCTGTGTTCTGCCATTTCTTGAACAATGCTACACCCAGCTATGTCTACCATTTTACTAAAAGCTATGACTTCTGTCCTCACACAGAACATCTGATAGTTCTTGTTTGACAACCTTCATGTCTATGCTGTCGTATGGCCACTTTTGTGAATGCTCTTGTAAGGAAAGGCATGGACTACTTGGAGACCAAGCGTGTATTTCTGAAACACACATATATAAATAATTAATAGACTCATGAACATTCAAGGTATTGAACAGCTTAGATGATACCTGAACTTAGATCATACATTAGATTAGATCATATATCAGTTTAGATCATACATCAGCTTAAATCATTCATCAGCTTAGATCATACATAAGCTTAGATCGTATGTCAGCCTAGATAATACATCAACTTAGATCAGAAATCGGCTTAGATCTTACATCAGCTTAGATCATTTATTAACCTAGATCATACATCATCTTAAATCAAACATCAGCCTAGATCATACCTGATCTTAAATCATAAGATTTAGATCATAAATTACTTAGATCATAAATCGACTTTGATAATACGTCAGCTTAGATCATACATCAGCTTAGAACATACCTGAACTTGTATCATAGATGTAACTTAGATCATACATGGGCTAAGTTCATACAAAAGTCTTGACCATACATCAGCATAGATCATACATCCACCCAGATCATACATCAGTTTAGATCATACATCATTTTACTTCATACATCAGCTTAGAAAAGACCTATGTATATTTCTGTACGCAAATGCTGAGTCTACATTGTGTATAAGATTCAGGAATATATCGAAGAAATTTGCACGGGCGTTGTGTTTTCAAAGAGGTATGAAGTTGAGGAGCGACAGAAAGAAGAGGTTACAAAACATGCCAGGGGAGGACGGAATGTATATTACACCCCTAGAAAGTTCGCCACTCAGAGAGAAAGATTGTCCACTTAGGACTTATAAATTGGTATTCTGACATTCAATATTCATCATTCCCTCTCTGCCATTCAAAAGACATTTATGTCAAAAGGTTAACTGTCATTTCAATCCCTGGACAAAGGACATCTTTTTTGGTGAATTACAGATGAGTAGGAATCTCAGGGTTGGCCTTTACTACGATACAAAGATGTGTGTAAGAGGGACATGATTCATACAGGCATTGATAATGTACATTGGGAGCAAGTCACCACTGAACGTGTTGCATGGAGGGCAAACATCAGAAATGGAATAAAGACAAAGGAGAAAATGATTGCAGATAAAGCACACACAGAGCGTGAGAGTTATAAGATGGTGCATGATGGTGAAATGACCATGTTTTCACATGCATCCACTGTGGACAAACATTTGCAGCACAAATTGGCCTTATCAGCCACACTTGCCACCGCCATGGGTCGTAGTTATTAAGCCTTTTTGAAGCACAACGTACCAAACTATTATCTGTCAAGATGGAAAGGTGCCAATGAATGCCAACATAATTTCCACCAACATTGATGCACTTATCCCATCGTTTTATCAGTCCTCCCAAACCGGCTGCAAAGGACTGCATGCTCTGTTTTCATTTACCTGCCATCCCACAGAGCTGTGTGACTTACTTATTGACTCACCCTCGTAACGTTTTCTACCCAGCTATGCACCGCTTTACGAGAAATCGACTGAAAACCCGCCTTGGCGGGAGACATATTGCTAGTAACGCCGAAGTTGAATGTGAAGTGAAAACGTGGTTTAGAAAACAAAGCACACACTTCTATGTAGCCGGTTTGGGAGGACTGATAAAACGATGGGATAAGTGCACCAATGTTGGTGGAAATTATGTTGAGAAATAAAGGTACAATGTATGTATAAAAATAAACTGTTTCAAGTTGTTATCGTAGTTAGTTATTTTTCTACAGCCATTTGTGACTTACTTATTAACTTACCCTCGTAGCTTCACATTAGATTCATTCATATTGTTCTTAGCCCGTGTTAAACAAAAATATACTGGATCCTGAGTAAAAGGGCTTGCTCCTGAATCATGTTTAAATTGTCCATCCCTGTCGCCATTTCTACTTTGCCATAAAATTGTAATTCCACTTAACTACTGTTTGTTTTTGGTACCTACACTTGTATAATATTTATATCTCTTGGTTTGACTTTGAATTTGACAATAATAACTATTTGATTTAATCAAATAACCATTAATTGATTTAGCTGTTTCTTCATCAAACATTAGTTCTACTCCTTTTCTGTATGTATTACATCCTGATCAAATTATAGTGTGTTTGTCTGTTAAAACTAACAGATCTCCCCCACCTCATCTCACTCATGCCTAGGATATTAATCTTCATATTTTTAATTATTACATTATGCAACTTTCCTATCTCAACTATGTCCTGACATTCCACGTTCCTATTTTAAACTTGTCTTGGGAAGATATTGTGCTGGTTTCCCTTACCTTCCATATTCGAAAGGTGGTCTTTTACATTTGACTTTAATAGCAATTTCTGATTGTTAGGACAAGAGTGTGTCCAGCTCTGCTCAACTGCAGAGTTGTGCACTGATCTTGGTGGACACCTGGCCACACATATGATCTTGTTTTTCTCAGTGTCTGAGTAGATTTACATTCTGCTATAGTATTTTAATGGTATAATGCTTTGACAATTCAGAAAGCAATGGCAAACTCTGAAATGAAGAATTATCTAGTAAATCACAAACAGCCAATAAATGCTGGGGTTGATTGCAACATCCTGTAAAGAATATTCAACTAACTGTTACGTTATATTGCACTTAATCTTACCTTGACCTACACAGACTTCAGGTTGTTCTATCTTGACACATGATGATAGTTTATTCTCCATCTTATATCTACAGTCAGTCTGAAAGGATTTATAAGTTACATTTGTATGCAAACTATATTATATTATATTGATATTTTGTATTTCAAGATGGTTAATGATACAGAATGTCTTATGGTTACTTCAAGACATGATTTCTGATATGTTATTCCTCAAGTTCCATTTTATAATTTGAGTTCGAGAGAATTTATCACAGTGTAATGATATCAGTTTATCATGACAAAAATAACGTAACAATGCATGACAGCTTTATGGAACATCCTTATTACTTGGGTCACATATCATACACACATTAAAGTTGATGCAATACTTACAGCAGCAACCATTCTTTATTGTATCTTTTTCCCCCTTCCATACATCCAATAAAAAGTCTTCAATTGGAGAGAAAAACAAGAGAATCTTGTCATCAATGTTCCCTCTAAACTGCTGCTTAGGAGCAAGAATTCTACTCTGGTAGCTTCTAACATGAAAGTTGTGAGCATGCCTACATTTGACAATGAAATACATTTGGTCCCAATATTGTCTGCTTGTGCATTAAAGCTTGTTGATCTGGACTTTGTTGATGACATTGCCTTCTTGTCCAACACAGTGAAATGAAATGCAAGATGTAGCTAAACACATTGGATGGGAGGTCACAACAAGTCTACAAATGCATAGGGAAAGACAAAGATAAAGAGAGAAAAAAAAGCAATTGTTTTTTTTTGCTCGCTCGCTTAGATCATACAGACTAATTCCACCAGTGCTGGACTGAATCTCACGTGTGGATTAGCTTTCCCTATTATGTGTCCCTCGCCATCAGGCGAACTTACTCCGACTTCAGAGGTGGTACACAATTCATTCACAACCAAATAATAATAATAATAATATATCCAGTTTAATTGACTTGACAGTCTTGAATGAGGTACCATTAGATTTCATTATGTCAGTTGTATCCAACTTATTTTTATTGTTGTCTTTTTTCTTTACAATTTTTTTTTTTGGAACAAAATTAGGAAAGTGTCATGAAAATATCTAAAGACTCTTGATGGAGGTCACAACAACTAGGTCTACAATTCATACGTGAAAAATTGAAAATAAGAATAAACATAACACATGATCACCTTATCTCTCTTAGTGAATAATAATAGATAGGATAAGTAAACAGATTTGTCTAGTTCTCTCCATGAGTCCCCTTAGTGAAACCTTGCTTCGAGACATGGGATCATACACATATTTACGTACCAATGTAGACAAAGATGGGGGAACATATAGAGATATTTAAATAAGCTTGTAAAATTAGCTTCCACAGCACAACATTTTTTTGTTAAAACTTAAATCATGACTGCTGTATGTATCAGAAACACTAATGTGGAGTTCATGAAGAAAACTGAACAAATACAAGTGAACCATTCATTGGCACCTTGCTGTCTTGACAGATGATAGTTTGTGCTTCAAAGAGGCATAATAACTTTCATCCATCGCGGTAGCGAATGTGACTGATAAGGCCAATTCACACTGTAAATGTTTGTTCACAGTGGGTGCATGTGAACACGTGGTCATTTCCACCATCATGCACCATCTTACGTCTCACATGCTCGTGTGTGACTTATCTGCAATAATTTTCTCCTTTGTCTTTATTCCATTTCTGATATTTGCCCTCCATGCAACACGTTCAGCGGCGACTAGCTCCCAATGTGCATTATCAATGCCTGTATCAATCATGTCCCGCTTACACACATCTTTGTATCATAGTAGAGGCCAACCCTGAGATCTCTTACCCAACTGTAATTCACCAAACAAGATGTCCTTTGGTATTCTACCATTATCCATCCTCCTAAGATGTCCTATCCATGTAAGTCTACAAAGATTGAGCATGAAATAAACTGTCACACAGCCTGATCTTTCAAATACTTCAGTATTTGTGATTTTGTCTTGCCATTTAATACCAAGATTTCTTCGCAAACACCGCATATGAAAGCTGTTTAAACGTTTCTCTTGGTGTGAGTAAGTTGTCCAAGTTTCACTGCCATAGAGAAGAGTACTAAGAACACAGGCTTGATAGACAAGGACTTTTGTTTTGGCAGTAAGCTTCCTTTTCTCCCAGACTCTTTTTCTTAACCTGTTCATTGTTATTGCTGCCTTACCAATCCGGATGTTGATTTCCTGATCTAGGGATAATTTGCTATTTACCACTGATCCTAGATACGTAAAATGGTCTACCATCTCTAGTTCGGCGTCGTCAATAAAGATTGATGGTACCCCATGTGCACCTGGTGACATAATCTGTGTCTTATTTTTGCTAATTATTAAACCAAATTCAGAACAAGCATTGGAGAATGCAGATAGTAGACATTGTAATTCTTTCTCAGAGTGGGTCGTAACTGCAGCATCATCTGCAAAAAGCAACTCTCTGATCAGTACCCTCCTAATTTTGGTCTTAGCCTTCAATCTCTGAGCATTGTAGAGGCCGCCATCTGAGCGTGAGTGAATGTATATACCACCATCCTGATCACGAAAGGCATATTTCAGTAGAAGTGAAAAGTATATTCCAAAGAGGGTGGGAACTAGTACACAACCTTGCTTAACTCCACTCTTGATTTCAAATTCTTCAGAAGTTGCACCATCAAACTTGATTATACCCTTCATGCCTGTGTGGAACGATTCCACAATGGACAGAAGAGTTGGTGGGCAGCCAATCTTCTTTAGTGCCTTGAATAGACCCTCACGACTGACCAAATCAAATGCCTTTGTGAGGTCGATGAAGGCAATAAACAGTGATTGATTCTGTTCACGGCATTTTTCTTGCAATTGTCGCAATGAGAATATCATATACAAGTGAACCAAGAGGTGAGGAAAAGACAATGATGTGTCAAGTAGGACACAGATTCAACTGGGTCTCTTTCCACAGGGCAGACTGCCGAAAGTGTCACACAAAGCACCAACTCCGTAGCTCCAGTGACTACCCCCGGGCTGCTCGGCCAACGAGATAAAATGACGATATTCAACACCATTAAACGATAAATGAATGATGTAGTAAAATATTCAACATTACCAACAGAGTGCGTATTTTATTGAAGTTTTAGTCTAACATTCAACATACACATTCCGCCATGTTTCCTGCAAGTTCTGAGGTTAATATAAAAACTCAGATACTCTCAAATGGCCAATAGCATTACCGAAACAATAATTTCATTCACTCATTCATTCAGTAGAATGTCCTTTGCAGAACGTCGCTCCCATAACAACCCTCCAAAAAACCTCTCTATCATAAGCAGGATGTCCCGCATCCGCTACATCCATCTGGAGATCATTCGCCACATCCTGCACCCATCTTCTCTTTGGCCTTCCTCTTCCTATCTTCCCAGGCATATTCCCCTCCATTAGTCATTAAACAATATAAAATAAAATAACACAAAGTAATGCAGCTTTACAGAATTACGACACATACAGGACGTTGCGGCGACTAGCCTTCATCAGCAAACAAACACGTACACAAAACACAACATATAATAGTCACGGAGAAGACTCTCCGGTGACTACATTAATTTAAATATTTATATTGAGCACAATCCACTACTGGCAACGCTGACCGTATTCTGGTATGAACCTAAGGCCCATCCACGTCAATATGGAAGAACTATACTCGAGTTTCGCTCTCGATTGAGCTCGTCAGTAGTGCATATCACTGATCGGATCCGGAAACAAGCCCCGGATCAGTGGCATGTGAAGCGTTTGTGTAACCACGCGGCACACGCAGGACACGCCAAATTATCATAACAGAATATTACAACGTCACCCATCGTAGGCTATGCTCAAGATTGCCCAATTGCCGCGACTGACGTCCGTCAATCGATGTGGACCCGAACGATCAGGACTTCTCACTAGCAAGGAACACCAGGCCTCCTAAAATCCAGTGAGCAATAATCAAATTATACGATCAGCGTTGCCAGTAGTGGGTTGTGCTCAATATTTAAATTTCAAATCCCGAAACAACCAAATAATCGAATACATTAATGTGTAACGACGAGATGAGAAGAATAAACAGATGAAAAAAATAAAAAGAAAAAAAATTAAGCAATGAAAAGAAAATGAAATTTTGAAGAAGAAAAAAAAATGTTCCTACTTACCTCAGAATCCCCAGCTGTGAATGTGAATCATTAGTGTGTCTCAAAACTTTCGTGACGTTTCAGGTGACCAAAATATTTAAATTTTATTTGTTTTATTGTCTTTAATAGCCAACCTTCTTCAATATTCAGCTCTTGAATTATGGATGCATTTGTTCTTTTCGTTATCCAAGATATTCTTAGAACCCGTCTATAGCACATATTCAAAGGCATTTATGTGCTGTTCAGCTTATTTAGTAAGTGTCCAAGTCTCACAGACGTATGTTGCAATGGGAAAGTCGTATGCTCTTAAAGATCTGATTTTTATAGTTCTATCTGTCCTACATTTGATATTATCGATTCCAAATACGCAAACTCGTGGACAACCTTCAGATCGTAACTAGAAATTTTGATTGATGGCGATGCACCAGTATCTTGTTCCATCACCTGTGGTGTTTTTTTTTTTTAGGCTGATGGTGAGCCCAAAGTCTTGGCAGGCGGCTGCAAAACGATCTATGAGCCGTTGGAGATCCTCTGCTGCATGAGTAGTCAGTTCTACATCGTCTGAAAAAAGTAGTTCTTTTACGATCTTGATTTTATTCTGGTCTTTGCCTTGAGTCTTGATGGGTTAACAATATAACCATCAGATATTGTATGGAGGTATATGTCTTCAGTTGCAGTCCCAAATGCCTGTCTAAGAGACGGGCGAAGAAGACAAGTGTAAGAGCAAGCACGCAGTACTTCTTTACCTCGCTGCTGATGCTGAATAGATGAATGACTGGGATGTTAAGCGAACGAATACGATGATCCCCTGCATGTTTTCGTGAAATGATGTCACGAGACTTAGCAGGCTGGGTGGATATCCTATCTTCTCAATGATAATAAAAAGGCCGTCTCTGCTCACGAGGTCAAATGCCTTTGTGAGGTCGATGAAGGCAATATAAATATATAAAGGCTTCCTCTGTTCTCTGCATTTCTCCTGGAACTGCCTGAGTGAGAAAATCATGCCGATAGTGCAACTATTGGGTCTAAATCCGCACTATGATTTGGGGGTTGATTCTTTCAGCAAGGATGTGTAATCTTTTTAGGATTACTCGAGCGAAATTCATGCCTGTAATGCTGGTGATCGAGTGAAATGGCGAGTCACCACCGCCCACGCTTTCCGGCATGGCACATGATTGATTGATTGAATGCTGAGAAGGGAAAATGTCACGATAATTGTTGCAATCGCTTCTGTCACCTTTGTTTGTTTTATAAATAGTAACAATGTTTGCGTCCCTCATATCTTGTGGTACTGATTATAACATTATTCTTTGCAGCAGAGCTGCTGTACTGCATACAGTTTGGGATGAATGTTTCTTTGCCGCATTTTAAAATTACAGGTGGAATACCATCTTTTCCTGGTATCTTGCTGGATTTGAGAGTGTCTAGTTCTTCACTGATTTCTGTGAGGAACGGTTCATTATCCAGGACATGCGTGGGGGGGGGGGGGGCTGTTGTTCAATGGCTTCTAAAGCTTCTTCCCCGACCGTGGTCTGCACTGAATATAGCTCTGAGTAGTTTTCTACCCAGCGATCCATTTATTTAGCTCGATCTGTTATGATTACCCCCCCCCCACCCCCACCCCCTCCCCCGTTGATCGTAAAGGGGCCATCTTATTTTCTGATGGGCCGATAGCTTGCTTGATGCCCTCGTACATTCCTCTTAATATTTCCTGTGTCTGTTTCCTGTATAAATAGCTGTAGAATAACAACAGCAATTCAGTACCACGAGGAGTCGGTCATCTTTCGGAGCCATGACTTTAGGAAACACCACGTCAAACCCATTACAGGGCCATTAGGAAACACCACGTCAAACCCATTAAGGGCCATTAGGAAACACCATGTCAAACCCATTACAGGGCCATTAGGAAACATCACGTCAAACTCATTATAGGGCCATGGTATAGTATGTCCCGATTTGAATGCCTTCATTCACGATCAATTATTTTGAAAACTGTCTGTTGCATCGTTATGAAATTTTTCCAGCCGTCTTATATTTACCCCCACCCAAGGAATATGTCTGTGATAGGTCCAAAATAGACTTAAATCATCGAAAGCGGCGACATTCCTTTGATGTTTTGCTGAACAACTAGTGATTTCTCGCTAACAAATTTATGTTTACAGTAATGAAAGCCCCGCCAATTCAGATGACACACAAAGGCGTATCCGGATTCGTATGGGAATGGGTGCAATGAAAGAAGTAGCTTAAAATCGACAGGGTCGGCTGCATTGCACCTGGTTTTTATCCAATATGGCTAAGTTTCTTTCCGCAGCGCGGAAAGCGTCGCACAGAGCACGACCTCCGTAGCTCAAGCGACGACTCTCGGGAGTCTGCGAAAAAATGCACTCGTGAAAAGAAGGACGCGGTCCGGAATCGAACATACAACCTTCGGAGCCCGAGTCAGACGGCTTGACCACTTCACCACGGAGAATCCTGAGAGGGGTGTAATGTGTAATATTAGTAAAGACCGAATTTACAGAGGCACAGGGTAAATAATTTGTAAATTAACAGGAAAGTAGAAGGAATATATTTCTTACCTTATTTTTCATTTCCTTCTTGTTTCTTCAGTTATTAGTTAGGGTATCTTCATTGCACTCCGGACATGTCCATAGGTGCTCAGATCCCCCCTCCCCCAGCATATGCATCAGCTTCCGGTGGCTAATAGTGCAAGTTCTGTGTTGGTTGACGAGGCGCCTTGTTTTCCCGATGTACCTCTCGCGTCTGGCTGTGCCGATTCTTACTCCCAAGTCTTTTATCCTGGACAGCGATGTGGATTCACTGACGTCAAAGTCCTCTGTTCTCGCCATATCTTTGAGGAGGTTAATAACATCGGCACGATCCATGGGCTGGCCATCTACAGGGGGCGCAGAGCCAGCCAGTTTATCAGCTCGTTCATTTCCCTCGACTCCCGCATGTCCCGGGACGAAGATGAAAGTGACTTTACGGACAGCAGACTTCCGCAGTGACTCAGTCCACTGTCTATGTACAAATCCATCTTCGATCTTCTGAATCATGCTCATTGAGTCACTTAGTACACACACGTATAATGCTGTGATTACAGCCATATAAAAGCCTGTGTAACTGCCATCACCTCCATCGTCATGCTGCTCGTGGTCATAGAGTGGGCACCACTGGATTCTTGAACGATTCAGCCCGCTGGACGGGCTGTAAATACCCACGCACTTCTCTGCTGCTTTACAACAGATCCATCTGTATAGATGAGCACTATTTGAGTGTTCATAGATGAGCGCGTTGACAGTGACAGGGTTCTGCTCTCTGCATCGTCTGTCGAGTGTGATAATGCAGGAGAAAAAGCACTTAAAAGCTGGAGGCACCGACACCCATTCCTTGCCGGGGTTGATACTGGTAAGACTGCAGACCTGTCTGACGACATTTTCCGCCCGACCCATCCATGATTTGCCTCTCTTTAGCCTGTCACCCTTTTCTCTGAATATAGCGTCATGCAGAGGGTGCTGCTCATCTGCACTTATTTTTAAGTATGCACGAGCTCTCCAGATCTTGATCCTGTGTTCCATTGTCGGGAAGTCAAGGAGGTATCTCATTGCTACACAGCTGGTGTCTTTCGTGCAGCCCAAAATGATGCGCATGGCTTCGTGTTGTACCTTTTCAAGTCTTCCAATCTGTGTAGGGCTGACAGTGAGGATGACCAGGGCATACTCGATGCGTGAAAGCACCAGTCCTTGGAACAGAAGTATTAGCAGTCTTTGCTCGATATTGGCAACCGCCATGACTCTCATTGCTGATCTTGTTTCTTCAGCTGCTAAAGTGTACACAAGTATTCATGTTAGCTTTTTATATTGAGTTCGTGAAAGCTTCCAAATAGCTGTGCGTTAATGTGCGTATGGAGTGACCAGAAATGATACCGCAATTGAGTCATCATGTTTCCATTTTTAAGGATCTGTTCAGCTGTCTGTGTAGTTTGTTCACATGCACACATGGGTGACAGACCCGCTTTGAGTCTTCGTGAAAGACTTGTATACTCTGCTGTTTACCGTTCAGAGAAGGAACATGATTACTTGTTTTGCACTATGAAAATAGTTGTTAGTGTCTCTGTAGTGTGCTTTCTTCTTAACGACCAAGATGTTAGTCCTCTTTTCATTGAAGTTTATAGATTGATTCGTATGCACGTGTGTTGTCCCCTAATTTCGCGTGTTTGCTCTCACGTTTCTTGTTTTGCCACAATATGTCAGTTTCCACCGCAATATTACTCTTCTGTTGGTCTTTAATGCGTTTAGTGTGTGTGTGTGTGTGTGTGTGTGTGTGTGTGTGTGTGTGTGTGTGTTTCAATACAGTTGTTTGTCACCGCTGAGGGCTTGCGGATTTGAAAATTCATCACTGTGGAATACAAACTGTTGCCATTGACATTATGCTGATGCTGTAATGTTTAGGGCCTGCAATTCGTCTGAATAGTTGGAGCAAAATATCCCAGTAAGTGTGTACGTAGATTAAGGCCTGCGATCTGTTCAGACCTTAATCTGTGTCGGACGATTCCAGTAGGTTGATGATTGCTCTCGGTTGCATAAAATTCAATCCATCCTTTCTCCAATAGTCCTCTTCCTCTTTCAACACATGGTCCTCACATTTTTTTCCAGTAACTTTTATCAATATTTAATAGCGTAGAATGGTTGATAGACAGACAGACAGAAAGGTAGGTAGGTAGGCAGAAAGGTAGGTGGGTGGGTGGGTAGGTGGTAGGTAGGTAAGTAGATAGATAGATAGATAGATAAGATTAGATCCCCACAAGAAGCTGGGCCGAGTCAGCTAGTTTATTTATATAATCACGTTTCATGAAGGAACCCAGTTTGACGACACCTCTGAACTATCCCATATAAATGCGCTCAGTCTGCGCCAAAACAAAAACTTCAAGACAATTTGAAAAATACCGCGGATGTGTCTTGCTGAAGCTGTAATACTCTTAAAATGATGGTATTAGTCCCGGAGACGTAAATTATTTACCGCAAATAAACAAACATTGAAATCTGCTGTACAATCTCCAGAACAAAAATTTTTTTGTTGGGTGGACATAATGATAAGGTTATATGCTAAATCTCATCATTTTCCCTCAGTTGGTTACTGAGATATTGAATTTTATATTGGGGCAACAATTAAAAAAAAACACACTATAATAGTTATTGCCAGTTTCATTTTACAATTGTCTTTTTTATTTTTTGCGCTCTCTCGCTTTGAACTTAAGCGTAGGACATACACACAATTTTATAGAAGTGATGGGCTGCATTTTGTGTGTGGATTAACTTTCGCTATTGACAGTGTCCCTTGCCACTGAGGTTACAGTTTCATCCTTAGATGAAGAGGCAGAATTTAGTTCCTCTACATCCCAATAACTCTACCATTCGCCTCCCATTCCACCTCTATGTAGCCAATAATTACCAACAACCATTAAAATAAACGTTATATAATACATCATATTTCAGTTAATTCTATGGGAAATAGTGTTTCGCTATACGTCGTTGTCCAAGAACGTAACCCCGACGTTAACCGGAGACTTCCAGTATTGTCTATATGAGGACTTGTGTGTAGCTGTCAGAACTAAAACCCAGTTCAAGCAGTCTATCTAAGGTGTACCATTTGTTTTGACAGTTTCAGACTGAGAATTGCTGGTTTCAATCCAAGCCCAGAGCATACCTCCTGGTGACAAGTGTAGACAGTTGGAGCTAGAAGGAGCAGAAACAGATAACTCTAATGTTAAGTTGTCATACTTACAGACCACCAGCAGTACACCATCCTAAGATCACACCGTATCCTGTGATTCTAAATAACATGTCCAATAAATAAATAGTTACTATACTCCCCATTCTGAATTTATTTCTGTGTTAAGTATCAGGGAATGTCCATTTTACTTTAGTAAACTACACATATCTTGTCAGCATATAAACTGCCAGGATGTCTATGGTTGTGGGGCCACCAAACTCTGTCTCTTTAACCCAACAGTAGGAAAGCTAAGTATTTTAGATATAAGTTCTCAGGCTGGAATTTCCTGGTTGTACTGTTTGATTAGAAGTGTCTTTTTAAAGCCACAGGAAGTCTTCTGACAGCATTACTGTCTTAGTTTTCAGAATAAATCTCCTTAACTGGAAACTCTGTTTTTATTTCTATGTATGTATTTAATTTTCTGTATGTTTTGTATTTTATTAAATTTTAACAAAATGCACTTATGTGTATTCAAATACTTGATCACCGTGCCAGCAGGCAAGTATGCTAGTCACGTCACTGCCATGGCGACCAACCACCACTACAAACACCTTATTTTATTGTAAGACAACAGCTGTAATAGAAAGCTGAATCAAATACAAGTTTGCCAAGAGATATCTCTCCTGCCTCCGCCCCCCCCCCTCTTTCAATGTGCTCACTGAACTGTAACACCTATCACCCTGTCATCATCCTCCATCTCAATCCTATGTTTGGATATAAAAAGAAGACATCAGCGATCTGAGTTGCACTCGGAATTGTGAGGTAAGTACGAACATTTTTAACAATTCTCAATTTCTTTTCATTGCTTTCATCTTTTTTTCTTCTCGTCCTGTCATCACCTTTTGATGTAGTCACAGATCTCCTTGAGTATATGTTGTGTTTGTTTGCTGATGAAGGCTAATCACCGCAACATTCTGTATGTGCCATAAATCTGTGATGTAAAGGTCTACTACTTTGAGTCATTTTATATTGTTTACACTCTAAGAAAAGAGTGTT
Organism: Cepaea nemoralis; assembly: GCA_014155875.1. Classification (NCBI taxonomy): domain Eukaryota; kingdom Metazoa; phylum Mollusca; class Gastropoda; order Stylommatophora; family Helicidae; genus Cepaea; species Cepaea nemoralis. The sequence goes on from JACEFZ010024862.1 coordinate 389,095, forward strand.
TTAAAAACCCTACCAGATTAAACTTAAACATTCAAAGAATATTATCCTGCAACAAATCAATATCACTACAAGTCATGTAGTCTGTCATTACCACTTCAAAGAAGAAAGTCCTTTACTAGTATCTCCACCCCAGTAGGTGAACCACAGACATATTTAGTCACCCATTGATCACAGAGCCATTCACTAGTGGCATCCATCCATCCATCATGTGCCATGCCGGTAAGCGTGGGCGGTCATGTTCTGCCATCTCACTCGATCACCAGAGTCGTGGATCAGCTCCGTGTTTCTGTCTCAACCATGCCACAAGGCCAAGCCATCCAGGTACTTGCTTCTAGGTCTTCCCCTTGGTCTGTTCCCCTCGATCTTACCATTTGTCACCAAATTCTCCAATCCATTTCTTCTCATAACATGCCCAAAAAATTTTGACTGTCTACGTCTAATTTCTCTAATCAATTTACAATCTTCATTTGTTTCTTGAAGGACTTGTTCATTGGTCTTTCTGGCTGTCCATGGTATTCTTTGCATTTTCCTCAGAAACCACATCTCTACAGCCATCAGATGTTTTTCAACCTGACTGCTCATTGTCCACGCTTCACATCCATATAAAAGTACAGGTTCAATGTAGCATCTCAACACTCTTTTTCTCGTTTCAATTGACATCTTTTTATTGGTCAATATGTTTTTCATCTTGCTAAAGGCTACTTTTGCCATGGCGATTCTTGTTCTAATCTCTTCAAGGCATCTCCCATCAGATGTTATTACTGTTCCGAGATAATTGTACCTGCTCACTTGTTGAAGAATATTCCCATTTACTTGTATATTACATTGTGGTATTTCGTCCTTCCTAGTGACGACCATAATCTGTGTCTTTTTACAATTTAATTCTAACCCTAGTTGTTCACTGTGTGTAACAATCGCATCTACTAAATTTTGCAGGTCCTGTTCATTGTCTGCAATCAAGACTGTATCATCTGCATATCTAATGTTATTGATGCATCGTCCCCCAATGTTGATTCCTTCCATATCTTCAATATTTCTGAAAATACTTTCACTGTACAGGGAAAACAGATCTGGAGACATTACACATCCCTGTCTCACACCCCTTTTAATAGGCTGATATTGGCTTACTTCATTATCAACTCTTATGGCAGCTTGTTGTTTCCAATATATGTTTTTTACAAGTCTAAGATCTTTTCCATCAATTTGTAGATCTTCAAGCATCCTTATCATGTTGACATGTCTCACTTTATCAAAAGCCTTTGTGTAGTCAATAAAGCAAAGGTGTAGATCTTTGTTTACTTCTATAGAACGTTCGATTATGTTTCTCAGTATATACACAGCATTTACTGTACCCTTGCCTTCCACAAACCCACATTGTTCTTCTCCTATTTCAGGTTGTATTTTCCTCCTAACTCTTTGCATGATAATTCTTAGCAAAATCTTCGTGATGTAACTCATTATACTAATTGTTCGATGTTGATCACATTCCAAGGCTCCTGGTTTCTTTGGGATTGCAATAAATACAGAATTACATAACTCCTGAGGTATATTTCCAGTATCATATATTGTATTAAGCAGACTGGTAACTTTATCTATTCCATATTCTTCTAAAGCATTAATCATTTCTGTTGTGACGCTGTCTGAACCTGGGGGTCTTGCCAGATTTCATATGGTTAAGCGCATTCTGAACCTCCATCTTTAAAATTGCTGGTCCTTCATTATTATTTTGGACATCATACTGTTCGTCTCTGTTATCGTCATAAAGGTTTTTCACATAATCTGACCATTCATGTAAGATCTGATCTTTTTCTATTATGACTCTTCCATCTTTTGTCTTTAGGCAGCCTGCTGATGTACGTGTTCTTTGATTAGTAAGCTCCTGAATTCTTTTGTGCATTAGTTTCGCATTGTTACTGTTGTGTTGTTTTTCAATTTCTCTGCAATTTTTCTCAAGCCATGTTTCTTTTGCCTCCTTACATAAGGTTCTCACTTTTCTGTGAATTTCTTCATATTTGGCAGGATTATTTTTGTTCTGTCTTCTTGTTTCCATTAGTTGTAAAATTTCTTCAGTCATCCATGTCTTACGGCCCACTTTCTTTACTTTTGGAATAGTTTTTTCTGCTGCGCAACTGATTGAATTCTTCATCGTTTCCCATTGATCATCTACATCTTGAAACAGGATCTCTAGATCAGACAATATATCAAATTTGTTCTTTACTTCTATGTTAAAATTATCTTGGTATTATATACCAGTGGCATAATCAACAGCAAATGAAAGAAAAACAACCATAATCAACAAACTGTAATTTTTATTTTGCAAATGTCAATAATTGTACTATTAGTCATAATGATGTATTACATTTATGTTTGTTATAAAGAATAACAATTTCTGATTTATTACACAAGTGTAAATAACTCGGGATATTCCAACCACAGTTAAAGTTGACTAGCCAAGTTAACCCAGTGGATTCTGAAATATGATAAACTAAACAATGAAAACAGCTTCAAATTTACACCAGTAAAGAACACAAAGCAAACAAATGTTACATTTATTCATGAAACTTTTGGACAGCACAATCGGCATCAGTTTCTCTGTCAGACTGTGGCTTAACAGTTGCAAAAAGTGCATGTGATAGACTAGTGTGGCAATATTATTTTATGTGGGCTTCTTATCAGTTGTGATAGTCATCATTATTTGTAAATGTACAGGCTGAAATTATGGGCATGCCTACACAATTGTATACGCATAGTATGTAGTATATACACTATACAGAAATAGTTTACACTGGCTGTTAGGGCAGGGAAGAGAGGCCAAGCAAACACAGTTGGCCACCATCACCTTCATTGAGTTATCTACCAGAGATATTTTGGCACATGCTTTGTGGCTGTTCCTGTCAAGACCACTGTGATAGCCTGTTCACTATGATACCCCATCATTAGAGACTAACAAGTGTTGAGTCAAGAGGAACACAACAACCATAAACATCACGTCTGTGAAAGTAAAGTCAAGAGAAACACAACAACCATAAACATCACATCCATGAAAGTCAAGAGGAACACAACAACCATAAACATCACATCCATGAAAGTAAAGTCAAGAGGAACACAACAACCATAAACATCACATCCATGAAAGTCAAGTCAAGAGGAACACAACAACCATAAACATCACATCCATGAAAGTAAAGAGGAACACAACAACCATAAACATCACATCCATGAAAGTCAAGTCAAGAGGAACACAACAACCATAAACATCACATCCATGAAAGTCAAGTCAAGAGGAACTCAACAACCATAAACATCACATCTGTGAAAGTAAACTAAAGAGGAACACAACAACCATAAACATCACATCCGTGAAAGTCAAGTCAAGGACCAGCTCTCACACCATGAGCTGTACTGGGTATATGGTGCTGGCCCCATATGTTTAGACCAATTGACATTCCATGGGAGATATGGGGGATTTGTTCAGGCACACAGTTATAATGTTGGAGTATTTTAGAGCTTAAGTTTGAATTAAACATCAATCAAAATTAATATATTTCTAAAGTTTAAACACAAACCACAAACAATGGTTTCCAATTTATTGCCTGGCATATTTCACTAGCAAAGATGGATAGGATGTTTTCTGCTGACTTTAGATTAGCGACAGAGTAACGTAGTACTGCAGAGTTACATATCATATGAGGGAAAATCAATAAGGAAGCCACAAATTGATGTAGAAAAATAACTAAATATGATAACAACTTGAAACCAGTTTATTTGTATACATACATTGTCCCTTTATTTCTCAACATAATTTCAATCAACATTGATGCACTTATCCCATCATTTTAGCAGTCCTCCCAAACCCACTGCATAGAACTGCGTGCCCTGTTGTCTAAACCGTGTTTTCACTTCACATTCAACTTCGGCGTCATTCGCGAAATGTCTCCCGCCAAGGTGGGGTTACAGTGTTTATGCTGACAAATGTTTGTCCCTGTTTTTGCGGTACATAGCTGTGTAGAAAATGTTACGAGGGCGAGTCAATAAGTAAGTCACACAGTTCTGTGGGATGACAGGTAAATGGGAACAAAGCACGCAGTTCTATGCAGCCGTTTGGGAGGACTGATAAAATGATGGGATAAGTGCATCAATGTTGGTTGAAATTATGTTGAGAAATAAAGGGACAATGTATGTATACAAATAAACTGGTTTCAAGTTGTTATCATATTAAGTTATTTTTCTACAGCCATTTGTGACTTACTTATTAACTTATCCTCATATGCAGTGAATAAATGAATTATAAAAGGGCTGAAATACTTAAAAACACATAATCAGTGATATTGATTGAATGTGGAGCATCAGTTTTTCCCATGGTAATTGCAAATTTAGAATGAAGTCTTTCTGTTTGCATAAACCTGTCAGGAACTGTCTAATTACTAATGCCTTGATCTATTTGAGCAATCATTTATTGTTCAACAAATACAATATACAAGATTTCTGTTTTTTAACTTTATGATGGCTATTAAACCAAAATTGCAGAGCTAAGAATTTTATGAACTGATAACTGCACAGGGATTCCTGAAGACTGTAAATCTGTTTTCCACCCATACTGGTATATGTTTGATTACTTGATTTGCTAATTGCTACCTTAGGGAGTAGATCTGGGTGGCTGGTAATGACGCTTGATGTAGTCAGCTGAATATATATCAGATTGTAGATTATAGTTAAGAGTTTCTAGGCATCTTTCAGTGTGTCATCGTAGCAAATCATTCTAGCTCAATTAAACAGGGTCCATACCAGGACACACTTATACTGAATAGGTGCAAAGCTATTTAAATTCTGGTACTGGCCCGTCCATGTTCCCTTTCAATAGACAGATCTTTGGATGGTGTCATTCTGTCAATGTTGAATTAATATTTCTAAGAATTATAAGGTGTCATTATGTTCATGGTCAACAGATACAGAAATGTTCTTGTGGGCTTGGCTCATTAAGTGAAATGATTCAGCCTAGTTGTCTGGTCTCTGGGATGAATAATATATCATCCACATACCAGCAGTATAGAACTCATTCATTCACACCTCACTCCCATAACAACATGCTTGTTAGGGTTTCTTGGCAAGTTCTGAAGAATGTAGATTGCTGTTGCTTTTATTCTGGGTAATGACTGTACTAGTCGGTGGCCATAACCATTGTCTCTACTGATGAGATCATCTGCCTATCCCTGCCGGGTCAGACAGACAGACAGACAGACAGACAGACCGATAGATAGATAGATCCCTGCCAGGGGCTGGGCGAAGCTGGGCTAGTGGTGCATAATAATAACAATTTCTGATTTATTACACAAGAGTAAATAACTTGGGATATTCGAACACCAGTTACACAAAGCTGACTAGCCAAGTTAACCCAGTGAATTCAGAAATACGATAAACTATGAAAACACTTTCAAATTTACACCAGTAAAGAACTTAAACACAAAGCAAACAAATGTTACACTTATTCACGAAACCCCTGGGCAGCTCAGTCAGCATCACTGCTTCCCTGTCAGACTGTGGCTGTAACAGTTGCCAAAGAGCATGTGATAGACTAGTTTGGAAATATTATTTTGTGTGGGCTTCTAATCAGTTGTGATAGTCATCATTTGTAATTGTACAGGCTGAAATTATGGGCATGCCCACACAATTGTATATGCATAGTATGTAGTATATACACTATACAGAAATAGTTTACACTGGCTGTTAGGGCAGGGAAGAGAGGCCAAGCAAACATAGTTGGCCACCATCACCTTCATTGAGCTATCTACCAGAGATATTTTGGCACATGCTTTGTGGCTGTTCCTGTCAAGATCACTGTGATACCCCAACATTAGAGACCAATGAGTGTTGAGTAAAGAGGAACACAACAACCATAAACATCACATCCATGAAAGTCAAGTCAAGAGGAACACAACAACCATAAACATAACATCCGTGAAAGTCAAGTAAAGACGAACACAACAACCATAAACATCACATCCATGAAAGTCAAGAGGAACACAACAACCATAAACATCACATCTGTAAAAGTAAAGTAAAGAGGAACACAACAACCATAAACATCACATCTGTAAAAGTAAAGTCAAGAGGAACACAACATACATAAACATCACATCCATGAAAGTCAAGTCAAGAGGAACACAACAACCATAAACATCACATCCATGAAAGTAAAGTCAAGAGGAACACAACAACCATAAACATCACATCCATGAAAGTAAAGTCAAGAGAAACACAACAACCATAAACATCCACATCCATGAAAGTCAAGAGGAACACAACACCATAAACATCACATCCATGAAAGTCAAGTCAAGAGGAACTCAACAACCATAAACATCACATCTGTGAAAGTCAAGTCAAGAGGAACACAACAACCATAAACATCACATCCATGAAAGTAAAGTCAAGAGAAACACAACAACCATAAACATCACATCCATGAAAGTCAAGAGGAACACAACAACCATAAACATCACATCCATGAAAGTCAAGTCAAGAGGAACTCAACAACCATAAACATCACATCCGTGAAAGTAAAGTCAAGAGGAACTCAACAACCATAAACATCACATCTGTGAAAGTAAAGTAAAGAGGAACACAACAACCATAAACATCACATCCATGAAAGTCAAGTCAAGAGGAACACAACAACCATAAACATCACATCCATGAAAGTCAAGTCAAGAGGAACTCAACAACCATAAACATCACATCTGTGAAAGTAAACTAAAGAGGAACACAACAACCATAAACATCACATCCGTGAAAGTCAAGTCAAGGACCAGCTCTCACACCATGAGCTGTACTGGGTATATGGTGCTGGCCCCATATGTTTAGACCAATTGACATTCCATGGGAGATATGGGGGATTTGTTCAGGCACACAGTTATAATGTTGGAGTATTTTAGAGCTTAAGTTTGAATTAAACATCAATCAAAATTAATATATTTCTAAAGTTTAAACACAAACCACAAACAATGGTTTCCAATTTATTGCCTGGCATATTTCACTAGCAAAGATGGATAGGATGTTTTCTGCTGACTTTAGATTAGCGACAGAGTAACGTAGTACTGCAGAGTTACATATCATATGAGGGAAAATCAATAAGGAAGCCACAAATTGATGTAGAAAAATAACTAAATATGATAACAACTTGAAACCAGTTTATTTGTATACATACATTGTCCCTTTATTTCTCAACATAATTTCAATCAACATTGATGCACTTATCCCATCATTTTAGCAGTCCTCCCAAACCCACTGCATAGAACTGCGTGCCCTGTTGTCTAAACCGTGTTTTCACTTCACATTCAACTTCGGCGTCATTCGCGAAATGTCTCCCGCCAAGGTGGGGTTACAGTGTTTATGCTGACAAATGTTTGTCCCTGTTTTTGCGGTACATAGCTGTGTAGAAAATGTTACGAGGGCGAGTCAATAAGTAAGTCACACAGTTCTGTGGGATGACAGGTAAATGGGAACAAAGCACGCAGTTCTATGCAGCCGTTTGGGAGGACTGATAAAATGATGGGATAAGTGCATCAATGTTGGTTGAAATTATGTTGAGAAATAAAGGGACAATGTATGTATACAAATAAACTGTTTCAAGTTGTTATCATATTAAGTTATTTTTCTACAGCCATTTGTGACTTACTTATTAACTTATCCTCATATGCAGTGAATAAATGAATTATAAAAGGGCTGAAATACTTAAAAACACATAATCAGTGATATTGATTGAATGTGGAGCATCAGTTTTTCCCATGGTAATTGCAAATTTAGAATGAAGTCTTTCTGTTTGCATAAACCTGTCAGGAACTGTCTAATTACTAATGCCTTGATCTATTTGAGCAATCATTTATTGTTCAACAAATACAATATACAAGATTTCTGTTTTTTAACTTTATGATGGCTATTAAACCAAAATTGCAGAGCTAAGAATTTTATGAACTGATAACTGCACAGGGATTCCTGAAGACTGTAAATCTGTTTTCCACCCATACTGGCATATGTTTGATTACTTGATTTGCTAATTGCTACCTTAGGGAGTAGATCTGGGTGGCTGGTAATGACGCTTGATGTAGTCAGCTGAATATATATCAGATTGTAGATTATAGTTAAGAGTTTCTAGGCATCTTTCAGTGTGTCATCGTAGCAAATCATTCTAGCTCAATTAAACAGGGTCCATACCAGGACACACTTATACTGAATAGGTGCAAAGCTATTTAAATTCTGGTACTGGCCCGTCCATGTTCCCTTTCAATAGACAGATCTTTGGATGGTGTCATTCTGTCAATGTTGAATTAATATTTCTAAGAATTATAAGGTGTCATTATGTTCATGGTCAACAGATACAGAAATGTTCTTGTGGGCTTGGCTCATTAAGTGAAATGATTCAGCCTAGTTGTCTGGTCTCTGGAATGAATAATATATCATCCACATACCAGCAGTATAGAACTCATTCATTCACACCTCACTCCCATAACAACATGCTTGTTAGGGTTTCTTGGCAAGTTCTGAAGAATGTAGATTGCTGTTGCTTTTATTCTGGGTAATGACTGTACTAGTCGGTGGCCATAACCATTGTCTCTACTGATGAGATCATCTGCCTATCCCTGCCGGGTCAGACAGACAGACAGACAGACAGACAGACCGATAGATAGATAGATCCCTGCCAGGGGCTGGGCTAGTGGTGCATAATAATAACAATTTCTGATTTATTACACAAGAGTAAATAACTTGGGATATTCGAACACCAGTTACACAAAGCTGACTAGCCAAGTTAACCCAGTGAATTCAGAAATACAATAAACTATGAAAACACTTTCAAATTTACACCAGTAAAGAACTTAAACACAAAGCAAACAAATGTTACACTTATTCACGAAACCCCTGGGCAGCTCAGTCAGCATCACTGCTTCCCTGTCAGACTGTGGCTGTAACAGTTGCCAAAGAGCATGTGATAGACTAGTTTGGAAATATTATTTTGTGTGGGCTTCTAATCAGTTGTGATAGTCATCATTTGTAATTGTACAGGCTGAAATTATGGGCATGCCCACACAATTGTATATGCATAGTATGTAGTATATACACTATACAGAAATAGTTTACACTGGCTGTTAGGGCAGGGAAGAGAGGCCAAGCAAACATAGTTGGCCACCATCACCTTCATTGAGCTATCTACCAGAGATATTTTGGCACATGCTTTGTGGCTGTTCCTGTCAAGATCACTGTGATACCCCAACATTAGAGACCAATGAGTGTTGAGTAAAGAGGAACACAACAACCATAAACATCACATCCATGAAAGTCAAGTCAAGAGGAACACAACAACCATAAACATAACATCCGTGAAAGTCAAGTCAAGAGGAACACAACAACCATAAACATCACATCTGTAAAAGTAAAGTAAAGAGGAACACAACATCCATAAACATCACATCTGTAAAAGTAAAGTAAAGAGGAACACAACAACCATAAACATCACATCTGTAAAAGTAAAGTCAAGAGGAACACAACATCCATAAACATCACATCCATGAAAGTCAAGTCAAGAGGAACACAACAACCATAAACATCACATCCATGAAAGTCAAGTCAAGAGGAACACAACAACCATAAACATCACATCCATGAAAGTAAAGTCAAGAGGAACTCAACAACCATAAACATCACATCCATGAAAGTCAAGAGGAAAACAACAACCATAAACATCACATCCATGAAAGTCAAGTCAAGAGGAACTCAACAACCATAAACATCACATCTGTGAAAGTCAAGTCAAGAGGAACTCAACAACCATAAACATCACATCTGTGAAAGTAAACTAAAGAGGAACACAACAACCATAAACATCACATCCGTGAAAGTCAAGTCAAGAGGAACACAACAACCATAAACATCACATCCATGAAAGTAAAGTCAAGAGAAACACAACAACCATAAACATCACATCCATGAAAGTCAAGAGGAACACACCAACCATAAACATCACATCCATGAAAGTCAAGTCAAGAGGAACTCAACAACCATAAACATCACATCCGTGAAAGTAAAGTCAAGAGGAACACAACAACCATAAACATCACATCTGTGAAAGTAAAGTAAAGAGGAACACAACAACCATAAACATCACATCCGTGAAAGTAAAGTCAAGAGGAACACAACAACCATAAACATCACATCTGTGAAAGTAAAGTAAAGAGGAACACAACAACCATAAACATCACATCCATGAAAGTCAAGTCAAGAGGAACACAACAACCATAAACATCACATCCATGAAAGTCAAGTCAAGAGGAACTCAACAACCATAAACATCACATCTGTGAAAGTAAACTAAAGAGGAACACAACAACCATAAACATCACATCCGTGAAAGTCAAGTCAAGGACCAGCTCTCACACCATGAGCTGTACTGGGTATATGGTGCTGGCCCCATATGTTTAGACCAATTGACATTCCATGGGAGATATGGGGGATTTGTTCAGGCACACAGTTATAATGTTGGAGTATTTTAGAGCTTAAGTTTGAATTAAACATCAATCAAAATTAATATATTTCTAAAGTTTAAACACAAACCACAAACAATGGTTTCCAATTTATTGCCTGGCATATTTCACTAGCAAAGATGGATAGGATGTTTTCTGCTGACTTTAGATTAGCGACAGAGTAACGTAGTACTGCAGAGTTACATATCATATGAGGGAAAATCAATAAGGAAGCCACAAATTGATGTAGAAAAATAACTAAATATGATAACAACTTGAAACCAGTTTATTTGTATACATACATTGTCCCTTTATTTCTCAACATAATTTCAATCAACATTGATGCACTTATCCCATCATTTTAGCAGTCCTCCCAAACCCACTGCATAGAACTGCGTGCCCTGTTGTCTAAACCGTGTTTTCACTTCACATTCAACTTCGGCGTCATTCGCAAAATGTCTCCCGCCAAGGTGGGGTTACAGTGTTTATGCTGACAAATGTTTGTCCCTGTTTTTGCGGTACATAGCTGTGTAGAAAATGTTACGAGGGCGAGTCAATAAGTAAGTCACACAGTTCTGTGGGATGACAGGTAAATGGGAACAAAGCACGCAGTTCTATGCAGCCGTTTGGGAGGACTGATAAAATGATGGGATAAGTGCATCAATGTTGGTTGAAATTATGTTGAGAAATAAAGGGACAATGTATGTATACAAATAAACTGGTTTCAAGTTGTTATCATATTAAGTTATTTTTCTACAGCCATTTGTGACTTACTTATTAACTTATCCTCATATGCAGTGAATAAATGAATTATAAAAGGGCTGAAATACTTAAAAACACATAATCAGTGATATTGATTGAATGTGGAGCATCAGTTTTTCCCATGGTAATTGCAAATTTAGAATGAAGTCTTTCTGTTTGCATAAACCTGTCAGGAACTGTCTAATTACTAATGCCTTGATCTATTTGAGCAATCATTTATTGTTCAACAAATACAATATACAAGATTTCTGTTTTTTAACTTTATGATGGCTATTAAACCAAAATTGCAGAGCTAAGAATTTTATGAACTGATAACTGCACAGGGATTCCTGAAGACTGTAAATCTGTTTTCCACCCATACTGGTATATGTTTGATTACTTGATTTGCTAATTGCTACCTTAGGGAGTAGATCTGGGTGGCTGGTAATGACGCTTGATGTAGTCAGCTGAATATATATCAGATTGTAGATTATAGTTAAGAGTTTCTAGGCATCTTTCAGTGTGTCATCGTAGCAAATCATTCTAGCTCAATTAAACAGGGTCCATACCAGGACACACTTATACTGAATAGGTGCAAAGCTATTTAAATTCTGGTACTGGCCCGTCCATGTTCCCTTTCAATAGACAGATCTTTGGATGGTGTCATTCTGTCAATGTTGAATTAATATTTCTAAGAATTATAAGGTGTCATTATGTTCATGGTCAACAGATACAGAAATGTTCTTGTGGGCTTGGCTCATTAAGTGAAATGATTCAGCCTAGTTGTCTGGTCTCTGGAATGAATAATATATCATCCACATACCAGCAGTATAGAACTCATTCATTCACACCTCACTCCCATAACAACATGCTTGTTAGGGTTTCTTGGCAAGTTCTGAAGAATGTAGATTGCTGTTGCTTTTATTCTGGGTAATGACTGTACTAGTCGGTGGCCATAACCATTGTCTCTACTGATGAGATCATCTGCCTATCCCTGCCGGGTCAGACAGACAGACAGACAGACAGACAGACCGATAGATAGATAGATCCCTGCCAGGGGCTGGGCGAAGCTGGGCTAGTGGTGCATAATAATAACAATTTCTGATTTATTACACAAGAGTAAATAACTTGGGATATTCGAACACCAGTTACACAAAGCTGACTAGCCAAGTTAACCCAGTGAATTCAGAAATACGATAAACTATGAAAACACTTTCAAATTTACACCAGTAAAGAACTTAAACACAAAGCAAACAAATGTTACACTTATTCACGAAACCCCTGGGCAGCTCAGTCAGCATCACTGCTTCCCTGTCAGACTGTGGCTGTAACAGTTGCCAAAGAGCATGTGATAGACTAGTTTGGAAATATTATTTTGTGTGGGCTTCTAATCAGTTGTGATAGTCATCATTTGTAATTGTACAGGCTGAAATTATGGGCATGCCCACACAATTGTATATGCATAGTATGTAGTATATACACTATACAGAAATAGTTTACACTGGCTGTTAGGGCAGGGAAGAGAGGCCAAGCAAACATAGTTGGCCACCATCACCTTCATTGAGCTATCTACCAGAGATATTTTGGCACATGCTTTGTGGCTGTTCCTGTCAAGATCACTGTGATACCCCAACATTAGAGACCAATGAGTGTTGAGTAAAGAGGAACACAACAACCATAAACATCACATCCATGAAAGTCAAGTCAAGAGGAACACAACAACCATAAACATCACATCTATGAAAGTCAAGTCAAGGACCAGCTCTCACACCATGAGCTGTACTGGGTATATGGTGCTAGCCCCATATGTTTAGACCAATTGACATTCCATGGGAGATATGGTTGATTTGTTCAGGCACACAGTTATAATGTGGGAGTTTTTTATCATCAAGTAGATAGATACACAGTAGGAAACTATGGTTTAGGAGAGAGAAATGAAAGAGGATACAGACTAATAGAGTGGGCAAAAGAACAGGAAATGATTGTAGGAAACACCTGGTTCAAACAACACCCTAGAAGATTATGGACATGGAGGAGTCCTGATAGCAGAACTAGAAACCAGATTGACTACATTCTCATTAGCAGAAGATTTAGAAACGCATTAACAATAGCAAAAACAGTTCCCAGTGCTGATTGTTATAGTGACCACAGATTACTCACAGGAACATTGAGGATAAAGTTGAAGAAAGTCAAGTATATAACAGGAAACACTAAATATGATTTGTGTACATTGAGTAATGACAAGGAAATACAAAACAAATTCAACATAGAAGTACAGAACAGATTTAAAATTTTGTCTGATCAAGAGATCCTATTCCAGGATGTGGATGATCAATGGGAAACATTGAAGAATTCAATCAATGTAGCTGCAGAAACAACTATTCCAAAATTAAAGAAGGTGGGTCGTAAGAAATGGATGACTGGAGAAATTCTACACCTCATGGAAGACTCAACAAAAATAATTCTGTCAAATATGAAGAAATTCAAAACAGACAAGTCAGAATATTATGTAAGGAGGCAAAAGAAGCATGGCTTGAGGAAAAGTGCTTAGAAATTGAAAACCAACACAACAATCAAAATACCAAATTAGTGCACAAAAGAATTCAGGAACTTACTAATAAAAGAACAAGTACATCAACAGGGTGTCTAAAAACTAAAGATGGCAAAATCATAATAGAAAAAGACCAGAATCTACATGTATGGACAGATTATGTGAAACACCTTTATAATGATAACAGAGACGAACAGTATGATATTAGATTTAATAATGAAGGACCGCCAATTTTGGAGATGGAGGTTCGAAATGTTCTTAAGCATATGAAAGCTGGCAAGGCCCCCGGTGCAGATAACATCACAACAGAAATATTAAAAGCTTTAGAAGAATTTGGACTAGAGCAAGTCACTAGACTGCTGAACACATTATATGATACTGGAGATATACCTCCTGAATTATGTAACTCTGTATTTATTGCAATCCCAAAGAAATCAGGAACCTTGGAATGTGATCAACATAGAACAATTAGTATAATGAGTCACATCACAAAGATTTTGCTAAGAATTATCATGCACAGAGTGAGGAAGAAGATACAACCTGAAATAGGGGAAGAACAATGTGGGTTTGTAGAAGGAAAGGGTACAGTAAATGCTGTGTATATGCTGCGAACAGTTATTGAACGTACTATAGAAGTAAACAAGGATATACATCTTTGCTTTATTGACTATACAAAGGCTTTTGATAGCATTAGACATGTCAGCATGGTGGATATGCTTGCAGATCTACAAATTGATGGGAAAGACATTAGACTTATAAAAAACATATATTGGAAACAACAAGCTGCAATAATTGATTGCTGCAAGAATTGATAATGAAGTGGGACAGTATCAGCCAATTAGGAGAGGTGTTAGGCAGGGATGTGTGATGTCTCCAGATCTTTTTTCCCTGTACAGTGAAAATATTTTCAGAAATGTAGAGGATATAAATGGAATCAGCATTGAAGGACGAAACATCAATAACATTAGATATGCAGATGATACAGTATTAATTGCAGACAATGCGCAGGACCTGCAACAATTAGTAGCTGCGGTTGTTGTACTCAGTGAGCAACTGGGGTTAGAATTAAATTGTAAAAAGACTCAGGTTATGGTCGTCAGCAGAAAGGAAGAAGTGCCACAATGTAATATATAAGTAAATGGAAATATTCTTCAACAACTGAATCGGTACAATTATCTTGGAACAGTTATAACATCTGATGGGAGATGCCTTGAAGAGATTAGAACAAGAATCGCCATGGCGAAAGTAGCCTTTAGCAAGATGAAAAACATTCTGACCAATAAAAAGATGTCAATTGAAACGTGAAAAAGAGTGTTGAGGGGATACATAGAGCCTGTTCTTTTGTATGGATGTGAAACTTGGACAATGAGCAGTCAAGCTGAAAAGCATCTGATGGCTGCAGAAATGTGGTTTCTGAGGAAAATGCAAAGAATACCATGGACAGACAGAAAAACCAATGACCAAATACTACAGGAGACAAATGAACATCGTAAACTGATTAGAGAAATTAGACGTAGACAGCCAAAATTTTTTGGACATGTTATGAGAAGAAATGGATTGGAGAACTTAGTGACAACTGGCAAGATCGAGGGGAACAGACCAAGAGGAAGACCGAGAGGAAAATACCTGGATGGCTTGGCCACATGGCATGGACGAGACAGGAACACTGAGCTGATCCATGACACTGGTGATCGAGTGAAATGGCGAGTCATGACCGCCCATGCTTTCCGGCATGGCACATGATTGATTGATTGAGTATTTTAGAGCTTAAGTTTGAATTAAACAGAAATCAAAATGAACATATTTCTACAGTGTAAACACAGAAGCCACAAACAATATGTTGCACAATTTATTGCCCGGCACATTTTCCTACATATAATCAGATGCATACTGCAGAGTTGCATATCATATGAAGTGATTAAATGAATTATACCAGGGCTGAAATACTTAAAGCGTATCATCATTAATATTGTTTGAATGTGGAGCATCAGTTTTTCCCATGGTAATTGCAAATTTAATATGAAGTCTTTCTGTTTGCATAAACCTGTCAGGAACTGTCTAATTACTAATACCTTGATGTATTTGAGCAATCATTTATTGTTCATCAAATACAATATACAAGATGTATTCTGTTTTTTAACTTTATGATGGTTATTAAACAAACGTCTCAAAATCACAGAGCTAAATATGTTATGAACTGATAACTGCACAGGGATTCCTGAAGACTGTAAATTTGTTTTCCACCCATACTGGTATATGTTTAATTACTTGATTTGCTAATTGCTACCTTAGGAGAAGATTTGGGTGGCTGGTAATGACGCCTGATGCAGTCAACTGAATATATATCAGATTGTTGATTATAGTTAAGAGTTTCTAGGCATCTTTCAGTGTGTCATTGTAGCAAATCATTCTAGCTCAATTAAACAGGGTCCATACCAGGACTCACTTATACTGAATAGGTGCACAGCTATTTAAATTCTAGTACTGGCCTGTCCATGTTCCCTTTCAATAGACAGATCTTTGGATGGTGCCATCCTGTCAATGTTGAATTAATATTTCTAAGAATTATAAGGTGTCATTATGTTCGTGGTCAACAAAGAACTGTTCTTGTGGGCTTGGTTCATGATGATGTGAAATGATTCAGCCTAGTTGTCTGGTCTCTGGGATGAATAATATATCATCCAGCGGTACAGAACTCATGCATTCATTCAGTAGCATGTCCTTTGCAGAACCTCGCTTCCATAACAACATGGTTGTTAGGGTTTCTTGGAAAGTTTTGCAGAAGGTAGTTTGCTGTTGCTTTCCTTCTGGGCAGTGACTATACTAGTCGGTGGCCATAGCCATTGTCTCTACTGATGAGATCATCTGCCTGTTTCTGCAGAGTGCAAACCATAACCAACAACAATATGTCATCTGCTCTCACACTCCACCCACCACCTGCTTCCATGGCTTCACATAATCCCGATGGGTGGGGGATACATGAACACCTATGGTAGGTGGCAGGGCACATGATGATGAGGCAGTCTCATATGTCTCTTCAGATCACAAGTCTGAGTATAAGAAGCACCACAAACATCATACTTGAAAGGTTTTTCTCCTGTATGTGTTCTCTTATGTTTCTTCAGACTGCCAGCTTCAGTAAAAGAAGCACCAAAAATATCACACTTGTAAGGTTTCTCTCCTGTATGTGTTATCTTATGGTTCTTCAGACTGCCAGCTTCAGTAAAAGAAGCACCAAAAACCTCACACTTGTAAGGTTTGTCTCCCATGTGTGTTCTTGTATGTTTCCTCAGAATGTCGAGTCGAGTAAAAGAAACACCACAAACATCACATGTGTACGGTCTTTCTCCTGTATGTGTTCTCTTATGCTTCCTCAAATTTTCAGCTCGAGTAAAAGAAGCACCACAAACATGACAATTGTAAGGTTTCTCTCCTGTATGTGTTCTCTTGTGTTTCTTCAGATTGCCAGCTTCATTAAAAGAAGCACCACAAACATCACACTTGTAAGGTTTCTCTCCTGTATGTGTTCTCTTATGGGTTTTAAGATTGCCAGCTTGAGTAAAAGAACCACCACAAACATCACACATGTAAGGTTTTTCTCCTGTATGTGCTCTCTTATGTTTCTTCAGGTGGTCGTCTCGAGTAAAAGAAGCACCACAAACATCACACTTGTAAGGTTTCTCTCCTGTATGTGTTCTCTTGTGGGTCTTCAGATTGTCAGCTAGATTAAAAGAAGCACTACAAACATCACACTTGTAAGGTTTCTCTCCTGTATGTGTTCTCTTATGTATCTTCAGAATGCAAGCTACAGTAAAAGAAGCACCACAAACATCACATTTGTAATGTTTCTCTCCTGTATGTATTCTCTTGTGGGTCTTCAGATTCCAAGCTTGAGTAAAGGAAGCACCACAAACATCACACTTGTAAGGTTTCTCTCCTGTATGTATTCTCTTGTGGGTCTTCAGATTCCAAGCTTTAGTAAAGGAAGCACCACAAACATCACACTTGTAAGGTTTCTCTCCTGTATGTGTTCTCTTGTGAATCTTCAGATAGCCAGCTTGAGTAAAAGAAGCACCACAAACATCACACTTGGAAGGTTTCTCTCCTGTATGCGTTCTTTTATGTTGCCTCAGGTGGTTAGCTTCAGTAAATGAACCACAAACATCACACTTGTAGGGTCTCCCTACTAAATGTGTTCTAATGTGGTACTTCAAACTGCCGATTTGAGTAAAAGAAGCACCACAATCATCACACTTGTAAGGTTTCTCTCCTGTATGTATTCTCTTGTGTTTCTTCAGATTGCCAGCTTCAGTAAAAGAAGCACCACAGTCATCACACTTGTAGGGTCTCCCTAATGCATGTGTTCTCATGTGGTACTTCAAACTGCCAATTTGAGTAAAAGAAGCACCACAATCATCACACTTGTAAGGTTTCACTTCTGTATGTGTTCTTCTGTGGGTATTCAGATTGTCAGCTAGAGTAAAAGAAGCACCACAATCATCACTCTTGTAAGGTTTCTCTCCTTTATGTATTCTCTTGTGATTCATATTCTTTTGGCACTCTAGATGACCATCTTGAATCACAATACCATCCCATTCATTACATTTGTTTGGCATCCCTTCAGTATGTGTTCTTTTATATATGTCTACACAAACATGTGGACTAGAAACATCAGACACGTCTCCTGTGTGACTTCTTTGAAAGCTATAATTGACGTAACCAAAAATGTCATCAAGAGACTTTTCAAAGTTCTGTGTATGTTTTACTTGTGTTTCCTTATTTTGCAGCTGATTCTCAACAGTCAGAAATAGTTTACTGTTTGTATCAAACGCAGAAGACACACTTTCTGACATTTGACAACAATTGTCATGTCTTACTGATGCCTTATGACTGTTCTCAAGCATTCTTGATTCTGAGTTGCTGTGTTCTGTCATTTCTTGAATAATGCTACCCCCAGCTATGTCTACCATTTTAATAAAGCTATGACCTCTGTCCTCACACAGAACATCTGATAGTTCTTGTTTTACAACCTTCATGTCTATGCTGTCATATGACCACTTTTGTGAATGCTCTTGTATGGAGAAGTATGGACTGCTTGGAGACCAAGAGTGTATTTCTGAAACACACATAAGTAAATAATTAATAGACTCATGAATATACAAGGTATTGAACAGCTTAGATGATACCAGAACTTAGATCACACATCAGCATAGATCATAATGCCAGCCTAGATCATACATCAACATAGATCATATATTAATCTAGATCATACATCATCTTAGATCAAACATCAGCATAGATCATTCCTGAACTTAAATTATACTTCAGCGTAGATCATAAATCGGCTTGGATAATATTCATCAGCTTAGATCATATGTCAGCCTAGATAATACATAAGCTAAAAACAGACATCAGCTTAGATCAAATATAATACATTAGCTAAAAACAGACATCAGCTTAGATCATAAATCGGCTTAGATAATACATCAGCTTAGATCATATAATGTACGTAGACAGTGGACTGAATTGCTGCGGAAGTCTGTTGTCCGTAAAGTCACCTTCATCTTCGTCCCGGGACATGCGGAAGTCGAGGGAAATGAACGAGCTGACAAGCTGGCTGGCTCTGCACCCCCTGTAGATGGCCAGCCCATGGATCATGCCGATGTTATTAACGTCCTTAAAGATATGGCGAGAACAGAGGACTTTGACGTCAATGATTCCACATCGCTGTCCAGGATGAAAGACCTGGGAGTAAGAATCGGCACAGCCAGACGCGAGAGGTACATCGGGAAAAGAAAGCGCCTCGTCAACCAACACAGAACTGGCACTATTAGCCACCGGACACTGATGCATATGCTGGGGGGAGGATCTGAGCACCTATGGACATGTCCGGAGTGCAACGAAGATACCCCAACTGATAACTGATAAGATCATATATCAGCTTAGATCATACATTATCTCCCCACTGCCGTGTGTCCACCATGACGAGGTAGAGGGGCTGTCAACAACCAATGTTTCAGGCATCATCGGATTACTTCTCCCACACCACACAAGAAACTTGCAAGTCGTGTGAGAGGAAATGAATTATACATTTTATTGCCGTTGGCTCTTTACAATTACAAAACAGCCACAGAATTGCCTATCACTAGTTTCCTAACCCTATTGCTAATCTCTATCTATTTGGCTACACAAAACTCCTATCAACACTAAACGATCTGCTCGCTACGAAGTCAGTCCCCAGTCTGACTTTCCTACTCGCGTGGCTACACAGCACGACGAAGGACCTTGATGCGTCCTTCGGCTTTTTGCGTGCCGTTACACTTCAGCACGCTTATATTAGCTGTCTCCTATTGAGTGGCAATCGTGGCTATCACGTAGGCGTGATTCTGTCGTGACCAGAGTGCTAACTATCTGGTCGACGTCTCCGTGTCTCATGAGAGAACTAGTTAATAGTCCCCCATTCTATCACCTACCCTGCCCTTATATCGGGGCACTGTATTACCTCTAATCTACTTGAGGTTGACCACTCTTCCCGGTGGTCTTCTATCTTGAGGCAGACCTCCGGCCTCTATGTTTCAGTCTTTGACACACACCCTCCCCTCCTGTGTTGCGTCATCAACTTTGACTCATTGGTTGTGACGCAAGAGGTTTCTAAAAAATTAGTGTATCTAATTTTTGTCAAAGACTGCTGATAACCTGGCTTTGGGTAACTCAATAGACTTCTACTGACTATTGTCACAATGTAGTATCACTTTACTTGGCTACTGGCAATCGCCACAAACTTGTCTGGTTGGCGTGAGCCCTCTTCTCAATCGCAATATTATATTAATTAGAGGTATGTCGGAACCGGACCGTTGTCTTATAAGACCTGCCCTCAAATAGTAAATTAACTCACTACCCATACAAAGTTGACTTTCTTAGGGTCAACCCATGAATTGCTTCATGTCCCCCCATATAATATTAAACAACCATTCCACAAGCTGTGTGCGACAGGCTTTACCTATCTCGCTTCCGCGTGTAAAGTTATCTTTCACTGTTAAGTTAGTGTTTCGTAGTCTATAATGTCCCCTGACCCGGAGTTATCTCCCTTTGATCTACAAAAAATGTATGCAATTTATATGTTTGTTTTCCTGGATGTTTGCGTGTTTGGATCTAACTAATGGTATAATCTAACTTCTAACATGTGTATCTAACTATCATGTGTATGTAAGTTAGTTTTCAAGTGCCATAATTCGGTTAAATGTGGCCACAAACAAGTGAATAACACTAATTCGTGACTACCTTTCCGTCTTATGAGACTTAAAATACTTTCTCTAAGATCTACACTAAACTAAACTACACATTCAAAACAGCACATTTTCAACAACGAAAGCAAACACTTGACGCAGACAAAAAATAAAAAGTTGCGTTGAGCGGCAGAAAAAAATCCGCTGACTGATCTCACTCTCTCTTGTATAATTTACATTCGCTCTCACTTTCACACTTCTGTCACACATCTTTTACCCTTACTTCTGTCACACATCTTTTACCCTCACAATTATTTAAGAACCTTGGAGTGACACTGTACAAGTTTGGCTCAGTTTGACAAAGTTGAGCTTAATGACTGTGCGTAAATTGCTGCACGAGTCATGTATTTACAACGTATTTACATGTAAGAGAAAGGGTTGATGGTTTGTACCCTGGTATTATTAACCACTATATTCTACTGCAATAATACTCTAAATACTGACATCCTAATACTAGTTCTATAAATATGTATGTAATGTGTTACCTATTTTAATCTATTTTGCCACATTAATCCTAATATTTATCTAATTTAAGGGACGTAATCTAATTATTTAAAATGAAATTGATGTGAGATGAGTTGTGTACCTTTCTGAATGGGTAATGTGTAATGTAATAAATTATGTACCTTTCTAACATGGGTAATGTGAAATATAACAAAATTCTAACTAATGTTTTTAAATGAAAAAAATATATGATTGATATTCTTACTCTAAATAGTGTAAATGATGTATGTTTACTTGTATAATCCTTTTATCCTATTACGGTGTAAACTAATTATAATACTAAATGATAACGTTTGCTAAATGGACTGGTTCATTAAGATGGAATGAACTCAAGTGAAATGAACCTAAGTGAAATGTACCAAACTAAATGGTAATATTACTATATAAATTTAATCCTAGTTTATATTTAGCTGTTATTACGTTTAAATTACTATCCTAATCTACTTTTAAGCTAAGTAAGTGGGTAAATTAATGATCTATCTAAACTAACTGAAAACTATTATATTTCCTATATCTTACATATATGTTAGAGTGATCTAATCTACTATAATTTATCACTATATTAAAATATTATAATACATATCACAATCAGTATATATATATATATACATGGTATTCAATTACCTCAGGTCAGTTGTTGTCTTAATGTTTAGAAATTGCTTTTATAGGCATACTCTATATACACACTTGGCCTGGGTATATGAAATACATTACACAGTCATACTTGTGTCCTATGGGTATTGCATCTGTAGAGTTCGCTTGTGTCGTAGACCAGTATTTTCGTGTCTGTATTTATGTACTGTTCTGACACTGTTCTTCTATGCTTATACAGATGGTTCACCGGCACACATATGAAGCTTAGTATATAACGAGCTGTCTCAGTTCACACGGTGATATACTTGTTTTCGAAGCACAGTTCTTATGTTGAAGTCTACGGACACATGGTAGTTCACTGTTCTTAGTACATGGTTCAGAACATAATGTCTATGTATTCGTAAAATATCTCGCATAGAATATTCTAATGTACTAATTTAACATCTATTACTCTACACTCTTATGTGGAATCTCCGGTATTTCTACCTCAGATGGTCGACTAAGGGTATCAGCCAGAATGTTGTCCTTACCCTTAATATGCTCTATACTAAAAGTATAGTTTTGTAGTATTAGCGACCACCTGTATATACGGTCATTCCGATGCACGCCACTTTGTATGACCGTGATTGGGGAGTTGTCAGTCTGGACAACGAAGTGAACACCCGCTAGAAATCGATGGAGCTTTCTCACTGCATAGATGACGCTTAGGGCTTCCAACTCTGATATGGAATATCTGGACTCAGCAGGTGTGATCTGACGGCTCACGTAGCAAATCGGATGGAAGATGCCATCATAAAATTGGCCTAGTACTGCAGCGATGGAGATTCTGCTGGCATCTGTCCTAAGATAATAAACGAGCCTAGGATTAGGCAAGCGGAGGATTGGTACATTACTAAACAGGATTTTCAATTTTGACAATGCAGAAATTAATAATGCATCTTTGACATCTAATTTTACAGATGCTTTTAAAACATTGGAAAATACACTTGTAATTTCCGCTAAGTTTGGTATGAATTTGCTATAGTAATTTACTAATCCCAAAAGGCTTCTGACCTGCTTCTTTGTGGTAGGCATGGTCAGGTTCATAATTTTGGTAATAATTCTATTGTCAGTCTTAAGTTGACCTTGTGAAATGACATGACCCAAAAAATCAATTTCTTTTAGACCCAATTCGACTTTGCTCGGTTTGACAGTGAGACCGAAGAGTCGCAACCTATCGAAGACATGTCTTAGTTTCAGTAAGTGTGTTGTCCAGTCATCAGTATGGACACATATATCATCTATATAAGTCACTGTATTCGTCACTCCATGAAGTAGATCTCTAGTTAAGCGTACGAAAGTGGCAGGAGCGTTTCGAAGTCCGAAAGGAAGAAAACGCCACTCGTACAGTCCTAAAGGTGTTGAAAAAGCAGTAAGATGAATGGATTGAGTCTGCATAGGGACCTGCCCATATCCCTTAGTAAGATCTAATTAAGAAAAGATTTTGGAGGTGGACATGTCAAGAATAAGATCTTCGCAGGAAGGAATTGGTTCTGCGTCGATCTTAGTGACGTTGTTGAGCTTTCGATAGTCCACACACAGACGAATTGTGGAGTCTTTTTTCTTAACTAGGACGATTGGAAAGGAGTACTCAGATGTAGATTTCTGGATAATCCCACTAGCTTCTAAATTAAGAATTTCCTTATTTAGACTTTCTCTATAGCTGAGTGGGATAGAGTACGGCCTGCATTTGATAGGCTTAGAGTCCGAAAGAAGAATGGAGTGCTCGATTCTGTCCGTCCTACCTGGAATGTCGGAAAATATGTCTTTATACTCCGTCACTAATTCTACTAATTGTCGTCGTTGACTGTCTGTTAGTCCCTGTTCTATCCGTATGCTATCTAATGTCGCAGTCTTGTCTACAATGGGAACAGGTAGTTCCATTCCGTCGTCGTCTACCTGATTCAGTACGGTGGTGGTGCTAAGTGCGTATTCTGTAAGCTCACTAGGTGTATGGGTATCGTCGGATTTGCCAGTCTCGCTAACTAGTGTAGTTGCGTTGTGTATGTCTGTCGTCTGATCACTAGGTGTGGGTGCATTATGTTCGTCTGTCTCTACTTCAGTCTCTTGTCGTGAAAAGTAAGGTTTCAACATGTTGACATGGAATATCTTTAAGTGTCCGTTTATCGATATTTCATAGTCAACATCTGAAATTTTACGCACCACCTTGAATGGCCCTTGCCATGAGGTCAATAATAAATTTCGTTTGTCTGGAAGTGACAGAAGTATGTTCTCGCCCCTTTCTTTGTGTATTGGTGGTAGATTTGACCCTTCCTCTCAAAGGCCTAGAAGCCAGTGTAGAAGGTTGTACTTCAGCTGTAGGATGTTTACCCTTATGTACTAATTGTTGACAGACATTACAAGAACGACAAAATAATTTTATATCATTGCAAAAACCTGGCCAATAAAAATGAGCCTGAATTCTGGCCCTGGTTTTGTCGTATGCAAGGTGACCAGCAAACGGTGACTCATGTGCAATCTTTAGCACAGTTAGGCGGTGTTGTACAGGTAACACCGTTTGCTGAATCTCATGGTTACCAGTTGTATAATACCTAGTAAGAATGTCATTATTAAGTCTAAAGAACCATGATGCGTTTTTGGTCACTTTGGCTCTTTCTTTCAATAATTTTAAATATGGAGACACACTAGGATCAGCTTTCTGCTGTTCTATAAATTTTTGTCTGGTGGTATCATCTGTGCTATTTGGGGAAAGCAACAGTAGTCTCTCATTTTGTAGTGTGTCCTTGATGTTTTATAGCGTCTGCTCTGGTTGTTGCATTAGCTACATTTAATTTTTCCCATGCAGCTATTTCATCGCTAGTACATTGTTTCAATTGGGGTAAGCAACCCAAAATTAAATCAGTACAAGGGTTGTCAAGTATTGCACAAGTAAAGGTACCAGAAAGGAAAGGAGTGTTAATACGGGCTTTGGCCAAAGGGTAAATTTCAGTGTTACCCGAAAAGGTTCGGCATTTGACAGAGTCACCTGTATAATCATCTGGACTCACCAGTTCCTTTCTAAGTCCAATAAGGGTGCTGCCGCTGTCCAGCAAACATAGGCATGGTCTATCATTGACCATTGCATTGTGGAACACCAAATTGCCTCTGGAAGGCTAAGGCTGCATTTACACTCTCAGTTGAGAATGGTACTGTATGTCCACATTCTAATTTTCCGTCTGCATGAAATTGGTGACATCGTTCACAACTGTCAAAACTCAATATATCGTTCACACAACACACATGTTCAGATTGGTTAACAGGTAATTCATTTTCAACTTCACACTCAGTCTCACTACCACTATCAGAAGATGTATCAATCAAAATAGCATTGTTGGCTTTCATGCGTTGGCGGCCCAGGCACTTATTTGAATAATGGCCGTAGCTGGAACAAAAGAAGCATTTGATTGCACGCCTGTATGCAGATCTTTTGTTTTGTTGCTTCTTAATAACATTTTCAAGATGTGCCGGATAGTTTGGTGATTTATCACACATAGAATAAGTGTCATGCAAAAGTTGACAGTAGATACATTTTGACACTTTCCTATCCTTCTTGTCGACTCTATGAAATGGTTTTCTATTACTTTGATAGTTTTTAGGTTGGTCCTTTACAAAAGAAACTACTTCAGAGTCATTTGAAGTCTTAAAAATATCTCTATTTGAAGAAAAATATGCAGAGCCTTTCTTTTCGAATTGTTCTATGTTCTCAATGTCTGACTGCTGCAAGAATTTAGCAAACGGAGATGGTATAGTGGATATGACTTTATCCATGGCTATTAAATTTTTAAGTCTGTCAAAGTCTTTTCCTATGTTAGCTGCTTTAAGCCACCTATCTAGTACACTTTGCACATTTGAGACGTAATCAATGAAAGTCTCACTAGGTTTTGGTTTTAAATTTGAGAACTGAACCTGATACCCAGGGGCATCAAGTAAAAAGTGTTGCATTATCCTATCATGGATGTACTGATAGTTAGATCTAAGATCAGTTGGTATAGATTCTATCACTTTAAGGGGCTCACCACTCAGGTTCTTCATATAAATCATAGCCCACATCTCTATTGGAACTTGGTGGTATTTAAACTGATACTCGACATTTTCTGTCCAGGCTGATATGGAATCTTCTTTACAATATGGTTTGATAATATTTTTGTATTTGTTGAACTTATTTTCTTCTTGTTGACTTTTTAGTTTAGTAGCAGAGATCTCTGCGTGTGAGTCTACATCCATACCTTTCATCTTTAACTGTGTCTCTGATTCTACTTGTATTTGTTTTTCCTTAACTCTTGCCATTTCATCTATTCTCTTTTTGCTTTAGTTCTCTCTCCCTGATCTAATTGCTTTTGCTTTAATTCTTGCTCTGTGATCTAATTTTTTTCTTTCTCTTGCTTTACTATTTCTTTTGCTTTAATTCTTTATCAATCCTTCTACACTGTTTTTCTGTTTTCTCAGCTAGTTGTGTATTATCTTCAATTCTTTTGTTTTGTATCTCGCTTTCTGCATTCTTTTGTTGTTTCTTTCTCGTGCACGTTCATCTCTCTCAGCATCTCTTGCTTCCTTAAATTTTTGATCAGCATAATGCTCTAAGTCTTTTCCTGTGTGTCCTAATACTTTGCCTGCTTTTATAAAATCAAATAAAGTTGACATGTTATTTGGTAATTGGCTAGTGTTGACCCGCACTGAGCTTTTTAATCACTTATTTATCTTTGATATGTTATGTTTCTTATTATCTGAGCACTATAAATTGTACTCTTTGTTTATAACCTGGAAAATTGTATCCTGAAAAGTAGAGCACAAAAATATGCTAATGCATCACAAGCTGAAAAAGAGATGCACTATTAATCACATTGCATGCCAAATATATTGAGTATACTCAACTTAATGTTCCCGAGAATCAGGAACACCACTCCGGTAACACAGGTCACCTCGTTTGGCACTTCGGCATACACACGAGTTTTCTAATCAGCTGTTGTTCACCCTGGTTCACAGAGCAGCAACAATTAACAAATAGTAAACGACATATAATATTCTCGACAATTTAGTACAATCACAATGACATGCCCACGAACAAACAGAATATAGTTTAATTAATATTAAATTGTCAATGTCCTGTCTTCGTTCTACCGTTTTATGCCTTTCGTTACTAACCTAGTTTAATCTATGGAAGTTTTGTGCAGACCAAGTCTAATTTGCATGGCCAAAAGTAGTGCCATCGTGACGGTAAACAAATAGAAAAAGTACGAAAAAAAATTCAATAACTGCTTTCAAATAAATAAAAATATAATAATAATGTTTAAATAACTAAATATATTCAATTACTAACTTAAATAAACAAATAATAGTTAATATAAAGCACAGATTCAGGCGGGCAGCAGCTTGACGATTTGTAAACAATCAGATGCTGAATGCGAATGGCGTAGAACAACTGCTTGTCAATCGTACTACGTCAGAGGCGCAGCGCTATTTTTAGCTTGCAAAAATCGATAATGTTGCTGGCCTGTGTATCGCTCCGCCATGAATCTTATTTGATAGTTATTCATAAACAAATCAATAATTACATAAATAAATGAAAGAAAATAATAATATGAATACTTACAACTTTGAAGAACACATGATTAAGTACATAATATTTTAATAAACACAAATAAGCATTATTTTGTCACGATAGGCACAGTTTAGCTCGCAACTCGTTCTAGTCTGCACACGTCATCAGTCACTGACATCAATTAAATCTGCAATTTACTATTCGTAACCTTAGTCTAGAGCCGTGGGTAAGTGTAATAGCTTGAACATTTGTCCAAGCCACACTTCTGACACCACATTAATCCTCGCCTGTCAACAACCAATGTTTCAGGCATCATCGGATTACTTCTCCCACACCACACAAGAAACTTGCAAGTCGTGTGAGAGGAAATGAATGATACATTTTATTGCCGTTGGCTCTTTACAATTACAAAACAGTCGCTATCAAATCACACACAAAGCCACAGAATTGCCTATCACTAGTTTCCTAACCCTATTGCTAATCTCTATCTATTTGGCTACACAACACTCCTATCAACACTAAACGATCTGCTCGCTACGAAGTCAGTCCCCAGTCTGACTTTCCTACTCGCGTGGCGACACAGCACGCGGAAGGACCTTGATGCGTCCTTCGGCTTTTTGCGTGCCGTTACATTCAGCACGCTTATATTAGCTGTCTCCTATTGAGTGGCAATCGTGGCTATCATGTAGGCGTGATTCTGTCGTGACCAGAGTGCTAACTATCTGGTCGACGTCTCCGTGTCTCATGAGAGAACTAGTTAATAGTCCCCCATTCTATCACCTACCCTGCCCTTATATCGGGGCACTGTCTTACCTCTAATCTACTTGAGGTTGACCACTCTTCCCGGTGGTCTTCTATCTTGAGGCAGACCTCCGGCCTCTATGTTTCAGTCTTTGACAGGGGCTTTAGTGTTCCAATGACCCCAAGAGCTATGCCGATGGTAGCACAGCTACTGGCAGGGTCACCCATGTCAGAAAGGTCAAGGGAGAGGAACTAGACGAAAAGACACACATATCTGCTGCCTTGTGGGTAGACTGGGGACAGTCAAAGGCTAGGGAAAGCACCTAAAAAAATGCTTGTCAAAATCGGATGTACTGAGCCAAGGCTTGGCAAAGCAGTGCAACGTAACTTAATTCATGATGTCACAAATTAAAATTACTCAGTATGGTGATAATCCCGTGAAGTCCCACCAGGCGGTGATAGTGCCAGGCCCCCTGCCTCGAGGGGGTCCACCCCATACTACTCGTGGTCACCTTCCACTGTGCTATGGATTCAAGGCACAGAGGAGTAGGTTAAGAGCTATTGACCAAACACACCGGATACTTAACATACTACAGTGGAATGCCGAAAGAGTTTATAACAAGAAAGTCTCCCTAACAAAGCATCTTTATAAAGATAGAATAGATGACACACCGAGCTTCTACTCCAGAAGATGGGTTACCACTTCTACTCCAGACTTAACTTTATGCACAGGAGACATCCTCCACAAAATCGATCGCCATGTGCTTGACCAATTAGCAGGTAGTGACCACAGATCAGTCAAGCTTGTAATGAATATGGAGTATATTCCACAGGAGCAAAAGCCCTTGCCTCGCTGGAATTACAAACGAGCAGATTGGGACAGATTTGCCATACTAACAGACAAATATTGTGAAAACATAAATACATGATATGGCAACATGAAGCAAATGGTGGAAAGTCAGTAATAATACAGGTGACCATTCAGTCTATTCCTAGAGGAGCGAGGAATAATTATAAACCATACTGGACTGAAGAACTATACATTTTGGAGGACAAAGTTGAACATGCCAGGAAGACAGCAGGTAGAGAACAAACGACTGAGGCGAACATCTCTCTCAAAGCCATCTCAGCAAAATATAAAAGAACAGTAAATCAAACAACAAGAGATTGTTGGAGGGAAAAAACAAAAAACCTGACAGGGATGGAAACAAACTATGGAAATTAGTGAAAGCCATGAACAATGAAGGACCCAGAAACAAACAAATAATTAAACAAGGAAATGCCTTACTTACGGGGGAAAAGGCTGCAAATGCACTAATGGAACACTATGCCAGTGCAAACCACATTGATATTACAACCAAACAGAAAAAAGCAATCAAAGATAAACAGATACACCATAGTAATACAGAGAGAGAGAGCAGCAGAATATATGATGGCAAATCCAACAATGGAGGAAAAGGAACAGGCATTGAATACCCTAAAAAAAGAAATCACCAGGAAAGGATGGAATCACAAATGAAATGCTAATAGGACTAGGCACCAAGGCAAAAAAGAAACTACTAGCCGTCCCAAATTACAGCTGGAAGAAAGGAATAGTCCAACAGGCATGGAAGGAAGCTATACTAATACCAGTCCCAAAGAAAGGAAAAGACCTGGAAGAACCAAATGGCTATTGACCTATCAGTCGACTTAGCTGTGTAGGAAAATTAATGGAACTCATTATCAATGGCAGACTAACATGGCATCTGGAAGAAAACCAACTCTTAACACAACACCAAGCAGGATTCAGAAAGTACAGATCCACTGAAGATCAAATAACCTATATAGCTCAGGAAATAGAGGATGCCTTCCAAGAGAAAAAGCACACACTAGCAGTCTGGATAGATTTAGAAAAAGCATTTGATAAAGTATGGAAGAAAGGACTGAAAATAAAACTGCAAAAAACGCATGTTTGTGGGAAAAAATACAAATGGATCAGCCACTACCTTGAGAACAGAACTGCCAATACAAAAGTACAAGGACAAACCAGCAAACTGATGCTGCTGGAGCAAGGTGTCCCCCAAGGAGGAGTTCTTTCACCAACATTATTCCTAGCATATATAAATGACATCACAGAAAATATTCCAGCCAGAGTACACATCCTCCTTTGCAGATGACCTAGCCATATGGACATCTGAAGAATATATTAGTACATCTAACAGCAGAATACATCAAACCTTATTAGCGCTAGAGAAGATAAGTGAGGAGAAAACAACTTGCACAGTGTTATCCCTCTCAAATAAAACTCAGCAACCTAAGCTGGTATTATTGCACCATGAAGAAAATCCAAACTATCTAGGAGTCACCTTTGATTGTCGCCTGACATGGAAGACACATCGAACAAGAGCAAGGCAAAGAATGGCAATCATGAAAAAGCTTGCTGGTACAGCAAGGGGAGCAGAGGAGAAAGTTCTCACACGTCATCCTGGGCTTTCCAGGAAAGGTTTGCCTATTATTCCGTGCACAGCGATTGGTTTAAATCATCATGACCTTTTATATAAATAAGAATATATTTCACACTTACCGTAATAATTTTTTTTTTTTTTTTTTTGGTGTTGCGGATAGAATTAAATCAATTAAAGATGCATTTTTCAATTCTGCATACAATTTTAAATATATCTGGAAAGTTTTAATCGCTTTAACTCACTGCCAGGTGGATGTAAACAACATTTTCTGTGAAGATGTGTTTTAGGTTCTTTGCGCATATCTATTGGACTGGCAT
Organism: Cepaea nemoralis; assembly: GCA_014155875.1. Classification (NCBI taxonomy): domain Eukaryota; kingdom Metazoa; phylum Mollusca; class Gastropoda; order Stylommatophora; family Helicidae; genus Cepaea; species Cepaea nemoralis. The sequence continues at coordinate 420,362 of JACEFZ010024862.1, forward strand.
GTGCACTTTGTAACACTATTCTGGTGTTGCTGATAGAATTAAATCAATTATATATGTATTTTTGAATTCTGCATACAATTGTAAATATATCTGGAAAGTTTCATCGCTGTTATAGCTTCAGCTGTGGATGAAAAACAACATTTTCTGTGAAACGTGTCTTTGTGAATGGGGAAATGCAAGGCCATGTGCCATGGCGACTGCACGTATCGATCGCTATGGCATGTACACTTTCACTTTTCAACACTCAAAATGTGCAATTTTACCTACTAAAGTTAAAGAGAACACAAGTTTAAAGATTATTAATCATTTATTTGTATACTTGTACTATTTTGTAATCATTTAACATGACGGAATATATTTTTGAAGTCAGTTTTCATAATCTGCCTATGACCCGTTTGGTTGCGACCAACCTCGCGTGCAGAGAAAAATGGAAGGCACGCTGAACCGCAATTCATTTTTTTGGGTCGCTTTCAATAGAAAAACCATCAATTGTAGATGGATCTTCGAATTCTGCATCAGATTTTTCAGAAATTTGGAAAGTTTCATCGCTAAACTTGCTTTAATTGTGGTTGACAAACAGGCGAAAATGTTATGATCATGAAATCCAAAATAGCGGCTTGACTATATAAATATCTTTGTAGAAGAAACATTGTGTTCTCACTAGCGTAGTCGTAGGTAGTCCGCCTGGCACACGGGAAACCGGGGTTCTATTCCCAGCTGGGCATATTTTTTTTTTTCATTTTTCACAAATTTATTAGGTGATATAATAGAAACTATTAAGCATTACGAAGTAAAATATTATACAGAACTAAAAAACTGGAAGTTTGTGAATAAAGTGTGCTCTATGGATCTGTGCGAGCTGCCGACTGTCGGGAACCACATCCCACAGAGGCAGCGGAATGATCGTGTATCGGAATCAATGGATCCAATAGATGTCTTTGTTTAATGTGAATTTTAATTGCCATATAAAATATCGCCCCTGAATCAGCAAAGTTTCATCGCTAAACTTGCTTGAATTGTGCTTGAAAAACAGATTGTCTGCGAAGATGTGACTTTGTGAATTAAATAGAAGAAACCCACGGTTCATGACAGCCGCGCATATCGTTTGCGCTACACTTTCCAACACATTGGAACATATTTTTGAAGTCAGCTTTCATATGACCGTTTGAGACAATATTGCATGCATACCCGCTGGTAGAGGTAATCGGACACACTGGAGAGCTACATTTACGGGTGAATAGCATGAGAAATCGCAACTCGTCTCACCTTCACAAAAATGTGAATCTTCACTTATAAGTGACATACAGGCATCATTGAGGTACCATTAGATTTTGAATTTCACGGCCTATCTACTGTCGCTGTCTCTGTAAATACTCAAAATTAAAATGATGATAGGGCTCCCTAATTAAAATTAATTAATTATTAAAATATTATTATTAGTATTAGTACTATTGTAGCGTGAACCGTATACTGTAAACAGACTTCTACCGGAAGCCATTTTTTCCGCGCTTGCGCAGAAGGGTTTCGTCGTGTCTACATCATTGACTATTAACATACACTTTGTATATCTCATTGGATATATTTAAATAACTCGTGCCAATAACGAATTACCATCTCCGCTTCCGGTAAAATGGCCAGTCTAATCATTGCGCATATAGCCGGTGGTTAGATTTGAAATTGTCTTTGAGATAATTTCACTATTTGGCATACCATAAATAATTATAATAATTTTAGTACAAGGCATAGATATTCGTTAATTTTAGCTGCATTTTCGAATTCTGCATGCAAAGATACATAAATTTGGAAAGTTTCATTTAAAAATATGTGGGCCCTCTGGTAGAAAAAAATTAGTTTCGCGGACATGATAAATTCCTCTTTGTGATTGTAAATCCACATTGTCGGCACGCAATAAAAAATTTTTTTAGTACAAGGCATAGATATTCGTTAATTTTAGTTGCATTTTCGAATTGTGCATGCAAAGATACATAAATTTGGAAAGTTTCATTTAAAAATATGGGGCCCCTCTGGTAGAAAAGAATTCGTTTTGTTTGCGGACATGATAAATTCCTCTTTGTGATTGTAAATCCACATTGTCGGCACGCAATAAAAATTTTTTTTAGTACAAGGCATAGATATTCGTTAATTTTAGTTGCATTTTCGAATTGTGCATGCAAAGATACATAAATTTGGAAAGTTTCATTTAAATATATGGGGACCTTCTGGTAGAAAAAAATTAATGAATTAATAATTATTTTTGCGGACGTGATTAAATTCTCTTTGCGATTGGAAAAATAAATAAATCCTTTTAATAAAAATATATGTACTTTCTCATTATATAAAGATATCATCTCTTATTATTATATGATTGCATGTAATTATTAAATATTAATTTTACGTAAATTTATTTAGAATTTGACTGACTATCATGGCAAGGACTGCTGATGATCTCAGATCCCATCTATCTGCGTTCGAAGGAGGATATCCTATAAGTACAGGATACATTGCCCGCCTGCTGGTTGTGGACAGTTGTTCTGTACCTGATGTGTTAGGAAAAGTCCAAACCATTGTGGCGACAAATGATCCAGGGAAAGACATATTTTTGCCGACATATTAAATCCCTCTTTGACTTTGCCTTTGGAAATCCAAAATGTCGGCATGCGTTTCACTTTTTAAAACGTGCAATTCTTCTTCTTCTTCTTCTGCGTTCATCCGGAGTTTTTTTCGTATGTGATTGCGTTGTGCCCGTTTACAGCAGAGCTGCGTTCTTGCGCTGTTAGGCCGACACATCCGACTTCTGCGGGCATTTGTTGACCGGGTTAACCTTCCCGGAAACGTGCAATTCGAACTACTACCTTGTGAGCCAATCTCTTTAATTAATGACAAATGTTTAAATGTTTGCATAAAGGAGAAATCTTTTTTTAGAAAAATATAATTTCTCATTATATAAAAACTGTCATTTACTGCCAATATAGTACCTTGCGGTGTATGGCAGAGGGGTCTTTGAGCCTGAGGAATAAAGTCCGCCTGGCTAGTGCAGTCGCCGCGAACTGTGCAGGTTAGGATTTTCTTTTTGCCCCCGACAGAAAAAAATCTGACACCTTACCGAGGGATCGAACCCGGGCCTCCCGAATGAGAGTCCGGCATTCTAGCCTCTCGGCCAGCCGCTCCTCCTCTCATTATATAAAGATATCTATTTTAGCATGAACCATCAGATTTTAAATTTGAGTATTTACTAATGGGACCACCACCAAAAGATAGGCCTTGAGAAACCGAATCTAATGGTACCAGGATGATGCATGTTATGTCAATTAGAAGCGAAGATATGCAACTTTGAGTGTCGTGATTGTAAACACATAAATTAATTAATATAACTAATTGGCGGCCATTTTTATATGCTAATTAGATAATGTTGCATACTATCTAAACAGGAATTAACCCATTATGTGCGTAGCATCATTCCGCATAATACAATATATTACGTGCCAGGGTTTAAACATAATATAAAGAATGCACTTGGTAATTAATTAATATAATAACTAATTGGCGGCCATTTTTATATGCTAATTAGATAATGTTGCATACTATCTAAACAGGAATTAACCCATTATGTGCGTAGCATCATTCCGCATAATACAATATATTACGTGCCAGGGTTTAAACATAATATAAAGAATGCACTTGGTAATTAATTAATATAATAACTAATTGGCGGCCATTTTTATATGCTAATTAGATAATGTTGCATACTATCTAAACAGGAATTAACCCATTATGTGCGTAGCATCATTCCGCATAATACAATATATTACGTGCCAGGGTTTAAACATAATATAAAGAATGCACTTGGTAATTAATTAATATAATAACTAATTGGCGGCCATTTTTATATGCTAATTAGATAATGTTGCATACTATCTAAACAGGAATTAACCCATTATGTGCGTAGCATCATTCCGCATAATACAATATATTACGTGCCAGGGTTTAAACATAATATTAAGAATGCACTTGGTAATTAATTAATATAATAACTAATTGGCGGCCATTTTTATATGCTAATTAGATAATGTTGCATACTATCTAAACAGGAATTAACCCATTATGTGCGTAGCATCATTCCGCATAATACAATATATTACGTGCCAGGGTTTAAACATAATATAAAGAATGCACTTGGTAATTAATTAATATAATAACTAATTGGCGGCCATTTTTATATGCTAATTAGATAATGTTGCATACTATCTAAACAGGAATTAACCCATTATGTGCGTAGCATCATTCCGCATAATACAATATATTACGTGCCAGGGTTTAAACATAATATAAAGAATGCACTTGGTAATTAATTAATATAATAACTAATTGGCGGCCATTTTTATATGCTAATTAGATAATGTTGCATACTATCTAAACAGGAATTAACCCATTATGTGCGTAGCATCATTCCGCATAATACAATATATTACGTGCCAGGGTTTAAACATAATATTAAGAATGCACTTGGTAATTAATTAATATAATAACTAATTGGCGGCCATTTTTATATGCTAATTAGATAATGTTACATCATATGTAAAAATAGATGACATGAGCGGTTAGGCTTCGCTACACCGATCGCAATGATGTATGGTTGCTAGGATGTTCGTGTATGGTTGCTAGGATGTTCGTTTAAAAATAAACAAACTACTCTAGTTTTGATAACTTCTGCTATGACCTTGATTCGGACACGAAAAAAAGATGTGCAGAAGAGATCTTTTGTGTCAATTTCTGCGTTAATGATCTCGACACTCAAAAATGCATATCTTCGCTTCTAATTGACATACATGCATCATCTTGGTACCATTAGATTCGGTTTCTCAAGGTCTATCTTTTGGTGGTGGTCCCATTAGAAAATACTCAAATTTAAAAATCTGATGGTGTATTAGATTAGCACCGTGCATCAGGCCATCTTGGTGAACACATGTAAAATTGGAAAGAGTTCAGAAATGCACGCTAAAGAAAGACAATTTCGATAATATACAAACTAAACTATAAACTCTCTTACCGTTTGCCGAAAAAAAAAAAAAAAAATTAGATTTTATTCCAGAAATGAAATCATGACCGCTTTACTACCATGCATGCAATCATGCAACATGGAAGGATAACCCATTGAACACGCGTTACCGTTGCCGTTCGCGATTATCGCGAGATAGTTTCGCATTTATATAATTAGATTATGGACATGGGGGTGTCCTGACCTTAAGATTTGAAATAAGATTGATTACATTCTCATCAACAGAAAATTTCGAAATGCCTTAAAAGTCGCGAAGACTATATCAACGGCAAACTGTTACAGATTACAGCTACCATATATTAATAATAAGCAATTTGCATAAAACATTAAAGAAGGTCAAAATTACACCAAGAAACACAGAATTTGATCTACGCGCACTAAAGGTGAAGAGATTAGGTGATTAGAGATAAATTCAACGTAGAGGTAAAGAACAGATTTGATGCATTGTCCGATATGGAAATATTATTTCCAAATATCAGCGACCAAAGGGAAATATTAAAGAAATCAGCCAACCAAGCTGCAGAAACAACTATCCCAAAAATGAAGATGGTGTTACATATGAAATGGATGACTGAAGACACCATAAAACACATGGAAATAAGAAGAAAGCCGGGAGTGTTAATCCGGTCAAAAATGCCTGAAGAAGTCGCATGTTTCGGTCGTAAGGTGCAAATATCGCAGCTCTACTGTAAACAAGCACAACGCAATTACGTCTGAAACAACATTCAGGACGAACGAAGAAGAAGAAGAAGAAGAAGAAGAAGAAGAAGAAGAAGAAGAAGAAGAAGAAGACCTGGGTTCGTCACTGGAGCTATGGAGTCTGTGCCCCGTGTGACGCTTTTTTCCTGTAGAAAGAGACCGAGAAAATGAGATAAACATCGATCCTCTATCTCACCTCCTGACACAATCCCCCAACCCCGTGATTTAAGGATGGGTGGGTGCTTAGAGGATGTGTGGGTTGGTGATTGTATATGGGTAATGGTGTGTGGTTAAGGGATGTGTGGTTAAACGATGTTTGGTGGTGGATGTGTGGGTGGGTAGAGGATATGTGGATGGGTGAGTGTGTGTAGGTTTGGAGATGGTGGGGGATGTTTGTTTGGGTGGGCTCGGGATCTATGACTGGGCTGGGGGAGATGGGAGATTATGTGGGTGGGTGCGGAATTTGTGTATGGGTAGGTGCGGGATATGTGAGTTGGCGGGGAGATGTGTGTGTGTGTGCGTGGGGGGATGAATGGTTGAGGGATGTGTGTTTGGCTGGGTGGTTGGAGGTGTGTGGGTGGAGGAGGATATGCGGGTGGGTGATTGTTGGTGGGTAATGGAACGGGTGGAGGATATGTGTGTGGGTGGGGAGATTGTAGGTGTGGGGATGTAGTGGATGTGTGGGGGCATGTATGTGTGCCTATGGCGTATGCATGTGGTTGGGTGGGGGATATGGGGTGAATGGCGGATATGTGGGTGGGTGGTGGATGTGTCTCATAACATGGTAATATGCATTGTTTATGTTTACAAAATTCATTTGACAATGTATTTTCCTATGCACTATTGATGAACGAAAGATGAGTTATTGGAAGAGCAGAATGTAAGACGGGCCTGTGTGCCCAATTTGTTACCCTTTGAAAAAGTCCGTTCGTTCCGTTCGTTCGATCTATCTATCTACCTGTCTGTCTGTCTGTCTGTCTGTCTGTCTGTCTGTCTGTCTGTCTGCTTGTCTCTCTGTCTGTCTCTCTGTCTATCTTTCTAGCATGTGTGTATAGGTGGGGGGTGTGTAGTTGAGAGGTGGCGGATATTGGGTGGGCGAGTGGGTGTAGGTTGGCTGATGTGTGTGTGGGTGGGTGGGGAAAATTGTGATGGTGCGGGATGTGTGTGTGGATGGTTGTGGGATATGTGGGTTTGCGGGGGTATGTGTGTGTGGTTTTGTGATGTGTTTTGCTGGGTGTTTGCGGGTGTGTGGGTGGGTGGTGGAGACTATGTGGGCGGGTGTGTGTGTGTCAGTTATGGGATGGCTGGGTGGTGTGTGTGTGGGTGTGGAAATGTGTGTGGGTGGGGGATCAGTGGGTGGTGGGTGGCGGCATATATTTTTGCCTGAGTCTGTGTGAATGCGTGGAGGTATATGTGGGTGGGTAGGGATGTGGGTGGGTGGGCGATGTGTGGGTGGCTGCGGGGTGTGAGGGTGGCTGCGGGGTGTGAGGGTGGATGGGGGTTGTGTCTCACAACATTGCAATATGCACTGTTTATGTTTACAACTTTCATTTGACAATGTTTTTTTCTCCCCATGTGAATGTATCATGCTTAATATGCATTGTTTGTGCTTAAAACAATCAATTTGACAATGTTTTTTTCCCTATGTAAATGTAACATGCACATTTGATGAATGAAAGATGAGTGATTGAAAGGGCCGAATGTAAGACGAGATTGCGTGCCTAATTTGTTACCCTTTTAAAGTAAATTTCGTTCGTTCGTTCGTTCATTCTACCTACCTACCTACCTACCTACCTACCTACCTATCTGTCTGTCTGTCTGTCTGTCTGTCTGTCTGTCTGTCTGTCTGTCTGTCTATCTATCTATCTATCTATCTATCTAACTATCTATCTATATATCTAATCTATCTATATCTAATTTATCTATCTATCCATCCGCCCATCCATCCATTCATCCATCCATCCGTCCATCCATCCATCCATCCATCCATCCATCTATCTATCATCTATCTATCTATCTATCCGAAAACTGCAGACGTTTGAATTCGAATGGCATATCTGTTGGAATCATTGGGATGCGAGGCAACAGTACATCTTCTCCTTTAAATTTTACACTTAAAATTGTAGCTTCGGTGATATTGTTCAGAGTTAGAAAATTTTCACGTATCTAAAATAGATCCATTAATTTTACGGAAAAGTTTTTATCACTTTGTTTATACCAGATACGACTGTGGTGCACGGAGTATATGTTAGGCCCTTTCCCGTTCCCGTTGCGGGAAAAACGGGTTCGAAAATCTTCATGTATCTAAAATAGATCCATTATTTTTACGAAAACTTTGAAGATGCCTTAAAGTGTTTATCACCTTTTCTTTTTATAACGCATATGCCTGTAGATAACTTCTTTAAACATTTTATAAAACTAAGAAAAATACAACAATTATTTAAATTACATAATTATAGCAATGTTACTAAAAGTAATGTCCCTTGATATAACTTTTGTTGTTAAGTTCCCTTAATTAGAATCTTTCCTTTTAATGTTGATTAATTAAGTAAATAACTGTTTTTAAACTAACAAACTATGCTAGTTTGCTCCGCGGGAATGAGAACAACATCTGTACAAAATTTCATCTCAATCGGATGGACCGTTCGGGAACGCATAAAGAACAAACAAACCAACATTGTCTTTTATATATATAGATTATGGCTGTTCTCATCTGTCCAGACATACTATCAGCTTTTGCAAAAATGAAGTTATTGGAAATAAATTTATTCACTAATGTGACATTGTGCTTTATAAAATAATAAAAACAACAACAAAAAATAAAACATTTTCAACACAAATATCACTTTTATTCTTATAATTCAATCAGATCAGAGGCCAAGACAACACAACAGCCATCACTTTCTGGGATATATATTAACAGCTTGAACACGTTTATGAGCTTCCAGAAAGTAGAGTTGTATCAAAAGCCTTACAAGGCACAAAGAGAAAAGCCATTATAAGTAAGTAACTACTAAGTAAAGGGCCGTTTAAGATGCCAGGAAGTGTAATGGGTTTATTGCGCTAGCCCCACGATTTATAGACTAATCAGCATTCGATGGGTGATGTTGTCGTTTCGCTATAACGTCGTTGTCACATAGGGGACATAACTTCACTTTACGTCGCTACGGTATGCCATAAAATCGTCATCTGGCTTGGATAATAGGAACATTATTCCAGGAATGGGTAACTGTTTTTGCTATTCCTGCCAAAAGGGAATACGGTGCTAGAAGAATCCTAGCATTTAAGGAATATTGGATAACGCAGCACAAGACAGTAAGACCAACTATTTGTTCTAACTATAGCTTTTAATATAGATTTCATAGTGAGTTATGTTTGAACTCTAAAATCTCTGCATTCCTAAATCAACAAAACATAATAACCAAATAATCCATCATCAAACAGTACACTGTGCATAATCAGATTCAACAACCCATTTCCCTCCAAACAAATCAATACCAATATCTGGAATGGTTTTACATCATTACACCACATACTACATGTACGCGACTAAAACTTCATTAACTACATGTGTAGTCCATTTAACTTGTATTGGGTTGTTGATTTGATCATTCTCCTAACTACTCTTGTGATATGTCACTCCGGAAAACTCAAAAAACGAGGTCCTAACACTCCCCACAGAGCTTGATAAACAAACTGTGCCTAAGCTCCTTGATACAAACGTTATGTCATTACTACACCGTCTCTTATATAAAGCTTTCCATCGATGAAAGGGGGAGGGGGTTATCTCATTCTTGATGGACCTTACAAATTGATATAACACTGTCTTATAGTTCCTCTGACTGCATCATCTATAAGAAATGGGGATGCTGGAATATTGCGTGTGTAATCCAATTGCGGGTGGAACATAACCGATAGACGTAAGCACTGTCTAAGATTTTCTCCCGCTATGCGATGATGATGATATACGATGAGGATGTCGGCACGTTTCCTAGGAGCCATCTTCTCTTGTAGAGGTCTTGAGATTAACGTGAATCTGCATTTGAAATGGTAATTCTACCAATGGCGGCTTAGCTCTCACGACATTAGCTCATGGAGTCAGGACTAGGTAAAGGGCATTCTGTAAAGGCTGAACGTTTGTGACAATTCTTTCAGTTGATTGATGTGGCAATGAGGATGATCCGAACAGAGAAAGGAGCCCCAAAGTGTCGAGGGCAGTAACAAGCGCCATCAACTGTTACAAGGAGCTTTACTTAGAAAAACGGCTGTGATTGATGCTGAATTCAATCGTCTCAACATTGATATTGCTGGCCTGCAGGAGACTCGCCTCGCTGAGGAAGGGTCACTCAGGGAAAACAATTACACCTTTTTTTGGAAGGGTAGAGGGCAGGCAGAAAAAAGGCAACATGGTGTGGGCTTTGCAGTGAAGAATTCGCTACTGGGAATGATTGATATCCCAGCTGGAGGTAATGAAAGATTATTATCCCTGCGCTTGGCAACCTCTTGTGGATTTGCCACCATTATTACTGCATATGCACCGACACTCGCTTCCTCTGATAATGTGAAGGATACGTTCTATGAGCAGCTAGACTCTGTGATCAAAGCAGTTCCAAAATCCAACTACATTTATATGCTCGGTGATTTCAATGCTCGTGTGGGCAAGGACTCGAGTTCATGGCCAGTGTGCCTTGGAAAATACAACATCGGTCGCATGAATGATAATGGGCAAAGGCTGCTAGAGCATTGCGCTAGAAATTACCTATGTATTACAAACTCCTTTTTTAAAACAAAAGAGTTGCATAAGGTCATATGGAAACATCCAAGATCCGGCCATTGGCATCAGCTGGACTTCATTATCACACGGAGACAACATCTGAACCATACATCATTAACTCGAAGTACCACAGTGCTGACTGTGATACAGATCATTCTTTGGTTGTTGCAAGGATTAGACTGAGACCAAAGAGAATCTACAAGCTAAACACAAATCTAGCCCCAGGATTAATATTATTAACACTCACGATCCTGGAAAGTGCTTTGAATTTCAACAGCAACTTGAAGACGCTTTCACTGATACATCAGAAAATTGTATAGTAAATGATAAATGGAGTACACTTAAGGAAACTATTTATAAAACAGCGGTAGGGGTCTACGGCACTGTGGATCATAAGAGGCAGGACTGGTTTGCGGTTTGATTGATAAAATGAAGATAGCTCTCTTAAGAAACAAGGAAAGGCCAACGCGTAACACTCTGAGTGAGTTGAAGCAAGCAAGGAAGGATGTGCAAAAAGCTGCCAGGCAGTGTGCGAATGACTATTGGATCAAGTTATGTGAGTCCATTCAAATCGCAAGTGATAAGGGAAACATCAGAAGCATGTATGAAGGGATAAAGAAAGCCTGTGGTCCAATGATCAAAAGAAGTGCACCGCTGAAAACCTTGACTGGAGAAATCATCACTGATAAGAAACAGCAGATGGATAGATGGGTCGAGCACTATTTAGAGCTTTACTCAAGTGAGACCAAGCTAGCGGATGATGCCCTCAACTTCATAGAGGCCCTGCCAACTCTTGACCACATGGACACACTTCCCACCATAACAGAAGTTAAGTGTGCTATAAATGAACTTGCATCTGGCAAGGCTCCAGGTAAGGATGGGATTCCAATAGAGGTTATCAGGAGTGGGCAAGACACACTCACTCTACAGATCCACCAGCTAATAGAGCTGTGCTGGCGAGAAGGACAAGTCCCACAGGATTTCAAAGATTCAAACATCATAACGCTGTACAAGAACATGGGCGATCTCGCGCTCTCACGCTCTGTGTGTGCTTTATCTGCAATCATTTTCTCCTTTATCTTTATTCCATTTCTGATAGTTGCCCTCCATGCAACACGTTCAGCGGCGACTTGCTCCCAATGTGCATTATCAATGCCTGTATCAATCATGTCCCGCTTACACACATCTTTGTATCGTAGTAGAGGCCTACCCTGAAATCTCCTACCCATCTGTAATTCACCAAAAAAGATGTCTTTTGGTATTCTACCGTCATCCATCCTCCTAACATGTCCTATCTATCTAAGTCTTCGAAGAATGAGCATGGAACACACCGTCACACAACCTGATCTTTCCAATACTTCAGTATTTGTGATTTTGTCTTGCCACTTAATACCAAGTATTCTTTGCAGACACCGCATATGAAAGCTGTTTAAACGTTTCTCTTGGTGTGAGTAAGTTGACCGGGTCTCACTGCCATAAAGAAGAATACTAAGGACACAGGCTTCGCAGACGAGCACATTTGTTTTGGCAGTAAGTTTCCTGTTCTCCTAGACTCTTTTTCTAACATGTTCATTGTTGTTGCTGCCTTGCCAATCCTGATGTTGATTTCCTGATCTAGGAATAATTTGCTATTTACCTCTGATCCTAGATATGTAAAATGGTCTACCATCTCTAGTTCGGCGTCATCAATAAAGATTGATGGTACCCCATGTGCACATTGTGACATAATATGTGTCTTATTTTTGTTAATTGTTAAACGAAATTCAGAACAAGCATTGGAGAATGCAGATAGTAGATGTAATTCTTCCTCAGAGTGGGTCGTAATTGCAGCATCATCCACAAAAAGCAACTCTCTGATTAGTACCCTCCTAATTTTGGTCTTGTTCTTCAATCTCTGAGCATTATAGAGGCCACCATCTGAGCGTGAGTGAATGTATACACCGGCATCCCGATCACGAAAGGCATATTTCAGTAGGAGTGAAAAGTATATCCCAAAGATGGTGGGGGATAATACCCAATCTTGCTTAACTCCACTCTTGATTTCAAACTCTTCTGAAGTTGCACCATCAAATTTGATTATACCCTTCATGCCTGTGTGGAACGATTCCACAATGGACAGAAGAGTTGGTGGGCAGCCAATCCTCTTTAGTGCTTTGGACAGACCATAACGACTGACCAAATCAAATGCCTTTTGTGAGGTCGATGAAGGCAATAAACAGTGGTTGATTTTGTTCAGGCATTTTTCTTGCATTTGTCGTAATGAGAATATCATATCAATGCTAGACCGGTTCTGTCTGAAGCTACACTGTGATTCGGGGTAGACTAGAACTCAAAGGACTTGAAGTCTGCGCAGAAAAATTGTGGCAAATACTTTCCCAACAATACACAGAAGTGAGATACCCCTATAGTTGTTACAGTCGCCCCAATCGCTCTTGTTCTTGTACATATTATGATGCTTGAATCTTTGAAATCATATGGGACTTGTCCTTCTCGCCAGCATAGCTCTATTAGCTGCTGGATCTGTAGAGTGAGTGTGTCTTGCCCACTCCTGATAACCTCTATTGGAATCCCATCCTTACCTGGAGCCTTGCCAGAGGCAAGTTCATTTATAGTACACTTAACTTCTGTTATGGTGGAAGTGTGTCCAAGTGGTCAAGAGTTGGCAGGGCCTCTATGGCGTTGAGAGCATCATCCGCTAGCTTGGTCTCATTTGAGTAAAGCTCTAAATAGTGCTCTATCCATCTATCCATCAGCTGTTTCTTATCAGTGATGATTTCTCCAGTCAAGGTTTTCAGTGGCGCACTTCTTTTGATAATTGGACCACAGGCTTTCTTTATCACTTCCCAGTAGCGAATTCTTCACTGCAAAGCCCATACCATGTTGCCTTTTTTCTGCCTTCCCCCTACCCTTCCAAATAAAGGTGTAATTGTTTTCCATGAGTAACCCCTCCTCTGTGAGTCGAGTCTCCTGCAGGCCAGCAATATCAATGTTAAGACTATTGAGATCGGCATCAATCACAGCCGTTTTTCTCATATCGTCAATGTTTGTCAAGTCAGTGGAAAATCCTGGACACGTGGTTATTACGTGCCAGGTTGCAAGCCGTAGCTTGAGGTTTCTGCTTGCTTGCTTGCTTGTGTTCGTTGGCTTGAGCTCCAACGCGAAGTCCTGTATGTTGGATGAAGGCATCCTGTTGTCCAACATCAGTGTGATGTCATACAGGACCTGAGGTTTGCGTGAGCATTCGTTGTCCCATGCCTGGCTTATTGGTGTGCAGACTGGTGGTTCCTCGCCGTACAGGCAGACACTCTCCGACTTCGGAGGAATCGGCGATCCTACTGACTTTAGTCAGGACCCCGAAGGAACCTGTTACCCAGGACGCTCGACGAGGACGCGTCAATAGGTCTTGGCCAGTATATAACCCGGCCCTTGTGCCTTGGAAACATTTCTGCGTCCCGCTTAAGGTTTCTATTTTGCTTTTTATTAGTACCGGTGCATTGGTTTTACAGCCTGCGATTCAGATTTTGTCCTAGCTCCAAGCACCCATTTAAGCAGGCAGGCTGTGGCGGATCAGCACCCAATTGGCCGGGGGCTGCCCAGCTTGAGGCGGGCGGTAGCTGATCAGTGACACCTGTAGGTGTCTCCCACCCTAAGAGGCAACGCGTGGCGCCCCATGTCTACGCCAATTGACAAGGACATATAACCTGTAACAGTTACCTCTCGCTTTGATTCCGAGACCGGTTAAGACCAGGGATGGAGTTAATGCCTCGCCATAGCACAAAGCCTGGGCTAAAATAAAGAGACCATGTGTTGCCCATGCAGCATGATCCCTCTCTCGGCCTGCCTAATTCACTCCAGAGGAAAGGTAATATCTCTACATCTGGAACAAGACAAGCTGCAGAAGTTGCCGGATCATCAAAGCAATGCTCTAACTGTCCGCCTGTCGGATCTTCGATCCTAGACCAGCTGCCAGCCAAGGCTCAGTGCCTGGTCTGCCATATGGGATAAAACCCGGTGCAATGAAGTCGACTCTGTCGACTTTTAAGCGACTTTTTTTAAAGCGACTTTATTTGTTTACTTTACAAATGTCAATAATTGTACTCATTCATTCATTCAGTAGCATGCCCTTTGCAGAACCTCGCTCCGATAACAACCTTCCGGAAAACGTCTCTATCACAAGCAAGATGTCCCGCGTCCGATACACCCATCTGGAGATAATCCGCCACATCCTGCACCCATCTTCTCTTTGGCCTTCCTCTTCCTCTCTTCCCAGGCATATATCCCTCCATTATTGTTCTCTCCAAACTTTCGTGACGTTTCAAGTTACCAAAATATTTCAATTTTCTTTGTGTTATCGTCTTTAATAGCCAACCTTCTTCAATATTCAACTCTTGAAGTATGGATGCATTTGTTCTTTTCTTTACCCAAGATATTCTTAGAACTCGTTGTGAGATATTTCCAGCCACCTCACGGCCTTCGACTTAAGATTTCTGACCATTTCCACACGCCATACACACCCGTCGCTCAGCAGGCGATACCAACAAATGAGCGACCGGCTAAGGCCGGACCAGAGAATTAGCGAGACCCCTCTAGCGACAATTGGGGGGGGGGGGAGGAAATGATTGTTAGTTCTATCTTAACATTCTAAGTTGTTCACCACCTGGTGCGTTGAAGCGGAGCAGTGTTCTAGGTCCCCAGATAGGCAAAGCTTTCAATGTGTGGTGACTCAATTCTTGAAGTTAAGGTAATACGATGTTTATATTTACAAATGATCATAGTCTAAGTTTTTGTTCATGTGGAAATGAAGGCAAGCACCATGTTTTCTGTTTACTGCACCTGCCTGGTTAGAACCTTCAGCTAGACATTCTATTGCGAGATTTACTACTAAAGAATAGTTTCTTACATTCTTTTACGATACACGGCTAAAGGATATTTCTTCATATTCTTTTACAAATGCGGCTAAAGAATATTTTCTTATATTCGGTTACCATGTGCTAGCAAAAGAATATTTCTGATATTCTGTTACCATATGCTAGCACAAGAATACTTCTCTATATTCTGTTACAATCTGTATATAACTACTTTTCTCAATATATGAATAATGTACTTTTCAAATGTACTTGCTAGACATTGATGCTTTTACAGAGGAAATGTAGCTTAAGAGTCTATCTCTTTAAAACTATGCACACTGACTCACACCTGTAGGGATGTATATATCTTGTGATTCTTTTATTCACATTTTCCCCATGAATATGTTTTGGAAAATTGGTATGTGTGGTTCTGAGAATAAATACTCATTAATAAGAGTTGCACCATATACCCAAATGTTAGTCAGATGCGGCACACACCAAAAGCCTCACACCTTAGTGATGATGATTAGGTGGTTCTTACGGTCAAGGGCATGGCATTTATGTTCTGAAATATGATTATAAAACAGCCCATTTCTGACCATGTTCACGAGATAACCGGCAGTCTTGGGTGGTTTAACAATGTCATCCCCCAGCCCTTTGCTTAGAAGAGACCGCGGGGAATGACCATGCCTGTTTTGTTTAAATCAGTGTTTATGCTACATACATAACCCTTATAAAGGCACTCACATAAACTCAGGAGATAAATATATTCTCATTTGTGATTGTTGGAAAATGGCTGATGGTTAAGGAAGATTAATGTGGTGTGGGAATAAAAGCTATCATCTTTCCCTCTGATATAAAAAGGCAGTTATATCAATACATGGTGATGATGATGATGATAGGCAATTGAGATCTAAACCTAACCCAGAGAGAGGAAATATGAGGCACCTGATTAGGACAGTGATAATGATGATGTTATAAAGTTGACCATTAACTCCACTTACATCCATCTCAACACACCATGTCTTATCAAGCAACAGTCTCAATCTATCTCTGGCTTACTAGGAAGTGTCACTACATGCACCCTTCCCATGCATCTACCATAGTAGGCATCTATCTCAACCCATCTTTATCACAATAGGCCTTTATCTCAATCACAACATGCCTCTACCACAACCTACCTTCATCCCAACATGTCTGTTACATCCTTGATGAATTTGAATCAACTTACTTTGTTTGACACAACCGGACAACCTGGTCACAACCAGACTCCCTGGTCTTAAGGTTATGACTATTATTTTTTTTATTTGTCCTGGTTGCACCAAGAGTTGATCCCATCAGGACCTTACAGCATGAGATGATGGATTGAATGCCATCTATACAGATACGAGGGAGGTGATCTCACTATTGAGTGAACACATTCTTCCCCCTCTTATTGTCTTATTCTCTTTTTTATTCTTGATTGTTTCTTGACATGTTTTATGATTTACTAATATATTTTAGCAAATTGCTTATGAAGTTGTATTTTGTTTGGACTGTCAGATGGGCGGTGTAACTGAAAGCCTACTGTTGTGAAGATGCGGACATGGTAGCTGAGGGCGGTAAACTTGTATGTCATGTCCATCTTTTGCCAGCCCAAATATTAATACAGCACATTTCCTTGCATCATCCACCACCCCCATCTTTCAAAGATCTCACCCATGTAACCCATGAACCCACTGAGAATTCCTGATGATCCTAACTGAAGAATTTTACCATCCCTCACTCACATAAGAGATGACCCTCTGCTAGAGAACTGACTCCATGGAAGAGACTTTCATCCAGTAGAATTCCAGATACACCAAAGTACCTACCAGCTGATATCAGCTGCACAAGACATAATATCCTTTTACATATGTAGTAGTTACTTAGGATACATATATCCATTTGTGGTGTATACTGAATAATTCACTTGGGGTTTTTTGTTTCCACCATTATGCATTCACCTCAGTAAGCATTTCAGGTGAACATATATGTCACTTTTTCTTCAGAGATGTACTCTATGTGAAAATAATATTTTGTTATCATATTGTTTTGATTTATTACACTTATGTCACCAGACCATTTGTTGATTGATTCTTACAGAATGTTTGTAAACATAAATATTATGTGATGTCACTGTATGTGCTGTTTATACTGTGAATGTTCTGTCATGATATTGTGGGTCTGGTCCATCACACATATATATCAAAGATAATAATAAAGACCGCATGAGGGCGGACACCTGCACACTAGCACCTTTTCCCTAGTGATAGAAAAGGGCATCCAATTTTGGGATAGTGGCAACAGTCCGTGGTTTCCACACCTTCCCAAGAAGCTTAAACTTATATCTATATTTTTCTTTAATTCGTGTAGATACGAACACATCCTGAGTATCTTCATGTGGGGAACGAGCCATAATATTTAGCTTCTAGAAGGTGATCTTGATAGAGGATAGGAACCCATCCCCTTTGGGTATACCCTGATAATATTCCTCAAATAATTAAATTCCTCTTAAGTGGGTGTTACATTCTAACAGATGTAACCCCTAATAAATAAACATCACACTCATCTATAACATTTATATTCAAAGGCGTTTATGCTCTGTTCAGCTTGTTTAGTAAGTGTCCATGTCTCACATGCGTATGTTGCAATGGGAAAGATGCATGCTCTTAAAAATCTAATTTTTGTACTTCTGTCTGTCCCACTCCATAATTTATTCAGCTGTTTTAGTCTTTGAAGAGCAATTGATAGTCGCCGTTTGTCAAAATCTCCAATAAGTAGCTAGAGAGCTAATAAGAGTTAAGACAGTCTAGTAGGGAGACACCAGACAGGAGAGACACCAGCGCTATAAATAGCTTCAGTAGGGGACACATTGGTGTCAACCAAGGGAGCAGTCGGGACAGTTGAGCGAGGGCTTCCCCAAGCCATTGGGAAGCTTGGCCTTACGAGTAACCGTAAAGTACCCGGTTGCTCGAGTTAACGAGCCAGCGTGCTGGGGCACGCTATGCACGCAAGTCTTGCTAATGCACGGAGGACATAGCGTCCTTGCTTGACCACGCAATGTGTAGGTGAGGACAGACCAGACTGGAGACGATTAGAGAATAGACGTGTTCTTTACCAGGGCTATAGATTTCTAGACAATAGTTAACATTAGGCTTTAGATACAGTTAGTGATTACTATTATCATTCTCACCACGTCATTACATCCTTGTAACGTACTATGTTATTTAATATCAACGATGTATGCCGCTCGCAGAGCTTATAAATCACCAGCTCTAAATAAATTGCATTACTTTTGCAAATGACACGAGTTGTTATTTCGTGCAGTGCAAAAGTAGAGGAGTCCTGAAAAGACCTGTCAGAAGCAAGTCGCTGACAGACAGGACCCTAATTGGTGTCAGAAGCCACTGAACCTACGTCAACAGTTAATTGGTGTCAGAAGCCACTGAACCTACGTCAACAGATAATTCAGATTTCTGAACCAACGTAAACTAGTACCATTCGACATCATTTCCGTGTTAAAATGTCTAAAAGTGATGTGAATTTGTTTTTGCATACAATGGCATAAATAAATTTTTTTGGTGAATTATTACGATCATTATAGTTGTGGAGCTTGAACCACAATGAAAGAAAGTTAAATTGAAAATGGTGAGATACTACGAATATTGAAGAAAGTGTGTTATTCTACGGAAAGTAATGAAAATGTATACAATCATCAAGGCATATTGTCAAACAAACCATCGTGTACATTTAATTATGTGTGATACAGCCATCAACGTCACCATTCATCATATTCAGTAAATAGTTGTAGAAATTAAATATTAGCTACTGAATAGAAGCCTTAGAACGAAGTTATACCAAACTAAATAGAAAGTGAAGACAAGACGACATCGACTGTCATACGACGAATCATCCTACGAATCATGACAATCATTCAGACGATCATATCATTCATTCATTAACACCATTTATCATTATCAAATCACATTTTTTCATTCATCAGTCGCATGAAAGATAACATTGTATTTACAACATATGCATGTGTCTAATTATTGATGCTCTACTAAACAGAAGCATCCATTGCGTTATCAAGTCAATCATTTTGTGAGTGTGGAAGACAGCGGTGGAACATCCCAAGAACCGTATTTTCCAAAGAATTTAGATGAGTATATTTTCAGAAATATTGTGGTATGCTCTATATTAATTATGCATCTTCTTTTTCAGTAAAGATGTATATGTACTAACACATAATTACAAACCATTGTGTGAATATTATTGCGATATCATTTTGAATTAACATAAAGCCACAAAATGGCATCACTAAGTGATTGTATCCAGGCAGGCAAAGAAATGGGCCACACTGGAGAGAAGTTAGAAAAGTGGGCGGATCAAAAATATAAAGAAGAAATAGCTCGAATTGAAAAGAAGGCTGCTCTCGATAGGACGAAAGAGTGCTAGAAAGGCAGCACCAAAAGAATTAAGAGGTCGAAGAAGCTACCAAACAGAAACAGTTTGAGTTAGATCAAGCCACCAAACAGAAACAGTTTGAGTTAGAGGAAGCCACCAAACAAAAGCAGATACAAGTAGAGTCAGAAACTAAATTAAAGATGAAGGAAATGGAGGTAGATTCGAACATACAGATAGCCTCTAGCAAACAAAAGAGCCAAGAAGAACAGAATAAGTTCAGTAAGTATAAAGGCCTTATCAAACCATATAGCGTAGGAGATTCAATTAGTGCATGGACTGAGAATATAGAATTCCAACTAAAGACTCAGAAAATACCTTTGGAGGATTGGGCAATGATCTACATGAGGAACCTCAGTGGGGAGCCGTTAAAAGTAATAGAATCTATACCTACAGAGCTAAGGAACAATTATCAGTACATTCACGATAGGATTATGCAACACTTTCTTTTAGATGCCACTGGGTACCATATTCAGTTTTCCCAAATTAAGCCAAATGCAACTGAAACCTTTTTAGATTACATCTCTAACGTGCAAAGCACATTCAAAAAATGGACTAGAGCAGCGAAAGTGGGTAATAGCTATGAAAAATTAGAAGAACTTATGGTAATGGACAAGGTAACATCTACCGTTCCTACCCTTTTTGCTAAGTTTCTCCAACAATCAGATATTGAATCCATTCAGCAATTAGAGAAACGGGGGTCAGCATATTTTTCATCTAACCGGGACATATTTAAGTCTACAACACATGATACAGAAATTACTGCTTTTGCAAACTAGGTACCTGATAGATCTTACAAACAGAAAGATTATCGTAAGAAAGACCAACCATACCAGAAGCCACCTCGGTGTGGATATTGTGGTTTGTTGCATCCTAGCTACTCTATGTGTGATAAAAAGCCGGCATATCCCGCACACTTAGAAGCAGTGTTAAAGAAACAATAAAGCAGAAGAACATCATTTAAACGTGCTGTTAAATGTTACTTTTGTTCCAGCTATGGCCACTATAGCAGTAAATGTATTGGTAGGCAACGAATGAAGGCAAATAATGCCGCACTCATCGATACATCATCAGACGATGAGAGTGACATTGATCCAGAACTTGTAAATGTGTTACCAGCGAGCGAATGTGAGAGTGTAGCAGTTGTAACAGACATATTAGACTTTAAGAAACGTAACATATGTCACCAGTTTCATGCGGATGGTAAATTGAAATGTGGGCACGTAATGCCATGTTCCAGTGAAGATGCTAACGCAGCTAGTGCCTCCAGAGGTAAACTGAAGTTCTACGATGCACTGGTCAATGACCAACCATGCCAATGTTTAATCG
Organism: Cepaea nemoralis; assembly: GCA_014155875.1. NCBI lineage: Eukaryota > Metazoa > Mollusca > Gastropoda > Stylommatophora > Helicidae > Cepaea > Cepaea nemoralis. The sequence continues at coordinate 441,552 of JACEFZ010024862.1, forward strand.
ATAGAGGGAGCACTCTACTTGGTTTAAGGAAAGAACTTGTTAGACCAGAAGATTACACGGGTGAATTTGTCAAATGCCGTACTTTCTCTGGAACCATTGAGAAATATCCACTGGCAAAAGCGCATATCAATACCCCGTTCCTTACCGGCACATTCACTTGCGCAATCCTGCAAGATCCATGTACAGATCTTATTTTAGGCTGCCTAGATTCATTAAAACAATGTACAGACGACGACATAAAAGCCTGGAAACATACAAACATGGCTAACGCTGTAACAAGGTCAGATACACAAACACACTATACTGACTTACAAAATGAAATGCTACAGCTATTAACACCCAGCGGTGCCGATACCAATACTACTCGACAGAAATTTATCGAGGCACAAAACACCGACCAAACTATCGCACCTTATTTTAGATTGTTAGGTGAGCGAGCGAAAGTAACTAAGAATGCATCTTGGTATTTTAGAAAGCATAACGGAATTCTCATGCGTTATTACACAAATAATAACCATGAAATTCAGCAGACGGTGTTACCTGTAACATACCGACAAAATGTGCTAAAGATCGCACATGAGTCACCGTTTGCTGGACATTTGGCCTATGACAAAACGAGAGCCAGAATTTTGTCACACTTTTACTGGCCTAAATTCTGTTCTGATATAAAATTTTTCTGTCGTTCATGTACTATTTGTCAACATCTTGTACGAAAGGGAAAGCATATGACGGCCGAAGTTCAACGGTCACTATTAGCATCTAGACCATTTGAGTGTGTAGCGGTCGATATTGTTGGACCCCTAAATCAGGTGTCAAGCAAAGGAAACCGATTCATACTTACTCTTGTGGATCTATGCACCAGGTGGATCGAAGCTATTCCACTAAAATACATCACCTCCAAAGATGTGGCAAATGTATTTTTTGCACATATTTTCTCGTTTTGGCTTTCCACGATCTATTCTATCGGATCGGGGAACGCAGTTTATTTCGGCTGCTACGCAAGCCTTAACAAAATTGTTAGGAATAGAACAGCATTTCTGTACCCCGTACCACCCGATGAGCAACGGGATCATAGAAAAAATTAACGGGGATCTCAAACACATGCTGGCTAAAGTAACAGCGGAGAACCCATCTGATTGGGACACACTACTGCTAGCAGTGCTATTTGCCCATAGAGAAATTCCGCACTCGAGTACGGGTTTCTCACCTTTTGAATTAGTTTATGGGGCGAACCCTCGAGGACCCCTAACCATTTACCATCAGCTAATTACTAGCAATGGCAAACTACTGAACGTAAAACTTGCCTAGTACTTCAACAGCAGCTGAAAATGCTGGTGTTGACTGCAACGTCCTGAAAGGGATATGCAACATTTAAAAAAAAAATTACTAGCTTACCAGAAAATCCAACAGCAGTAACACCGTATGAGATGGTAACAGAGACACGCGATAGGATAATGAAAGCGTGTGTAATGGCCAAGGCATCTTTGGAGAGGAAAGGACAGATGTACCGCGACTATGCAAATAAGGGTGCTAAAACTATACACCTTGAACCAAATCAGAAGGTTTTGCTTCTACTTCCTGATAAACGTAATTTGTTACTAACATCTTGGCAAGGGCCATTCAACGTTGAACGCAAAATATCAGATGTCGATTATGAAATATCGATAAAAGGAAAATTAAAGATAGTTCATATCAACATGCTGAAACCATATTTTTCACGACAAGAACCACAGACAGACGAACAAGATGCACCCACACCAAGTAATGAGACGACAGACGTACACAACAAAACTACACTAGGTAGGGGAACACACGAAAGCGACATCGCAAACACACTTAGCCAGTTAACAGCACACGCAGCTAGTACCACAACAGTACTGAACGAGACAGATGAGGACGAGATGGAATTACCAGTCCCGACTGTAGACACGACTGGGACCATTGACAGCATAAAGATAGAAACCAAACTTACAGACGAGCAACGACGACAGATGATAGAGTTAGTGACAGAATACAGAGACATTTTCTCCGACATCCCAGGAAAGACAGACAGAATAGAACATACTATTATTCTGACTGACAACACCCCAATAAAGTGTCGACCTTATTCCATCCCTCTAAACTATAGGTCGAATCTCGACAAAGAACTACTATCTCTTGAGTCGAGTGGAATTATTCAGAAATCTCAGTCAGAGTATTCTTTCCCTATCGTCCTTGTCGCCAAAAAGGAATCAACTATTCGACTCTGCGTCGATTATCGGCGCTTAAACAAAATAACCAAAATTGACGCTGAACCAATCCCAGCATGCGAGGATTTGATCCTGGATATGTCTTCATCTCGCATATTTAGCAAGCTTGATCTCACGAAAGGTTACTGGCAAGTCCCGATGCAATTAAATTCGATTCCTTTAACAGCTTTCTCCACTCCTTTAGGTCTATATGAGTGGCGTTTTCTTCCTTTTGGCCTTCGTAACGCTCCAGCAACTTTCGTCCGTCTAACTATGGATCTTCTCCATGGGATGACCAATGTTTCTACATACATAGATGACATATGTATTCATACAGAAGACTGGACAACACACCTACAGAAACTACGACAAGTCTTCGACAGGTTGCGAGTATTTGGGCTTACAGTCAAGCCTACTAAAGTAGAGTTGGGCATGGAACAAATTGACTTCCTAGGTCATACCATCTGCAGGGGCCAATTAAGAACAGATGAAAGAATCGTGACCAAGATTCTAAACTTGACGATGCCAACGACCAAGAAACAGGTCCGAAGTTTATTGGGTCTTGTAAATTACTATAGTAAATTTATCCCAAATCTGGCGGAAATCACCAGTGTTTTTTCTAACATCTTAAAAGCTTCGGCTAAATTATCAGTACAAGATGCAGGATTAATTAGCGCGTTATCAAAATTGAAATACCTATTTAGCGTTCCACCTATCCTGAGGTTGCCTAATCAAAAGCTTACCTATTTTTTACGTACAGATGCGAGTGCTATCTCCATATCGGGCGTACTAGGACAGTTCTACGAAGGGAAGTTCCACCCAGTAATGTACGTAAGTCGCAAGATTACCCCAGCTGAATCCAAATACTCAGCATCAGAATTGGAGGGCCTCAGCTTAATCTATTGTGTTAAGAAATTTCATAGATTTTTGGCAGGAGCACAGTTTGTGATCGAAACCGACAATTCTCCTTTGTCTGTGATGCAGTTGGGATTCCCCAGAACAACAGAGTCTACAGATGGGCTTTGATTCTCCAGAACTATGCATTTACCATCCAGCATTTAAAGGGGAGATTAAACTCTGTGGCGAAAATTTTGAGTCGACCATCAGCCATTGAAATACCTGATATGCAGGAAGAGATCGACCAGAGGTCACCAGAAACAGTGACACTGTAAATGTTAAGTAAATCAGTGCCGTATGTGGTGAATAAGTTACACTGTAAGTGCGTTATCATCGCCAAACATGTAAACTGTGTAAAGGTAACAGTGCCAGTAAGAGTGAAATGAACAGACTCATAAGTAATATGTCTGCAGCGCTGACACACACACATAAGCTATATTAACGTTGAAGTGTTAGCTATGAACCTACATAAGTTAGTAGGGAACTATATTTATACACTAGCCTGGAAGGAGAGCATATAAGACTTTGACGAAATGAACTATGTTAGAGAATAGTCTACAAATAACATTGCTCCATCTTCACAACAGGAAAGGAGGACATCAGCTTAGTGTAATTAGATATAGAAATGTAACTGTGATATATATATATATATATATATATATATATATATATATATATATATATATATATATATATATATATATATATATATATATATATATATATATATATTATTGTTTTATTAACAGTACACATAACTTCATTTTTATATGAATAATTGAATGGCAAAATGTTCAAATGCATATATAACTTTATTTATGTCATGTGGTAGTTAGAAATCACCATCATTTAGTAAAAAACCCATTGAATGTAACACCAATAAGAGAAATACAATTGTTAGATATTACATTAGTTTATCACCGCATAATCATAATAATTTATAAATTCATTTATCTGAAATATCATTTCTAAACTAACCCAAACCATTTAGGAATTACCATAATTTCATTTACCAATAACAGTTTAAGGTATTTAGCTCAATTCTCTTAAATTTAATTATTTAGTTAGATTATTTCCCTTAGGATAATTTAAAACAGCACACCAAATCATGTTAGTGAGTATTACAGGATCGGTGACAAACCATCCTCACAACCGTGTATATTTTGTATAGACATGACACGTGCAAACAAACCGCACAGTCATTTGGCGTGAATACTGCTATAATTCAGCCAATCATTTATTTTAAATATGAAATGTTCATTTATTTGATGCTATGAACCATATGTTAATGACGATTGAATGTTTTATCAAAGTGAGAGTATGAAAGTGGATGAAAGAGGTATAAATGCGAGGAGAGAATTTAGAAATGAGTAAACATCGAAAGAAAGAGAGTGAGAGAAAGGTAGCGGCAAATTTTTGTTCACCGCTGGAAACGTCTTGTTATGACTTGTCTGCGTTATTCTGTGTAACCAATGTGTTGTAAGGCTTTTATGTGTGTTGTTGCCATACTTTAGTAGATTAGATAGGGAATATACTTTGAGCATCTTGAAGCGGAGTTGTGGTCATAAATAAGAATAACAAACATTTGTAACCACAATAAACAGATTTACAGCGCTCGAAGGAATACACACACTTAATATAGTAACGCATACACATGTTAGCTAGTTAAGTACACTGTAGTTTATTAGAAAACACGCAAACAAACATGAAAACATACACATAAAAGTTGCACACACCATTTGTTTCAAAGAACAACAACTTGAGTTCAGGGGACACAATAACTTCTTAAACACCTTAATGTAACATTGAAAATATCTTTTCAAGAGCGGAAGCGAGAAGGTGAAGAGTAGAACTGTATGTATATGAGTTGGAGTGATATTAATGGGAACATGAACATTTTATGCTCATGTGTTGTACTCATAACAGAGTCAACTTGTATTTGGGTTGTCATTTTGGGCAATTTGAGGACAGGTCGAGACATAAGTCAACGGGTGAAAGTCAAAAGACATAGGGTCAAACGACGGAAGCCAGGACATAAGTCATAAGACAACGGATCCGGTTCAAAAGAATTCCCAAAGATGTCTATAACAAACTATACTGATACAAGGGCTACTCAATTAGCCGAGTGAAGAAATAGAACAGTGTGAGTAAGGGAAGAAGAGAGTTGTTCTATCCCCAAACGAGAGATTTAGAACTTATTGGATCTTTGACTAAATTGGACAGCCAACTTTTCTTTGTGACCATAAGTGTTACATACATGAGTTAAAGGGGTGTAACACTTCACAGAAGGGAGGGGGGCCTGTCAAAATCTCCAATAAGTAGTTAGAGAGTTAATCAGAGTTAAGACAGAGTCTAGTAGGGAGACACCAGACAGGAGAGACACCAGCGCTATAAATAGCTTCACTAGGGGACACATTGGTGTCACCCAAGGGAGCAGTCAGGACAGTTGAGCGAGGGCTTCCCCAAGCCATTGGGAAGCTTGGCCTTACGAGTAACCGTGGGGTACCCGGTTACTCGAGTTAACGAGCCAGCGTGCTGGGGCACGCTATGCACGCAAGTCTTGCTAATGCACGGAGGACACAGCGTCTGTGCTTGACCACGCAATGTGTAGCGTGGGGACAGACCAGACTGGAGACGATAGAGAATAGACGTGTTCTTTACCAGGGCTATAGATTTCTAGACAATAGTTAATATTAGGCTTTAGATACAGTTAGTGATTACTATTATCATTCTCACCACGTCATTACATCCTTGTAACGTACCATGTTATTTAATATCAACGATGTATGCCGCTCGCAGAGCTTATAAATCACCAGCTCTAAATAAATTGCATTCCTTTTGCAAATGACACGAGTTGTTATTTCGTGCGGTGCAAAAGTAGAGGAGTCCTGAAAAGACCTGTCGCAAGCAAGTTGCTGACACCGTTTAATTTCTTTCATTGTGTCACCGTTGTTGGTAATCAATGACCGAAGATATTCAAAGTTTTCCACCACCTCCAATTTTTCCCCATTAATGTATATTTCTTTCTCCAAAGTAGTGTTATCTGTATGCATTATCTTTGTATTTGCTATGTTAAGATATAAGTTGTGATTTTCACTGTTCAATTGGGTTGAAGCTAATAGGTTTTCTATGCCATTCTGTGTTGTGGATAGTAATACTGTATCATCAGCATATCGAATCTCCGGTATGTCATGACCGCCGATATTTAGGGCATCATATAGCTCTCTGTTTATATCATCTCTTACATTTCTCATTATATTTTCGGCGTACAGGTTAAACAAATAGGGTGACAGCACGCAGCCCTGACGGACTCCTTGCTTGATGTCAAACAAATCTGATGCCTCGCCATCTATTCTAAATGCTACTTGTTGGTCTAGATAGAGCATTTTTATGAGTTGTACTACGTGATGGAAAGCCCATATTCCTCATGATTTCCCAAAGTTTCTGATGTTGTACACAATCAAATGCCTTTGAATAATCCACAAAACATGAGAATAGGTTTACATTAAATTTTCTGCACTTCTCTATTATTAAACGTATGTTGAATATGTGATCTCTTGTTCCTCTTCCTTGTCTAAATCCAGCTTGAACCACGTTAATCTCTTCTTCCATTTTCTTACGAAGTCTTCCCATTATGACTTTTAGTAGAATTTTACTTGCATGACTGATCAAGGCAACAGTTCTATAGTTGGTGCATAATTTCAGGTTGCCCTTTTTTGGTATTGGAATGAAGATAGTTCTCTTCCAATCTTTTGGCCATATACCATATTTCCAAATCTGTGTACATAATGCATGATACATGTGTATGCTTTCTTCCCATCCCGCTTTAATTAGTTCAGCTGGTATCTCATCACATCCAGGTGATTTACCATTCTTCAGGTTCTTTATAGCCCAAGCAATTTCATCTAATGAGGGTTCAAGTTCTGTCTCTGCTGTCATTGGCTCATGTATCTCATTCATATCCTCACTGTCACTCATATCATACATTCCACTGCAGTACTCCTGCCATCTTTCTAGAATTTGTCTAGATTCTGTTAAGGTATTTCCCATCTTGTCATAGATAACATTCAATTGAGGTTGAACATTTCTTGTCAAAAACTTCATTTCTTTGAACATTTCATAATTTTTTCCAGTCTTATGATATTGCTCTATTCTGGTACAGCAATCTTGTATGTATTGATTTTTGCATTTCTTGTGTACTTTCATATTTCTTGAGTTAAAAATTTATTCTTCATCCTGCTGTTATCGGATTCATCTCCTTTCTGTTTCAGCTCCTTTCGTTGTTTTATTAATTCGAACGTGTCTGATGTAATCCATGGCTTAAGTTGCTTTTTCTTGGTCGGAATTAAATCTTTGGCTGCAGTTATCAAGATATCTCTAGCTTGTACTGCCAGTTCATCAGGTGTCATTTCTTCTTGTAAAGACATCAAGACCCCAAAGCGATTCCTAACTTCTACAGTGTATGCATCCGGTATTTATGTGAGATCAAAACGAAGTGGCCCTGGTCCTCGGATAAGCTTTCTGAGTTTTAATTTCAGATCTGCTTCTAATAACTGATGATCTGTATCACAGTCTGCACTTCGTAGGGTTTTTGCAGATGTTATGCTTGATCTCCATCTTCCTTGTATTAAAATATAATCTTCTTCTTCTTCTTCCGTTCGCTTGAAATATGTCTATAACTGCAATGCTGTCTCTTGTATGAAATGAACTGTCTTTTTCAGTTCACACAGCGGTCCATAGAGTTTATCCTCCACTGTCGTCTCTCTAGGCCAGAAGGTTTGCCTAGATATGTTATATTTTGGGCAGTCTTGGAATATGTGCTCTGCTGTCTGCGACGCCAATCCACATGTGCACATGACTGTTTCACCAATCTTGAATTTTGTATACATGTGGTTGCGTAATCTATTGTGCCCTGTTCTGAGGCGGAGAATAATGACTTGTTCTGGTCTATCCATAACGTGGTAGTCATCTTGAGCAGGTTTTGGTGGCTTTCTGACTGATTTGATCATTCTTTTCTTTTGGTGGTATGTAACGGGCACATCAGGCTGTTATTCTTTGGCTCCTTCCTTAGCCAATTGATCAGCTCTGTCGTTTCCGGGTACTCCACAGTGGGATGGTATCCACTGTATGGTGACCTTATGCTGACTGCTAAGTTCAGAAATTAGTGTCCTTAGTACTGGCAATTTCCCAGACAGGAGCGCCTCGAGTACTGATTTTGCATCTGTCAATAGCACCACAGGTTGTGTACCATTGCTGGTATTTAGTAATTTCTCTGTTGCTATCTTGATTGCCTCAATTTCAGCATCGTAGTTATGGCAGTACTTTCCTGTCGGTACTCTAGCTGTGTCCCTGGTATTATGTGGGTATTCTATGTACTCTCCCGCTCCTCCATTTCGAACAGCTATAATAAATAAATATAATCTATCTGATTTTTGGTAATACTGTCTGGAGACTTCCATGTGAAGAGTCTTCTTGGATGTTGTTTAAAAAGCGTGTTGGCTATCGTTAACTCATTTTCTGTGCAAAATTCAATTAATTTGTCACCTGCATCATTTCTATTTCCTAATCCAAATTGTCCTAAAACAATGTCTCTCATTTTCAGCTCTTCCTGCACCTACTTTTGCATTAAAATTTCCCTTTATTATTGCTATATCATTATGATCAATCTTATTTAATGTGACTTGTAGTGTGTTGTAAAAATCTTCAATTACGTCCTCCTCTGCTGTTGAAGTAGGTGCATATATCTGTATGAGAGTTGTGTTTTTGGGGACGGCCTTTAAGTCTAATAGTGAGGATTCTATCACTAACTGGATTATATCCCATTAAAGATTGCAGTTGTCTTATCTAAACAAAATGCCACTCCACCCTGGCTTCCGACGTCTCTACTAGAATAAATGAAAATACTTCCATTTTCAGTTGTAAAATGTCCCTTGCCGCTCCAGCAATGTTCGCTAATTCCTAAAATTTGAATGTTTAACCTCTCAATCTCATCACACACTACTTTAAGCTTTCCCTCATACAGACTTCTCACAATCCACGTTGCTATTCTCACTCTGTTTCTTAGTCTGACACAGGGGATTTCCTTGGTAACAGTCAAGATTAACTCCGTCATCACGATTACTAGTACTGGTCCCTGTGTCACACTCTTCCCCAGTGTTATCTGATCTGCCTGGCCTGGGGGTCTCGCCACCAGATCTCTTTCTTATTATGTTTTCTTTCATGGTTGCTATGGTTTCTTGGCAATTTTTGCAGAAGGTAGTTTGCCATTGCTTTCCTTCTGGGCAGTGACTGTACTAGTCGGTGGCCATAGCCATTGTCTCTACTAATGAGATCATCTGCTTATCGCTGCATAGTGCAAGACCATAACCAACAACAATCTGTCAGCTGCTCTCACACTCCATCCACCACCTGCTTCCATGGCTTCACGTAACCCTGATCGGGGGGCTAAATGGGTACTCCACCTTGCCCTAGGGTGTCCCTTAGACTAACGGAGGAAAGGAGGCGTCTTACATCTCCTTTGATAGGGGATACCCCTACCCCACTAACTGGATAATTGTACTAATAGTCATAATTGTTTGCATATCCTTTACAGGACATTGCTGTCAACATCAGCATCTTTCAGTTGTATGTTGATTACTTGACAAGATTACGCTCAGTAGTTTGCCACTGCTTTCTGAGCGACCGGATCACACACCCCTTAAGTTACCACTGCTGATTCTCACCATCATCATGTTACTTACAAGAGTATACAAGATTACGGAGAAAAGTCGCTAACCTCTAATCCAGGAAGCAGTGTCCTTTATCATCATTATTCATAATGGTGTATTAAAATAATGTATGTTACAATGAATAACAATTTCTGATTCTTCTTCTTTGCGTTCATCCGGAGTGATTTTTTCAGATGTGATTTGCGGTGTGTCTGGTTAGGCACCCTCGGGTCGAAACCCTCAGGCCAACACATCCGACTTTTAGCGTGCATTTTTGACCAGGTTAGCAATCCTGGGAGACTCTCACTTTTGTGGTACCGTCCACATCTCAGCTGGTCTAGTTGGAACAGTCGAAGACTACACGGTCATCCCTCAAGTGAAGGCAGGGACAGTCCATAGCATTTTCCGCCATCCTGGGTGGCTTCCATAATTGCAGAGCCGGCACATAACGCTCTGGTGCTGGGTTTACCGAGGGAATCGTCACGTCCTGCTCATGGCTGTTTTAATTCCTCACTTCAATATATTGGGCGTTTCGCTCGCCCTGGGCCGTTCCTGCACAAACCAGTCAGCTCTGCGGTTGGTTTCCACTAAGCGAGTTTTCGGACATGTGCTTGTCCCTGTACCCATCAGAGCTGTTCCAGGCACGGCGGACATTCGGAAAACTACCTAGTCAGAGCTGTTCCGAACAAGAGCGGCATTCGGAAACTAGGTAGTCAGAGCTGTTCCTAGCACGAGAGACATTCGGACGAGACATTTCACTCGGACGTAATTGCGTAGTGTCAATTTTTAGTTTGCCACCCGTAGGACGACACTTCCGACTTCCGGCGGGCATTTTTTAATGAGGTTAACCTTCCTCTGATTTCGAGGCACGTTAGACTGTTGTGATGTCGCCCACATCTCAGCTGGTCAAGATAGAACGACCAACGACATCGCGGTCGGCCCTCAAGGGAAGGCAGGGGCAGACAATGGGCAGTCCCTCGCTATCCAAGGAGGCTTCCATAACTGCAGAGCCGGCACATATTGCTCCGAGACTGGGCTCACCCGAGGAGTTGCCACGTCCTGCTCATGGCTGCTTTAGTTCCTCACTTCCATGTATTGGGCATCTCGCTTGCCACTGGTCGCTCAAGTGAGCTCCAGGGGCGGTCAGACTGCGGGCGACATCCACTCGGTAAGCTTTTGCTTTTGACTTTGGACCACGCAATAGGTTCGCTCGCCGTGCGTTCCATTTCGCGTTATTGAGACGTTTCTCCACTTTTATCTACACTCTCTATGAGTTAGATACAGACAGTTTTCGGAACCATTTCCTTCGACTGGGGCATTTTACTGACTTTTTGTACTCGCTCACGAGGTAGGCTACATGTGCTGCCGGCTCAGCACCTTACCTTCGTGCAGCAGTCAGTGAGAAACGGCCAGGCCATCTCATCCGGGAATCCAACATATCCCTCAGCTGAGAGCCTTCAGACAAGTGTCAGAACTGGGCATGTAGCTTGCTCAGTATCTCGATTCCAATTTTTCGGTAGGTGGATATCGGCCCGACTCTCAGATTCGAGGGTCTGTGGCTTAGAGGCGTTCAGCCTAAACCCTCGACAGAGAGCCTTAGAGTATTGTCCGAAACAAGATTTGCCTTCATGCGCCTGATTTAAACTTTTGACTGCTATCCTCAGTCTCCTGCAGAGCAGCAGGTTGTGTCTCTCTTAGTCTGGTCCCTATCCCATACGCTGTCCGATATGTAGTTTCCACCCATCGGCAAGCACATGGGGTCAACGGGACACTCAAGCTCCCCCACCACGGCAAGGTGGAGACACATCGGGGGAGAATTTCTGATTTATTACGCAAGAGCACACAACTCGGGATATTCCACCACCAGTTAAACAAAGTTACCTAGCCAAGTTAACCCAGTGAATTGTGAAATTTGATAAACTAAACAATGAAAATAGTTTCAAATTGACACCAGTAAAGAACACAAAGCAAACAAATGTTACACTTATTCATGAAAACCCTTGGACAGCTGAGTTGGAATGACTGTTTCCCTGTCAGACTGTGGCTGAACAGTTGCCAAAGTGCATGTGATAGACTAGTGTGGCAATATTATTTTGTGTGGGCTTCTAATCAGTTGTGATAGTCATCATTATTTGTAAATGTACAGGCTGAAATTATGGGCATGCCTGCACAATTGTGTATACATAATATGTAGTATACACACTATACAGAAATAGTTTACACTGGCTGTTAGGGCAGGCAAGACTGGCCAAGCAAACATTGTTGGCCACCATGACCTTTATTGAGTTATCACATCATCATCATCGAGTGCCCTGCTAGCTGGTGTAGGCATTCATGGCTCTCCACAGATCTCGGTCTTTGGTTTCCTGGATCAACTCTGCTGCTGATATTCCTCAATGCCACCATCTTATTCCATCCAGCATCATTTCTCTTGGTCTGCCTCTGCCTCTCTTCCCCTCGAGAATACTATACGCTCTATACGCTATACGTCTAGTTTCTAGCATAAAGCACGTTGAAAGTAATAAATTATACAGCCATCTAAGACTTCTACCACTTCAAAAGCGCTTCCTTTTTAACAAAGCCAAATTAGTGAATAAAATTATATCTGAAAATACCCCAGAGTATCTTCTACAGTTAATTCAATCTAATGCAATGAACAGTAAGCGCTTAAATTTATTACAGCTTCCTAAGCCTAGATTGGACTTATACAAAACTTGTTTCGCATATTCTGGTGCTCACTTGTGGAATAGCCTTCCACCAGAACTGAAAACACCAATGAGTCCCTACACATTCAACCGAAAACTCTTTCAATACTTACTTCATACCGACTATATGCCTCCATAAGTCACCTACTAGTATCATTTTTCCACTATCATTCTTCACTGTATGTGTGTGAGCGAGACAGTGGGTGAGAGAGTGAGTGAGAAAGAGTGTGAGTGGAAGAATTAGTATGAGTGAGAGTGAGTGAGTATGCATGTGACTGAGTGAGTGTAAAAGTTAGTGGGTGTGTGTGGACATATGTGTGAGAGATTTAGTTAGAGAATGAGTGAATCTGAGAGAGTGGGTGTGTTGTGTGTCTGCCTGTCTATGTGATAGAGTGTGAAAGTTAGTGAGTGTGAGTTAGAGAGTCATCGAGTAAATGAGTGAGTAAGGGAGCGTGAGTGAGTGAGAGAATTTGTGGGTATGTGTGTATGTGCTCGAATGAGTGAGTGTGAGAGCGAGTGAGTGTGTAAAAGAGAGAGCGTGGGTGAATGAGAGAGTGCATGAGAAAGTGTGAGGTATGTGTGTGCATGTCTGGATGGGTGTACATGTGTGTGTACATGTGTATCTTTGTGTGCCTCTGTGTGTATGTCTTTACATGTGTTAAGGTGTGGGTTCATGTGTTTATATGCATGTGCATATGTGTGTATGGATGAGTGTGTGTGTGCTCATGTATGTATTGTATATCTTTGTATGTGTAAGGTGCATGCATGCAGTGTATGCGAGGGAGTGTATATTCGGGTGTTATGTGAGTACGTGTGAGTAAGTATATGGATGTGTGCGGGTGTGTGTATGTACATGTGTGTAAGAGAAGAGAGAGAGAGAGAGAGAGAGAGAGAGAGAGAGAGAGAGAGAGAGAGAGAGAGAGAGAGAGAGAGAGAGAGAGAGAGAGAGAAAGAGAGAGAGAGAGAGTTGAGCGCACGAATTTAATGTAACATGCTATTCCATTTTTTTATGTATTCTCATCTTTCATATTACGAGGTATCGTTTAATGCCATTTGATTGTCATGTAACATGCCATTCCATATTTTTTTTTTTGGTTTTGTTTTGTTTATTCTCATCTTATCATTTTGTATGCCATTTGATTTTATCATGTATAATATAACATTACTGTGATGTGAGTGAGAGAGAGTGAGAGAGAGAGAGAGAGAGAGAGAGAGCAAGAGAGAGAGAGAGAGAGCAAGAGAGAGAGAGAGAAAAAAACAGAGAGTTGAATTGCATCACTAAATTTTACGCTTTTTTTTGGGTTTGGGTGGGTGAATGGGTGTGTAGGAGATTGTGTGGGTTGGGGGATGGGTGTGTAATGGGTGTGGGGGATGAGTGTGGGGGTGTCTGTGAATGGGATATGCCTGCGTGGATGGGAGTGAGTGTGGTTGGGGTAAATGTGAGTGGGTGGAGGATGTATGTGTGGGTGGCGAGAATGTTTGCAGGTGGAGGATGTGTGAGTTGGTGGGGAGATGTGTGGACGGGGATGTGTATCGGGAAAGTATGTGGGGGGTGTGTGTGTGGGGGGAATGTGTTTATGGGCGGAGTTTTGTGTGGGAGGGGAGATGTGGGATGTGCAGGTGATTGAAGGGTGAGAAAGAGAGAGAGTGGGTGAATGTATGTGTGTCTGTGTACTTGTCTGTGCTTGAAAGAGAGTGAGTTAGTGTGGTTTAGAGAGTAAATGAGTGAGTGAGAGGGTGAGAGGGTGAGATTATGTGAGGCAGCGTGTATGTGTGAGTAAGTGTGTGGGTGGATGGGTTGGTGTGTACGCGTGTCCATATGTGTGTATGCGTGTGTTTATGTGTGTGCACGTCTGAATGTGGGTGTGTATGTGTAAATGTGTGTTTGTATGTGTGCTTGTGTGTGTAAGTATGTTTATATGTGTGTGTTTATATGTATGTGCATGTGTATATGTGTGTATGTGCGTATATATATATATATATATATATATATATATATATATATATATATATATATATATATATATATATATGTATATGTATATGTATGTGTGTGTGTATATATATGTGTGTATATATATAAATATGTTCGTGTATGTGAGTGCATGATTGTGTGTATGTGTGCATGCATGCAGTGTATGCGAGGGAGTGTGTGTTTGTGTGTGTGTGTGTGTAAGTATGTGTATATGGGTGTGGATGTGTGTATTTGCGTGTGTATATTGTGTGTGTGCTCATGTGTGTATCTGTATATGCTTTCTTGTGCACGCGAGGGAGTGTGTATTTGATAGCGAGAGGGTGTGTGTGTGTCTGCGTGTGAGTTAGAGTGAAAGAGAGTGTGATATTGAGTAAATGAAAGATGGAGAGAGTGACTTAATGGGTGAAATAGTGATTGCGAGAGAGAGAGAGAGAGAGAGAGAGAGAGAGAGAGAGAGAGAGAGAGAGAGAGAGAGAGAGAGAGAGAGAGAGAGAGAGAGAGAGGAGGGGGGAGAGTGAGCGAACGAGAGAAGACAGTGGAAGAATGGATTTGTTAATGTGTGTATGTGTGCGGTCATTGTTTGTGAGTGTCTATGGGTGTGTGTTAGTGAGAAGAGAGCGAGAAAGAGAGAGAGAGAGAGATTTAAGCGCACGCATATCATGTAACATGCTATTCCATATATGTTGTGTATTCTCATGTTCATATTACCATTTTGAATGCCAACTGATGTTATAACTTATAACATGAACACATGTACATCACTGTAGCATGGGTGAGAGAATTAGAGAGTATGAGAGAGAGAGAGCGAGAGAGAGAGAGAGAGAGAGAGAGAGAGAGAGAGAGAGAGAGAGAGAGAGAGAGAGAGAGAGAGAGAGAGAGAGAGAGAGAGTTGAATTGCATCACTAATTTTTAAGTTACAAAATGTATATGTACAATATTTCTCCATTTTCTTTACAATTTTGCGACAATGCTCACGACAATCGTCACTGTATGTGTGTGTAAAGTGTGGGAGTTTGATCATAATAGTAGGTTGGGGGATGGGGGGATGTGTGTGTGGGTGGGCGGGGTGGGAATTGTGTGGGTGGGTGGGGGATTTGTGTGTGGGTACGTGCGGGATGTATGGGTTGGTGGGGAGATGTGTGTGTGGGTGGGGATGTGTGTTTGGCTAGGTGGTTGTGGGTGAGTGGGTGGAGGATATGTTGGTGGATGATTGATGGTGGGTTATGGAATGGGTGGGGGTATATGTATGGGTGGGGAGATGTGGGTATATGGATACGTGGTGGGTGGGAGATGTGTGCAGGTTGGGGTGGTTGTGGGTTTGGGGGTGTGGGTGAGGGATGTGTATGGGTGTGGGATGTCTGGGTGGATGGGTGGGGAGTGTGTGTGGGTGAGATATGTGTGGGGATGTATGTGGGTTGGGGAGGGGTGCATGATGGGTGTGGGTGATGGATTTGGAGATGTGTGTGTGGGTGGGGGTGTGTGGCTGGATGGAGGATGTTTGTGTGGGTAGTGAGGGTGATTGTAGTTGGGGGATGTGTGGATGGGTAGGAGATGTGTGGGGAGATGTGTGTGTGGGTGAGGGATGTGTCTTTGGGATATGTGTGGGTGTGGTGTTGTGTGGGAGGGGAGCTGGGTGTGGATAAATGATGTGTGTGTGGGTGGGTGAAGGTGTGGTTTGGTTTGCAGGTGGGTGAAGGATGTGTTTGAGGGTGGGGATGTGTGCTTAGATGGGTGGTTGGGGTGTGTGAGTGTGGGTGGGTAGATAGGAGATGTATGTGTTGATGAGTGGGTAAGGGATGTGTGGGTGTTAGTGGTTGAGGGATAAGTACGTGTGTCTAAGGATGTGTGAGGGGATGAGTGTATGAGTTGGGGATGTGTGTGTGTGGGTTGTGTGTGTGCGTGGATGGGAGGTGTGTGTTTGTGAATGGGGGATGTGTTGGTGGGTGGGGATGTGTGGGAGGGATGTGTGTATGGGTGGGGAGATTGTGCGTGGGGGGGATGTGTGTGTATATGGGTAGGGGTGTGTGGTTAAGGGATGTGTGGATGGAGGATGTGTGGTTGGGTAGAGGATGTGTGGGTGGGTGATTGTATATGAGTAAGGGTGTGTGGTTAAGGTATGTTTGGTGGGGGGATGGGTGGGTAGAGGATGTGTGGGTGGGTAGAGGATGTGTGGGTGGGTAGAGGATATGTGGGTAGGTGAGTGTGTGCAGGTTAGGAGATGGTGGGGGATGTTTGTAGGTGTGGGCTCAGGATCTGTGAGTGGGTTGGGGGAGATGGGAGATTATGTGGGTGGGTGCTGAATTTGTGTGTGGGTAGGTGCGGAGTATGTGAGTTGACGGGGAGATGTGTGTGTGGCTGAGGAATGTGTGCTTGGCTGGGTGGGTGGAGGAGCATATGTGGGTGAGTGATTGTTGGTGGGTAATGGAACGGGTAGAGGATATGTGAGTGGGTGGGGAGATGTGTGCAGGTGGGGGATGTGTGGGTTATTGAATGTATGTGTGCTTGGGGTGTGGGTGGATGGGATGTGTGGTGGGTGAGAGGTGTGTGTTGGTGGGGAGATGTGTAGGTGTAGGGATGTGACGGATGGGTGAGGGAATGAACATATTTCTACAGTGTAATTCCAGAAGATGCAAACAATATGTTGTTGCACAATTTATTGCCTGGCATATTTTCCTACATATAAATAGATGCATACTGTAGAGTTGCATATCATATGAAGTGTATAAATGAATTATACCAGGGCTGAAATACTTAAAACACATACATCATCATTGATATTGATTGAATGTAGAGCATCAGTTTTTCCCATGGTAATTGCAAATTTAAAATAAATTCTTTTTGTTTGCATAAACCTGTCAGGAACTGTCTAATTACTAATGCCTTGATGTATTTGAGCAATCATTTATTGTTCATCAAATACAATATACAAAATGTCTTCTGTTTTTTTTATAACTTTATGATGACTATTAAACAAACGTCTCAAATTGCAGAGCTAAGAATTTTATGAACTGACAACTGCACAGGGATTCCTGAAGACTGTAAATCTGTTTTCCACCTATACTGGTATATGATTGATTACTTGATTTGCTAACTGCTACCTTAGGGAGTAGATCTGGGTGGCTGGTAATGACGCTTGATGCAGTCAGCTGAATATATATCAGACTGTAGATTAAAGTTAAGAGTTTCTAGGCATCTTTCAGTGTGTCATCATAGCAAATCATTCTAGCTCGTTTAAACAGGGTCCATACCAGGCCACGCTTATACTGAATAGGTGCAAAGCTATTTAAATTCTAGTACTGGCCCGTCCATGTTCCCCTTCAATAGACAGATCTTTGGATGGTGCCATCCTGTCAATGTTAAATTAATATTTCTAAGAATGATAAGGTGTCATTATGTTCGTGGTCAACAAAGAAATGTTCTTGTGGGCTTTGTTCATGATGTTGTGAAATGATTCAGCCTAGTTGTCTGGTCTCTGGGATGAATAATATATAATCCAGCGGTATAGAACTCATTCATTCATTCAGTAGCATGTCCTTTGCAGAACCTCGCTTCCATAACATGGTTATTAGGGTTTCTTGGAAAGTTTTGCAGAAGGTAGTTTGCTGTTACTTTCCTTCTGGGCAGTGACTATACTAGTCGGTGGCCATAGCCATTGTCTCTACTGATGAGATCATCTGCCTGTTTCTGCAGAGTGCAAGCTATAGTTAAAGCAGCACCACACAACATCACAGTTGTAAGGTTATTCTCCTGTATGTGTTCTCTTATGTTTCTTCAGGTGGCCAGCTTCAGTAAAAGAAGAACTACAAACATCACACTTGTAAGGTTTCTCTCCTGTATGAATTCTCTCATATTTCTTCAGACTGCCAGATTCAGTAAAAGAAGCACCACAAACATGACACTTGTAAGGTTTCTCTCCTGTATGTGTTCTCTTATGTTTCTTCAGGTGGCCAGCTTCAGTAAAAGAAGAACTACAAACATCACACTTGTAAGGTTTCTTTCCTGTATGAATTTTCTCATGTTTCTTCAGACGGCCAGATTCAGTAAAAAAAGCACCACAAACATCACACTTGTAAGGTTTCTCTCTTGTATGTGTTCTCTCATGTTTCTTCAGACTGCCAGCTTCAGTAAAAGAAGCACCACAAACATCACACTTGTAAGGTTTCTCTCCTGTATGTATTCTCTTATGGGTTTTCAGATTGCCAGCTTGAGTAAAAGAAGCACCACAAACATCACATTTGTAGGGTCTCCCTATTGTGTGTGTTCTCATGTGGTACTTCAAACTGCCAATTTGAGTAAAAGAAGCACCACAATCATCACACTTGTAAGGTTTCTCTCCTGTATGTGTTATCTTATGTTCTTTCAGGTAGTCGGCTCGAGTAAAAGAAGCACCACAAACATCACACATGTAAGGTTTCTCTCCTGTATGTATTCTCTTATGGGTTTTCAGACTGCCAGCTACAGTAAAAGAAGCACCACAGTCATCACACTTGTAAGGTCTCCCTATTGTGTGTGTTCTCATGTGGTACTTCAAACTGCCAATTTGAGTAAAAGAAGCACCACAATCATCACACTTGTAAGGTTTCTCTCCTGTATGTGTTCTCTTATGTTTCCTCAGACTGCCAGCTTGAGTAAAAGAAGCACCACAAACATCACACTTGTAAGGTTTCTCTCCCATATGTGTTCTCTTATGTTTCTTCAGACTGCCACCTTCAGCAAAAGAAACACCACAAACATCACACTTGAAAGGTTTTTCTCCTGTATGTGTTCTCTTGTGAATCTTCAGATTACCAGCTTGAGTAAAAGAAGCACCACAAACATAACACTTGTAAGGTTTCTCTCCTGTGTATGTTCTCTTATGTCTCTTCAGATTGCCAGCTTGAGTAAAAGAAGCTCTACACACATCACACTTGTAAGGTTTTTCTCCTGTAAGTGTTCTCTTATGTTTCCTCAGACTGCCATATACAGTAAAAGAAGCACAAGAAACATCACATGTGTACGGTCTTTCCCCTGTATGTGTTCTCTTGTGTTTCTTCAGATTGCCAGCTTCAGTAAAAGAAGCACCACAAACATCACACTTGTAAGGCTTTTCTCCTGTATGTGTTCTCTGGTGGGTCTTCAGGTGGCCAGCTTGAGTAAAAGAAGCACCACAAACATCACACTTGTAAGGCTTTTCTCCAGAATGTGTTTTCTTGTGAGTCTTCAGATGGCCAGCTTGAGTAAAAGAAGTACCACAAACATCACACTTGTAAGGTTTTTCTCCTGTATGTATTCTCTTATGTTTCTTCAGGTGGTCGGCTTGAGTAAAAGAAACACAACAAACATCACACTCATAAGGTTTCTCTCCTGTATGTATTCTCTCATGTTTCTTCAGACAGCCAGCTGCAGTAAAAGAAGCACCACAAACATCACACTTGAAAGGTTTCTCTCCTGTATGTGTTCTCTTATGTGTCTTCAGGTGGCCAGCTTGAGTAAAAGAAGCACCACAGTCATCACACTTGTAGGGTCTCACTACTATGTGTCTTCTGATGTGATACTTCAAACTGCCAATTTGAGTGAAAGAAGTGCCACAATCATCACACTTGTAAGGTTTCTCTCCTTTATGTATTCTCTTGTGATTCATTTTCTTTTGGCACTCTAGATGACCATCTTGAATCACAATACCATCCCATTCATTACATTTGTTTGGCATCCCTTCAGTATGTGTTCTTTTATATATGTCTACACAAACATTTGGACTAGAAACATCAGACACGTCGTCTGTGTGACTTTTTTGAAAGCTATAATTGACATAACCAAAAATGTCATCAAGAGACTTTGCAAAGCTCTGTGTATGGTTTACTTGTGTTTTCTTATTTTGCTGCTGACAATTCTCAACAGTCAGAAATAGTTTATTGTTTGTATCAAACTCACAAGACACACTATTTGGCATTTGACAACAATTTTCATGTTTTACTGATGCCTTATGACTGTTCTCAACCATTCTTGATTCTGAGTTGCTGTGTTCTGTCATTTCTTGAACAATGCTACACCCAGTTATGGCTACCATTTTACTAAAGCTATGACTTCTGTCCTCACACAGAACATCTGATAGTTCTTGTTTGACAACCTTCATGTCTATGCTGTCATATGGCCACTTTTGTGAATGCTCTTGTAAGGAAAGGCATGGACTACTTGGAGACCACGCGTGTAGTTCTGAAACACACATATATAAATAATTAATAGACTCATGAACATTCAAGGTATTGAACAGCTTAGATGATACATGAACTTAGATCATATATTAGCCTAGATCACACATCAACTTATATCATACATCAGCTAAGATCATACATCAATACATAATATTAGATCATACATCAGCTTGGATCAGACACCAGTCTAGATAATACATTAGCTTAGATCATACATCAGCCTAAATCATTCATCAGCTTAGATCATACATAAGCGTAGATCGTATGTCAGCCTAGATAATACATCAACTTAGACCAGAAATTGGCTTAGATCTTGCATCAGCTTAGATCACATATTAACCTAGATCATACATCATCTTAGATCACACATCAGCCTAGATCATACCTAATCTTAAATTATGCATCAGCTTAGATCATAAATCGACTTTGATAATACGTCAGCTTAGATCATACATCAGCTTAGATCATACATCAGCTTAGAACATACCTTAACTTGTATCATACACCAGCTAAGATCATACATTAACTTAGATCATACACGGGCTAAGTTCATACAAAAGTATTGACCATACATCAGCATAGATCATACATCCACCCAGATCATACATCAGCTTAGATCATACATCATTTTACTTCATACATCAGCTTAGAAAAGACCTATGTATATTTCTGTACGCAAATGCTGAGTCTACATTGTGTATTAGATTCAGGAATAAATCGAAGAAATTTGCACAGGCGTTGTGTTTTCAAAGAGGTATGAAGTTGAGGAGAAAAGAAGAGAAAGAAGAGGTTACAAAACATGCCAGGGGAGGACGGAATGTATATTACACCCCTAGAAAGTTCGCCACTCAGAGAGAAAGATTGTCCACTCAGGACTTATAAATGGGTATTCTGACATTCGATATTCGTCATTCCCTCTCTGCCATTCAAAAGACATTTATGTCAAAAGGTTAACTGTCATTTCAATCCCTGGCAATGGATGATGGTAGAATACCAAAGGACATCTTTTTTGGTGAATTACAGATGGGTAAGAGATCTCAGGGTTGGCCTCTACTACGATACAAAGATGTGTGTAAGCGGGACATGATTCATACAGGCATTGATAATGCACATTGGGAGCAAGTCGCCACTGAACGTGTTGCATGGAAGGCAACTATCAGAAATGGAATAAAGACAAAGGAGAAAATGATTGCAGATAAAGCACACACAGAGCGTGAGAGACATAAGATGGTGCATGATGGTGAAATGACCATGTTTTCACATGCATCCACTGCGGACAAACATTTGCAGCAACAAATTGGCCTTATCAGCCACACTTGCCACCCCCATGGGTCGTAGTTATTAAGCCTTTTTGAAGCACAATGTACCAAACTATTATCTGTCAAGACGGAAAGGTGCCAATGAATGTCAACATAATTTCCACCAACATTGACGCACTTAATCCATCATTTTATCAGTCCTCCCAAACTGGCTGCATAGAACTGCGTGCTCTGTTTTCATTTACTTGCCATCTCACAGAACTGTGTGACTTACTTATTGACTCACCCTCGTAACATTTTCTACCCAGCTATGCACCGCTTTATGGGAATCGCTAGGGGCTAATTCCACTGAAAACCCTCCTTGGCGGGAGACATTTTGCTAGTAACGCCGAAGTTGAATGTGAAGTGAAAACGTGGTTTAGAAAACAAAGCACGCAGTTCTATGCAGCCGGTTTGAGAGGACTGATAAAACGATGGGATAAGTGCATCAATGTTGGTGGAAATTATGTTGAGAAATAAAGGGACAATGTATGTATAAAAATAAACTGGTTTCAAGTTGTTATGGTAGTTAGTTATTTTTCTACAGCCATTTGTGGCTTACTTATTAACTTACCCTCGTAGCTTTATATTAGACACATTCATATTGTTCTTAGCCCATGTTAAACAAAAATATGCTGGATCCTGAGTAAAAGGGCTTGCTCCTGAATCATGTTTAAATTGTCCATCCCTGTCGCCATTTCTACTTTGTCATAAAATTTGTAATTCCACTTAACTACTGTTTGATTTTTGGTACCTACACTTGTATAATATTTATATCTCTTGGTTTAATTTGAATTTGACAATAATAACTATTTGATTTAATGAAATAACCATTAATTGATTTAGGTGTTTCCTCATCAAACATTAGTTCTACTCCTTTTCTGTATGTATTACATCCTGATCTAATTATTGTGTGTTTGTCTGTTAAAACTTTACCAGATCTCCTCCACCTCATCTCACTCATGCTTAGGATATTAATCTTCATATTTTTAATTTGTTTGTTATTACATTATGCAACTTTCCTATCTCAACTATGTCCTGACATTCCACGTTCCTATTTTAAACTTGTCTTGGGAAGATATTGTGCTGGTTTCCCTTACCTTCCATATTCAAAAGGTGGTCTTTTACATCTGACTTTAATAGCAATTTCTGATTGTTAGGACAAGAGAGTGTCCTGCTCTGCTCAAATGCAGAGTTGTGCACTGATCTTGGTGGACACCTGGCCACACATATGATCTTGTTTTTCCCAGTGTCTGAGTAGATATTCATTCTGCTATAGTATTTTAATGGTATAATGCTTTGACAATTCAGAAAGCAGTGGTTAACACTGAAATGTAGAAGTATCTAGTAAATCACAAACAGTAAATAAATGCTTGGGTTGATTACAACATCCTGCAAAGAATATTCAACTAACTGTTACGTTATATTGCACTTAATCTTACCTTGATCTACACAGACTTCGGGTTGTTCTATCTTGACACATGATGGTAGTTTATTCTCCATCTTATGTCTACAGTCAGTCTGAAAGGATTTATAAGTTACATTTGTATTCAAACAAATTATATAAATGGATTTGATATTTTGTATTTCAAGATGATTAATGAGACAGAATGTCTTATGATTACTTCAAGGCATGATTTCTGATATGTTATTCCTCAAGTTTCATTTTAGAATTTGAGCTTTTGGAATCTATCATAGTGTAATGATTTCAGTTAATCATGACAAAAATAACATAACAATACACGACAGCATTATGGAAAATCCTTATTACGTGTATCACATATCATAGACACATTAAAGTTGATGCAATACTTATAGTGACAGGCATTCTTTATTGTATCTTTTCCCCCTTCCATACATCCAATAAAGAGTCTTCAATTGGAGAGAAAAACAAGAGAATCTTGTCATCAATGTTCTCTCTAAACTGCTGCTTAGGAGCAAGAATTCTAATCTGGTAGCTTCTAACATGAAAGTTGTGAGCATGCCTACATTTGACAGTGAGATACATTTGGTACCAATATTGTCTGCTTGTGCATTAAAGCTCGATGATCTGGGCTTTGTTGATGGACATTGCCTTCTTGTCCAACACATTGAAATGAGATGCAAGATATAGCTAAACACATTGGATAGGGGGTCACAACAATTAAGTCTACAAATTCATAGGGAAAGACAAAGATAATGAGAAACAAATTCAAGCAATTTTTTTTTTGCTCGCTCGCTTAGACCATACACACTAATTCCAATAGTGCTGGACTGAATCTCATGTGTGGATAAGCTTTCCCTATTACGTGTTCCTCACCATTAGGCTAACTCATTCCAACTTCAGAGGCACTTGCAATTTACACCCCCAAGTCAAGGACGATAGGTCAACATTTCACTCCAACTCTCCGGTGTAGGAGTTAAACCTCTTACCTCAGTATCAGCACACCGGATGTTTAAGAACACATGTTTTTATCCTTTCGGCCATGCTGACCTACAATCAAGCAAATGATAACCTGATCTCCGTTGGTGAAACTTCACTTCAAGAGGCAGAATTATACACCTATCTATGTAGCAATGTAGACACAGATGTGTCAACATATAAAGATATTAAAATATGAATGCAAAAGTTAAAAGAGGACTTTCATAGCAATTGGACATTTGTGGAAGTAAAATAAAACATAAAAACAGATTGTTCAAGTAAAACATTAAAACATGACTAAATAGAAATATGGAGAATGTCTAAACCAATTACTAATGGACTACAAACATTCATGCATTGGTGCTTGTGTTAATAACAGGATTAAAATGGTCTGACATAATCACTAATGTAATGTCAATGTGGAGTTCATGAAGAAAACTAAACAAATACAAGTGAACCAAGAGGTGAGGAAAACACACTGATGCCAGGTAGGACACAGATTCAACTGAGAAAAACAAATCCATCCCTCCATCATGTGCCATGCCATAGTCGTGGTCGGTCATGATTCGCCCAACACCTGAAAATAACATTTTTTTTATAAAGAAAGTTGTATTGTACTGTCTGTAATTAGTAATTACTAAATTAGCATAACCGACAAGGTGAATGAAATATAGAGAGACCTAAAATTACACGAAGGCAAACAGAATGAGGTGAATAATGGAAAGACGGGGGCGGGGTGGATGCTGACAGAGAGGCTCAACTTCATCGCACCGAGTTTTATCCCATTTACTGGGTCTCTTTCCACAGGGCAGACTGCCGAAAGTGTCGCATAAAACAAAAACTCCGTAGCTCCAGTGACTACCCCCAGGCTGCTTGGCCAACGAGATAGTATGACGATATTCAACACCATTAAACGATAAATGAATGATGTAGTACAATATTCAACATTACCAACAGAGTACGTATTTTATTGAAGTTTTAGTCTAACATTCAACATACACATTCCGCCATGTTTCCTGCAAGTTCTGAGGTTAATATAAAAACTCAGATACTCTCAAATGTTCAATAGCATTACCGACACAATAATAATAACATTCATTCTTTCAGTAGCATGTCCTTTGCAAAACTTCGCTCCCATGACAACCTTCCGGAAAACCTCTCGATCACAAGCAAGATATCCCCTGTCCGATACACCCATCTGGAGATCATCCGCCACACCCTGCACCCATCTTCTCTTTGGCCTTCCTCTTCCTCTCTTCCCAGGCATATTCCCCTCCATTAGTCATTAAACAGCCGATCTCTCTGGCCGAGGGATTACAACACTTTCTCCATAATCCCGTTTTTCACGCAGAGTCTCGTAGCGGGCGAAAGCTGGGAGCGGTTTGACCCCCGCTGGTAACTTGCGGGATAACTGAGCCGGCCGCTCAGAAAGCAATGGCAAACTACTGAGCGTAATCTTGCCAAGAAATCAACAGACAGCTGAAAGATGTTGCTGTCGACAGCGATGTCCTGTAAAGGATATGCGAATAAAAAAAAAAGTCACTAAACAATATAAAATAACACAAAGTAATGCAGCTTTACATACAGAATTACGACACATACAGGACATTGCGACGACAAGCCTTCATCAGCAAATACATACACAAAACACAACATATGGTCACGGAGAAGACCCTCCGATGACTACATTAAGGCGTAACGACGGGATGAGAAGAATAAAAAGATGGGGGAAAATGGAAGCAATAAAGAGAAAATGAAAAGTTGAGAACAAATAAAAATGTTCCTACTTACCTCAGAATCCCAAGCTGTGAATCATTAGTGTGAATCAATGTGACGTTTCAGGTGACCAAAATATTTAAATTTTCTTTGTTTTATCGTCTTTAATAGCCAACCTTCTTCAATATTCAGCTCTTGAAGTATGGATGCATTTGTTCTTTTCTTTATCCAAGATATTCTTAGAACCAGTCTATAACATTTATATTCAAAGGCATTTATGCGCTGTTCAGCTTGTTTAGTAAGTCTCACATGCGTATGCTCAATGGGAAAGACGTATGTTCTTAAAGATCTGATTTTCACAGTTCTATCTGTCCTACATCTGATATTGTCGACCCCAAATACACAAACTCGTGGACAGCCTTCAGTTCGTAACTAGAAATTTTGATTGATGACGTGCATCAGCATCTTGTTACATCACATGTTTTTTTTTTTTTTTTTAGGCTGATGGTGAGCCCAAAGTCTCTGCAGGCATCTGCAAAAGATCTATGAGCCGTTACAGATATTCTACTGCATGAGTAGTCAGTGCCGCATCGTCTGCAAAAAATAATTTTTTTATGCATCTTGATTTTATTCTGGTTTTTGCCTTGAGTCTTGATGGGTTAACAAGATTACCATCAGATCTTGTATGAAGGTTTATGCCTTCAGTGGCAGTCCCAAATGCCTGTCTTAAAAGAAGGGCGAAGAAGTTACCAAAAAGTGTAGGAGCAAGCATGCAGCCTGCTTTACTCAGCTGCTGATGCTGAATCACTGGGGTGTTGAGCCATCGAATAAAACGGTCTCCTGCATGTTTTCGTGAAATTATTTCACGAGACTTAGCAGAGTGGGTGGTCATCCTATCTTGTCAAGGATCTTAAAAAGGCCGTCTCTGTTTGCGAGGTCAAATGCCTTTGCGAGGTCGATGAAGGCAATATATAATGGCTTCCTCTGTTTTCTGCATTTCCCCTGGAACTGCCTGAGTGAGAAAATCATGTCGATGGTGGACCTGTTGGGTCCTTTCAGTAAGGATCTTTTTAGGATTACTCGACGAAAATCTTGCCTGTAATGCTGAGAAGGGAAATGCTACGATAGTTGTCGCAATCGCTTCTGTTACCTTTGTTTTTAATAGTAACAATGTTTGCGTCTCTCATATCTTGTGGTACTGATTATAAGATTATTCTTTGCAGCAGAGGTGCTGTATTGCATACAGTTCTGAGATGAATGTTTCTTTGCCACATTTTAAAATTTCAGGTGAAATACCATCTTTTCCTGGTGCCTTGCTTGATTTGAGAGTGTCTAGTGCTTCACTGGTTTCTGTGAGGCACGGATCGTTATCCAAGGTATGCATTGTGGGCTGATGTTCAATGGCTTCTAAAGCTTCTTCCCCGACAGTGTTCTCCACTGAATATAGCTCTGAGTAGTGTTCTACCCAGCGATCTATTTGTTTAGCTCGATCTTTTATGATTACCCCCTCAGTTTATCGTAAAGGGGGCCATCTTATTTTTTGATGGACCGATAGCTTGCTTGATCCCCTCGTACATTCCTCTAAATTTTCAGTGTCTGCACAAGTTTGAATTTGAGCAGAGAGCTGTAGCCAGTACCTGTTCGCACATCTTCTTGCCTTTAATGGTTTCTCTGACTGATGTTTTGTGCATTGAGAATGCATGTCTCTTTATCTTCAGGACTGGGAGCATCTATTCAGAGTGTGTTTCAAACAAGTCTTCCAGTACTTCCTCTAGACAGATTCCATCCAAGTTAACGGGCTCTTTCTACTCGTAGTTCTATAAATTCTGCTTAAAAACCTCATGAGGTTAATTTTTTTTTTTCAGGCTGAGGTAGTCTTCTACCTTACTTTTCAAGTTGTCGGTCTGTTCGTTCTAACGTATAATGCAGCCAGGCGGGACCATTTGTATTATGTGGCTTTGAGATTTATGACATCATCAACTGAGTGTTCCTGGCATATTCGCTAGTTCTGTGATGCTTCATTGTTTGTTTCTGGCAGATTTGCTAGTTCTGTGATGCCTTAATATTTATTTCATAGTCAATCCTGAACTAGATTATTGTTTGTGAAAGTTTGACCAAACAGCTGTTGTCGAAGCTTTTGTAACGTGCACAAGGAATGGCCTCACCATTCCTGTAGGTAACTTCTTGTGTACTGTCTTGTCTGCTTTCCGTGCAGTAGCTAGCAATGTTGTTTTCTCTCCATGATTACTGTTCTTTGCCTTGATTTAGTTCCACAAGATCCCTATTGGGAGCCCAGTGTAGGTCTGTGAAGTTTTAGGACAATCACATTATTCATGCCTCCTAGGGATAGGAGGCCAGTCAACGTATGTATCTAGTTGGGCATTTAATAGCAACAGATGGAAGTAAAGAAGTTCAATGTGGAATAGCCCAAGCAAAAGCAGCATTTCAGCCAGATGAATAATAATCTCTGCATTTTATCCTTATCAATCAAAGCGAAGAAAAGAGTTCTTAAGAGTATTTTTCTTTATCCTGATGTTCAGAAGAGAATCATCGGATGAATCAAGCACAATCAGCAGATAAGAGAGGAATTATGTGGATGCTTCGGAGATGTGGTTGTATATAAAAATTATTAGAACAAGGAACCAAATAGAAAGAGCAATGAAGATATCTGAAAAGAAATTAACTCACAAAGAGAACTGGTAACTTGCACCAAAGACGACAGTCCATATTCTCTAGGATTGTTATGAGTGAAGGGTAAAGCTAGACTATGTCCTTACAATAAGAAAGAAGGATTGGAGAAGAGGAGGAAAGAACCAAGAGAGAAGATGCTTGACATTTGACATGCTGGCATGGATGAACATCAGTTTCAGAAATGACAAGCAGCATATGACTCAGACGGCTGCAGACAGAAATGACCAGCAACCCTAAATGGCATGGGCTGTAAAAAGATGGTAATAATTAGAGAAAGCAAAAAATAGTAACACTGTAACCTGTCATGCATGTAGTAAGAGGCCACTCAGAATGGCGTTACTTGGGGCTAGATACACCATCCTGTAGAAAACTTCACCGGCAAAGCTCAACCGAAACATGAACAAGTCTATAGATCAGGAAGTAAAGAACACCACAACAAACCAAGGGGAAAAAAGTATAGACCACTTCACCACTGAGGGGGAATAAGGCTCTTCTACTGCAAGAAGTACGCAGTGATACAGAGAAAGCCACAAGGAGCCTGGATTACCGTCTTAGTAAGAGGGTCTTACTTTCTAATAATATGAGGAAAATATGGAGGAAGCTGAAAGGACGAGAGCGCTCGTTCTTACACTTCCGGTGTGTTGATGGCGGTTCATACCCTACAATCTACACCAGGGGTGGCCAACACGAAGCCTGCAGGCCGCATGCGGCCCGCTGGGAGTCATGTTGCGGCCTGCTGAGCTAGGTCAAATGAACATAAATGTTAACTTTAATGTATATATTCAACCCCACTGGATGAAATGAATGGTCATCATCATTCATGATGGACAAACAACATATATCACCAAAAGAACATTACATCATGAGTCGTTCGTATCATTTATATTTAAATTACAGCTAAGAGAAATTAGAAATATCACGCATTTTTGGAAAAAAAATCATTGGTTTTGGGCTATTTTAAATATCCCGCATTATCATGAGAATTCATAAAATTGAGCTATATCAAATATCCCGCTATTTGACACTCAATGTTACTTAGGTTTTTGTCCAACGCTAGGTGTTAATAAAATTTAATATGAGGCTTCAACTTAAGATATATATGTTCTGTTGTGTTTGGCGTCTTCGGGAAGCTCGCAACGCTATCGGAGTCATACTCATAACTACTTTCAGTCCAGCTTGACAAAATTCCGTGTTATTCTGTTGTTTCGTTCTGTTATCGCCACTGCGCCTGGATAGATTTTGCGATCGATGATAAAATACATATTTATCATATTTATAATAAGAGTTCAAACTGCCTTAACCAAGTATCCTGTCTACCATATCGATTCTATAGGTAAGTAAAACCTGAACCGTTTTATTTAAGCAATTTAAATTAATTATTATTAATTAGTATTTCCTGTCGTGTTTTATTTGATTTCTTTTTTCAGTTAAAAACAACGACCTATCATGGCGTGAACTAGTAAAGACTTTGGGCCAAGAGGAAGAGAGGAATCACAGAAGAATTAAGAAGTTTTCAAGACAGGTGGTCTATAAACTATGTTTTCGTGGAAATTAAAACAAAGCCCGTATGCTTGATATGCAACGAATCTGTTTCTGGTTTCAACATGAAACGGCACTTCGAGACTGAACATGCAAATACGTTTGATAAGTACAAAGGGCAATTTCGACAGGACCAAGTAAATGGCTTAAAAAACAATTATGCACAACAAAAGATATTTACTAGAGCGGGTTCAGAGTCAACATGCTATGTAAAAACTAGTTATGCAGTAGAAATGATACTAGCAAAAAACATCGAAGCCATATTCAGATGGTGAAATGGTTAAGGAATGTTTCGAAAGCGTCGATGAAATTCTGTGACCAGAAAAGAAAAAGGATTTCTCAAAACTAAGACTGTCTCGTCAGATTATTATTAGGCGCATGGAAGATGTTGGAAAACATATTGAAGATCATTTTAAAAGTCGAGCATCCGAGTTTATATTTTATGCTCTAGCATTGGATGAAAGCACAGGTATGGCAGATACTGCCCAAATGGCAATTTTTTATCAGGGGTGTTGATGTCCATTTTTAAAAGACAGAAGAATTAGTGGCACTGTATACACTTAAGGACACTACTAAGTCACGAGATTTGTTAGAGGCGACATTGAATCGCTTTTCGTTACATCTTAACAACTTATCGCGGGCTTAACAACAGATGGTGCTCCAGCAATTGTTGGGAAACACGAAGGTTTAGTAAAATTGATTGAAAATTAGGCCTCCAAAGTCGGTAATAATTCAATGCTAAATTTTCATTACATTATACACCAGGAGAATTTATGTACAAAGTCCCTCAAAATGGACCAAGTCATGAAAGTGGTCGTCAAATTAATGAACTTTATTAAGTCGAACGGGTTGAATCACCGTCAGTTCCAATAATTTCTAAAGTCTTTGGATTCAGATTATAATGACGTTACATTTTATGCAGAAGTCAGATGGCTGACCCGTGCCAAAAAGCTGAAAAGAGTGTTTGATTTGCAGCAAGAAATACAATCATTCTTAGCAATGAAGTCAAAAAGTATCCCTGAGTTTGAAGACAAAAGTGGGTTTGCGACTTTGCATTTCTGGTCGATATAACAAGCCACCTATATGACGTTAATATTCGTCTACACGGGAAAGATCAATTAATTAATAAGATGTATGATCATATTTCTGCATTTCAAATGAAACTTGGTCTTTGGGAACAAAAGACAACCAACTTTACTCATTTCCTACATTGTCATTGCAACCAGACGTCACACAGGAGGCGGTGGATAAATACGCCTCTTTGATATCTGATTTAAACCTCGAATTTGCAAACCGATTTCAGGATTTTTATAAAAAATCATGTTCTTTTTTGTACATTTGCAACGCCATTTGCGGTAGACGTGAATTTATTACCAAGAAGATTACAATTGGAACATTGTGAAATGTGTTGCGATACACAGTTAAAGGAGAAATTCCATCAAATTGGGTTGGAAGAGTATAAAACGTATTTGGACAG
The DNA here is from genome assembly GCA_014155875.1 of Cepaea nemoralis. Classification (NCBI taxonomy): domain Eukaryota; kingdom Metazoa; phylum Mollusca; class Gastropoda; order Stylommatophora; family Helicidae; genus Cepaea; species Cepaea nemoralis. The sequence continues at coordinate 473,377 of JACEFZ010024862.1, forward strand.
GGATAAATATCCTGCGTTTTACTAACATACTCTGACGATTATTCCACGTTTGGAAACACTTATGCATATCATAGCTCTTTAGTCGCATGAAGCACATCAAATCACAAGTGAGAACACGAATTACTGATGTTCATTTGGAAAACTGTTTGCTTGTAGCGACAACATCAGTCGAGATCAATTTTGATGCACTTGTGACTTAGTTCTGCAAAACAAAGTCAGATGTCTCACGTTTAAATAGTCTAATAAATATGTTTGATTCTCAGTTATGTTTTATATTCTCTAAAAAAATTAATATACCTTTTTTTTTTACATTAAACCAGGAGAGCATTTGACCACAATGTCACCCACTAGGAAGCTACGATGTGGTCAAAGCTGTAGAACGCTTGCTTGTTTACTTTAATTTTTAAAAAAACAATTAGGTGTGTGGCACGGCAGGAAATACTATTTCTGAAATTTGGCCCGCCTGTTGAAACATTTGGCCCCCCTGCTCTATACCATCAGTTAGACTAAAATGTTAACTTCTCATCATTGTCTAATCAAATCCAATTTTTTTTGTACGAGTACTCCATTTCAGCCTTCGAGATTTCGACTTGGCTATGTAGGGGTGTTTATGGTGTAGCTTGTAGTTTGTATTTCGTACTTTGGGCTGCTTGTTGTCAGCTTCCCGGCTTCTGATGGGTTGATTGCGTTCGTTACAATCTTTACGAGGTTTTTCATGTCTGAACATAGTCGCGCACTTGTTGTGGCTTGCAGTTGTTGTGTGCCCACCCCGGCATACGGTGCTGTTTCCTTCAGGAAGCTTTACCTCTCGTTGTCTATGCTCCAGTAATTGTGATCGTTTGGGCGTCGTCTTGGTCTTCCTTGATTTCGAGTGTTGCGGGTGGTTCGCCAGTTAGATCTTGGTGGGGAGTGATATCGTACTTCCTCTGTTGCTTCTTCTTCTGTCTGTGCTCTTGCATCTTCTGGTTCTGGTGTGGCTGTCTGGGTCTTGGGCAGTGCTAATATCTCTTGTAGAGTACATTCTGTCCTTTCTTTCACATTTTGTATTTTTGAAAGCTGTTCTTCAGTCTCAGCCTTTATAGCAATCATTCGCGCGACATCCGGCTAAATCTTCTTTTGAACGTGCTTCATTTCGTCCAGGATACGCTGAACAGCCGTTATCCACGCTTCTTGCCTTTTTCTCCTTCCATGCTTGATAGCCGTTCTTCAGTCTCCGCCTTTATAGCAGCCATTTGAGTGACAACGTGCTCAATCTTCTGTTGAACTTGCTTCGTTTCGTCCAGGATGCGCTGAGCGGCTGTTATCTGGGTTTCTTGCGTCTTTTCTTTTTCTTCCTCCATGTTGTTGAGCTTCGATCGCAGGTCATTCAGTTGGCCTTCCAGTTGCGCTTTGTCGCTTTTTTGTGAGTCGATTGGTCGCCTCATATTGCCTTCTAGCCTCTTTATGGGGCAGGTTAGTTTTGATGGCGATCTTCATGGCTTCCTTGCTGTCTTGGTCGCAGGGGCAGCCGAGGTACCTGGCGCCGTGGTTGCCGAGGCAGTTGGCGCATTTTCTGTTAGTGTTAGGCCTCCTGAAGTCCTTGTCGATCTTTGCATGCTGGCACTGGCTGTATGGATGAGGTCCAGAGCAGTATCTGAATACTTTCACCTCACTCTTGCAGGTGGCACGGGTGTGCCAAAACTTCTGCAGCACTCTCTGTATGTAGTACTCTGGAACTTGATCTCTCTTGTCCCATCTGATGAATTGAGGAATCACTCGGTCCTCCGATGTTACTATGACGACAGTGGATGGGATGTTGTTCTTTCCGATGATCCACTCGGCGCTGATGATCTTGAGTTTCTTGTTCTCCCTTGTCAGCATTTCCCTGATATGGTCGTTGGTGAGATGGGTCTTGACTCGTTTTCTGTGCCAAACAAAATTTCGGTCCTGACCAAACAAAAATTCATGGCAGAAAATTGGAAGTAGGGGTGTGTTACAATAATGCTTTTAAAATGGTTAAAATGGTAGCAGATATATTGTATTATATATCAAATTAAAGAGGATTGCACAAGGAACATGACAGTGTTAATAATTAATTGATAGGTTACAAATATTATGACAATAATGAGAGGTTTAGTAATAACAATTGAAATTAAAGAGGTAAAAATTATTTAAAAACTGCACGTATCAAGTGTTTTCTATACTCCTCTACTGATAATCCTGTTGAATTTACTGAATAATGAAACAAACACCACTTTTCTTCAACAATATAAACAGAATTGCTCATTAAAACGACCCAAAAAGAAGTTTTGCTGCATATTCTGAACCATGTCTTTTTCACACAAAATTTAGAAAATTCATGGCAGAAAATTGGAAGTAGGGGTGTGTCACAATAATGTTATGAAAATGGTTAAAAATGTAGCAGATATGTTGTATTATACATCAAAATAAAGGGGATTGCACAAGGAACATGTTAGTATTGGTACTATTGTTATAAGTTAGAAATAGAATAAAAATAATAATATAATTTGTAAAATAATTTGGGGAAAAAAATAATATAATAAATATATAATATAATTTAAAAAATTATTTAAAAATTGCACTTACCAAGGGGCTTTGTTATCCTCATCAGCTGCTAATCCTTTGAATTTACTGAACAAACACCACTTCTAAACTATAACCACAATTGCTCCTACGCAATCATCCGAAAAGAAGTTTGGCCGCAGATTCTGAAGCATGTCTTTTTCAGAACAAAATAAGGAAAACACTTGGCAGATTTACATTTAATTACAATTAATATTTACACATGTCTGTTTATTTGTATTTACAATATATGGCAGTCTATTTGTGATAGGCTGCAAAGCAAACTTTGGGGCACAAGTGTGGTCTATTAGTGCAGCCAGAGCTGCACAAAACACAGTCTCTATTGACACCGACAAATTCTATTAAATGCTTGGCTCCTGTCACTCTTTCGACATGATTTCTTGCAACAGACTTTCTGTAATTCTTTGGCAGGCAGAGTGTGGAACTTTCAGGACTAATCTGAGCTGCTTCGCGATGTGCACTTTCAAGTAAACTTTGCTTGAAATCCTTCAATGACAGTTTTTTCCCTCCCGTCTCTGTTTGGCATATGGAATGTAGGATGTGTGCATTGATCTGTGCAATTTCAAAGATCCAGTAGTAGATCTTCTTCCACCACTTAATGGTTTTCCTATCATGGATATTATAATATCCAACCATTTGGTCCATTCTGTCGCAGCCATTCATCGCCATGTTATATTCATGGATCATCTTCGGCTTGCTGAGCGGTTTCCTCATTCCGCTCTCAACAATTCCAACTACAGACTTGGTAGAGACAACAATGCATGGTTTTTTAGCTTTTTTATCTCTCCATGCCACACACAATATTCTATCTCCTTCAAGAAACCACTTCATCTCTTGATGCTGAAGTCGCAAACACTTCAACTCTGGTGGAAAGCCTACTCGGTTGATATTCAGTGTCCCTGTATAATTGAAATTGTTGGAATGCAGATAATCAATCAGAGCTTTCGAAGTGTAGAATCTGTCAGCAAAGATGTGATGGCCAGCTCCGAGAACATTCAGTAGTGTGGCAAACACTTTCACTGCATGAGCAGAGTAGTAATAGTAATTATGACATCCTGACATTCATTGTCAGACACCTCAGCTGATGACGAACTTTCACTGTCATTGTAGGTTCCTCTATCACCACGTGCTGACTCACAGCTAAAACTACTATCTGAATCTTCATTAAAATCTGAATCCATCCATCCATCATGTGCCATGCCGGTAAGCGTGGGCGGTCATGTTCTGCCATCTCACTCGATCACCAGAGTCGTGGATTCAGCTCCGTGTTTCTGTCTCGACCATGCCACAAGGCCAAGCCATCCAGGTACTTGCTTCTAGGTCTTCCCCTTGGTCTGTTCCCCTTGATCTTACCAGTTGTCACCAAATTCTCCAATCCATTTCTTCTCATAACATGCCCAAACAATTTTGACTGTCTACGTCTAATTTCTCTAATCAATTTACGATCTTCATTTGTTTCTTGAAGGACTTGTTCATTGGTCTTTCTGGCTGTCCATGGTATTCTTTGCATTTTCCTCAGAAACCACATCTCTACAGCCATCAGATGTTTTTCATCCTGACTGCTCATTGTCCACGCTTCACATCCATACAAAAGTACAGGTTCAATGTAGCATCTCAACACTCTTTTTCTCGTTTCAATTGACATCTTTTTATTGGTCAATATGTTTTTCATCTTGCTAAAGGCTACTTTTGCCATGGCGATTCTTGTTCTAATCTCTTCAAGGCATCTCCCATCAGATGTTATTACTGTTCCGAGATAATTGTACCTGCTCACTTGTTGAAGAATATTCCCATTTACTTGTATATTACATTGTGGTATTTCGTCCTTCCTAGTGACGACCATAATCTGTGTCTTTTTACAATTTAATTCTAACCCTAGTTGTTCACTGTGTGTAACAATCGCATCTACTAAATTTTGCAGGTCCTGTTCATTGTCTGCAATCAAGACTGTATCATCTGCATATCTAATGTTATTGATGCATCGTCCCCCAATGTTGATTCCTTCCATATCTTCAATATTTCTGAAAATACTTTCACTGTACAGGGAAAACAGATCTGGAGACATTACACATCCCTGTCTCACACCCCTTTTAATAGGCTGATATTGGCTTACTTCATTATCAACTCTTATGGCAGCTTGTTGTTTCCAATATATGTTTTTTACAAGTCTAAGATCTTTTCCATCAATTTGTAGATCTTCAAGCATCCTTATCATGTTGACATGTCTCACTTTATCAAAAGCCTCTTGTGTAGTCAATAAAGCAAAGGTGTAGATCTTTGTTTACTTCTATAGAACGTTCGATTATGTTTCTCAGTATATACACAGCATTTACTGAACCCTTGTTTTCCACAAACCCACATTGTTCTTCTCCTATTTCAGGTTGTATTTTCCTCCTAACTCTTTGCATGATAATTCTTAGCAAAATCTTCGTGATGTGACTCATTATACTAATTGTTCGATGTTGATCACATTCCAAGGCTCCTGATTTCTTTGGGATTGCAATAAATACAGAATTACATAACTCCTGAGGTATATTTCCAGTATCATATATTGTATTAAGCAGACTGGTAACTTGATCTATTCCATATTCTTCTAAAGCATTAATCATTTCTGTTGTGACGCTGTCTGAACCGGGGGTCTTGCCAGATTTCATATGGTTAAGAGCATTCTGAACCTCCATCTTCAAAATTGCTGGTCCTTCATTATTATTTTGAACATCATACTGTTCGTCTCTGTTATCGTCATACAGGTTTTTCACGTAAACTGACCATTCATGTAATATCTGATCTTTTTCTATTATGACTCTTCCATCTTTTGTCTTTAGGCAGCCTGCTGATGTAAGTGTTCTTTGATTAGTAAGCTCCTGAATTCTTTTGTGCATTAGTTTCGCATTGTTACTGTTGTGTTGTTTTTCAATTTCTCTGCAATTTTTCTCAAGCCATGTTTCTTTTGCCTCCTTACACAAGGTTCTCACATTTTCTGTGAATTTCTTCATATTTGGCAGGATTATTTTTGTTCTGTCTTCTTGTTTCCATTAGTTGTAAAATTTCTTCAGTCATCCATGTCTTACGGCCCACTTTCTTTAATTTTGGAATAGTTTTTTCTGCTGCGCAACTGATTGAATTCTTCATCGTTTCCCATTGATCATCTACATCTTGAAACAGGAAATCTGAATCACTATTGTCTAAAACTGTTTCAAACAATAATCTAGCTTGCTCTGATGTCAGTCTACGAGGCCGTATACTCGAGGGCGTTGCCATTCGTGAATACCCAAAACAAACTAATTAAAACTAAAACAACTCACAAATATCAATGGATGAAATTGCTTGACCATACAATGCCGGAAAGAGAAATGTTCCGGGTGTGGGAATTTTCAATTCAACGTCACTTAAAATTGCTGAAGATAGAAGAAATGTATCATATAAACCACTGTTTACAATATGGCGATGGAAGGGCCCGTGGGCGCCACTGACGGTAAATTGTGACGATGTATCATCCATTGGCAGAGAAAGAGTCCCATCGTTTCATAATGCTGTGTCGGGTGGCCTCCAATAAGATGCTGCGGTGAAGCTTGATGTCGGCCATCTCTCCTTGTGTGATTTTCTGCATAAGTGTTGTGGTCTTTGGGTTTTTGTTGATGGAGACCACTCCTCCATCAGGTGTCTTGCGTAGTTGGTAGATGTTGTTTTTTCCCAGGTCGTTTTCCAGCAGCTTGAGTATCTTATCTGTTGGTACACCAACAGTTTGGCTTCTCCCATGCCTGTCTGTTTTAGCAGAAATTTGCCGGTGAAGTCCTCAGTTGTTGTAGTTTCCTCCGGTGTTGAGATCTTTGGTACACTGGGCTGTTTGGTCTTGGTGCTGTTGACAGCTTCACGGCTGCTGCTGGCTTCAGTTAAAGTTGTAGTCTCTGACGTCTGTTGAGCTGCGGGTGCGGCTTCATCTTGTGTAGTAGTGGTAGCTTCATTTAATGTTTCTTCAGGTTCTTTACATAAATAGACACACATAGTATTATTTGGCGCTCAGGGGAGAAGAAGAAGGAAATAGACACTAGAAGACGCACTAGACAACATAAAATTTGAAAGCTATAATAGTTACCAACCGGGATCGAACCTGTCGCCTCCAAATGACGACGGCGCCTCGCTGCAGGAACAAGTGTACTTCGACAGCACACAAATTTATAATGCCATTGAAGATTGCAAGATGTGGAGAAGTATGATCTCCCACGCCAGTCAGTAAGGATGATTTTTTTTCGCTCGCTCACTTTGAAATCAAACGTAGTCCATCACATACTACTAATTCTAGTAGACCACTAAACTGTTAGTATATTAGTACACACGGTAATGTATTAATTCTAGTGCACTGGGCTGATATTTGCATGTGAATAAGCTTTTCCTATTACCAGTGTTCGTCGCCATCAGGCGAACACACTCTGACCTCAGAGGTACTTGTAATTTACATCCCCAAGTAAAGGACTGCAAACTGACTGTGTATGGGTTAAACCCAAGGTCTCAGCATCAGTACACTGGATGTTTAAGAACGATCACTCTTATCCATACGGACCTCCAGAAAGGCTGATGATGATGGTTATGCCATTGCAGTGGAGTTGCCAGATGTACGTGACTTTCCTTACTGTGCCAGGCTGACCCTCTAGAACACACATTTATGCCGTTTATCTGAAAGTAACGGAATCATGATGTCCTGGTAGTGCACAATGGTGTTTCCCTTTGCTTTCAGTAGGGTTGTCTATGAAATAACATCACTAGACTTCAGCTAAAGTTACAAACCTTACAAGATAGCAAGTGGAGAAGTTATGGCTCTTGTACATGTTGATGGTCATATCCTAGAGTTTGGAGGTATTTTACAGAGCTACTATGTAAGTCAAAAACCTAGTACACTTACATATCAACTATCACCCATACTGAAACATCCAAATATACCCATGTTTGCATAACGACAGATAATAAACAGCATATTCACACCAACCCTATGCTATCAATCTCAAACTTGGACTTTATCCAAATCACACTTTCGCACAATCAACACCTGCGAGATGACATGCCTGAGGAGAGCTGCCAACTTAACAATCCGAGACCGAGTAAGAATTGTTATCAGACAGACTGTGGGATCAACACCTTGGGCCACATTTATTGAAAGGCAGAAGCTCAAGTGCATTACATCTAAAGCTATACGAACTAATAATAACAATCTGGAGGACTGAAGAATTACCCATGACTGGAAAGAGTCATTATTGATACCTATCTTTAAGAAAGGAGACAAGTTCCAGTGTGAAAATTATAGAGGAATATCACTACTGTCCACAAGCTATAAGATACTATCCGCAGTATTACTAAATAGACTAAAACCATATTCAGAAGACATATTAGGTGACTACCAGGCGGGTTTTAGACAAAACAGATCAACAATAGATCAGATATTTATCTTACGACAAATAGCCGAGAAACATTGGGAATATAAAAGAGATCTCCATAACATTTTTGTGGATTTTAAAAAGGCTTATGACAGTGTCCATAGGAATAGTCTATGGCAGTGGTTCTCAACCTTTTTTGGTCCGTTCCCCCTGTGACGGGACAGCCCCGGCAGCATCAGAATTACACCAGTTTGAAAGGAATTACAGAGCCCACAATTATTCTATCATTCTCTAAGTAAAAGAATAATTGTCCACAGAAAATAATCTAGTCCCCAACCAAGAAATAAGGAAAAACTAACAGAGATTGAAAATAAGAGAAAATTACATTTTGACAACGCACGCCCCATCATTTCTGTAATGCTAGGTCTGAGAAAGCTTTGATGTCCAGATCAAACGTAAAACCCAGACACCACGGCACCAGTCGGCGGGTGCTATCAAAGGTTGAAAACTCGCTGTTTTCAGTACCAGGGAAGAGAAAGACGGCAAAGTGTGAAATCTGGGCTGGAGACGACGATCGCGGAGCCAGTCAGTTGAGATTGACGTGTTAGTTTAGAATCCTGCGGTTGGAATAGGGACTGACACTTAACACCTTACGGTTAACATGACCTAACGTGTAAACCAGCCACGACATAATGGGAGATAAGAGGGTCATCCAGACCCGTCTGAAATAACATGCGGTAAAAGTCCAGACTTTGGGGAGCCGGGACAACGTCTGTAGTGCCACCACAAAGGAGCAATTAGGACCAGATGCTTAACACTTAACCGCAATACGGCGGCAAAGTAGGAACACATGGCTGACACATTATTGCCAGCAACCCGGGAAGGCTGGTGTTAACGCAGATTGGAATGTAATGACGCAACTTCATTGCCGCCAAAGCATGTTTCATTGTTTCAGGCGTGGCGGGGCCTCGATCAATTTGATTGGCAGAAATAACTACAGTCCATGTGGAAAATAGGTGGAGTTAATTAATATGGGGCATATTAATTAGCCAACGTGGAAACTAGCCAGGGATGAAGAGAATAAAACTACATGCATGGCCAGCAAGACTTCAGACGCAAATTCACAATAGCATTCTTAGGATACCTACTGGAGAAATATTAACATTTCGTTCTGTTGGACTTCTGTACGAAGTCGTATGACAGGATTTCATAGCTATAACCCAGGTAATACCATTACTCTGATTAGTTTGTTTGCTAGTCTGAAGGCTTGTGTAGTTTCCTGTTTCTACATATTCTCCCAAACTTTACACTCGTGGATTTTCTTTTGTACTTAATGTTCCAGTTTGTAGATTTACTATTACACTGTGAACTTTATCTTCTTCTTTCATTCACCACTTGGTTGTCTGATTTGTTGTATGTGATAATTTGGAGAAATCCATTATCCAAGCTACATGAGCGTGTGGCTTATGCATGTACAGGAGATACATTTAAATTCATCCTGTATGATGTTAAACATTGGGGAGACGGATTACTTAGGAGAAATTCCTGAGAGCTACCAGTCTCTTGATAGCGTCCAATTAACATTGATTATTTGGACCAACACTTTGAGTGCCTACCAAGATTGTGGTGAAACCACTTGGTTTGAGGAATGGCACCAGTTCACCTTGTCTGCATGATGTCTGCATGAGGACAGACATGACTTAGGACATTCAATATCCCAGACAGATTCAGGGAAGGCATTTAATGTTCGACAGGATTGTGCGACCAGCCCTTCCGACAAGACAGTATGAATGAATCAGAAAGGGAAAGAGTAAGTGAGGTGAACTTATATGGGAAACACCCCATTACATAAATGTATGTGATGATGTATGTTTTGAGCTATAGATGTTCTAAATGGTTTTATGAATATATATACATATATATTTATTTATTTAGAATTGATATATGTTTATGTAACCTGCCATCATCTATCCTCATACCATCATATATTATGACTTGAATGTATGTTTATATGAATGTATAGTGTCAGGGTCTTAAACCTTGCTCGTTAACCTAACACATGTGAGACAGTACAAGTACAACGTGATTTGACTTAAGACTCAACGACACAACGTTCAATGGATTTATTTACAGATCATATACAGTACGATGATCACTACAAGATATACTTGATACTTCAGTACACTTACATACACAATACAGCTCACAGTCTATCTCTCAAGATGTCCAGAAACTCGACTTTCAGGCACAGCAACCACACAACGCCTTTCTCTCATCATGCGTCCAGTCGAGTCCACGTCCCAGAGCTGTCTGCCTATAGCTCGCAACTTGCCTCCCCACCCCAAGTGGCTTCACGAGGCATGCGTGCGTCTTGCGTCGTCCTTGCCTGACCGCTGGTCGTCTCGTCAGCCAGCAACCTCGCAGGCAGGTAACTACTACTCGCCTGGCGGGCGTAACGAAGTTACGGCATCCCGGCTGGGGACTAAGTCGCCTGGCGGGCGTAACGATGTCACTGCATCACTGCACTACTCTAGACTCTGACATGCTCCCCCGGGCAACTTCATGAAAGATGTCATCTTTCATGTATAATATATGTACATACTGGGTTAATATTTTAACCTTGTCAGAGTCGACCCTTCTGTTGTTATACATTGGTATCAGAATACATAGAAATACACATCTTGACCTAGAAACATATAAGAAATGGAAGTTGTATTCAACGACATGTGGTGTTCAACCTTTAACAGTTGTCAGATTTCATCCTCTCGATGGCTGATTACCTCAATTGCATTATTGACCCAGTCAGATCGGTAGTAACAGCTTCCCAAGCAACTACCTCGCAGCCTCCAAAAAAAAACGTAATAATATGGTTCTTGAAACAAAAACCATCTGGCTAGACCGAAATACGGCTTTTACATAAGTCGCATTAAACGCTCAAACCCTGACCTCATTTGGCCAGGAGCTCTTGTGTTGGTCTGCAATGTCGGTAACACTCTACCATGCTCAGTAGATGGCTTCCTGGTGTGTTAACAATCTGGCAACAACATGGCTAATTATATACAACACATTACCGTATACATTTCAAATTATGGCCCTTTGTGTAATGATGTAATAACAATTAAATGAAAGGGGAATAACTTCAACATTTATGAAATATAATATTTTACAATAATTATTCTATTTCTTAGCGTCATCGCTTGATGTTTCTTCATACTAACGAGAAAAAGTCGGTAGTATGAATACATTAATCAAGATATGATTCTAAGATTACACTACATAAATATATAAATACACAATTCGTGTATTCAAACTTATTGATTCCTAAAGATTTTAGAATCGTCATAGCTTTTTAAACTTTTGTTTGTCGTCTGCTAATTTTGAACTAAATTTCTAACTAATCCGGAAGTACACACGAACGCTAAACAGCTGATGTTGAAACTTGTAGAACACACTTGTTCCGGTCTGATGTAGTTACGGAATGTACAATGTTCTAATCGTTCATGTGTTGGATGTTTCACTGTAAAACCTTCTGGATTTCGATTGACTGCAGTGGTGTAGCTGTCAATGTTCATGTCACGCTTTCACACACGGATTTAAAATATCACTGGAATGTTCCAAACGCAGATACCACTGTCAAATTGGATAGTTCGCTTACGGTAAGTTTTGAGCGAATGTGGCACTGTTCTTGTTTCGTAATATATACAATTAATAAAGTTCGCATTCTACCACACACTCCACAATTATATACGACAATCACTACATTAATTAGTAAAATAAGAACACTATATATATTGGGAGTAACCCCTATCACATCACATCGTAGACATTACACAGCTTTTTGTGAATGGAGAAAAAAATATTCACTGATGGATGGCTGTGTTGATCTGAGTGTATTTTACACACTGCACTCAGACATTGGTGCTTACTGGGTCGGTCGGACAACGGGACAAAAGATCGGCAATCGTGTTGGTTCTGCCTGGGATATGTTGAAACTCGAAGCTGTAATCTTGGAGCTTAAGAGACCAGCGCGCTACCATTTGGTTTGAAGGTACACCTGAATTTATAAATCGCAATGGACTGCTGTCAGATTCCACAATGAAATGGCGTCCTAGAAGGAATCTGGACAATTTAGTTATACCCACCACTAGAGCTAGGGCTTCCAACTGAGGTATTGACCAAGCCCGTTCTCTGGGTTTCAATTTCCTGGATACGAAGTACACAGGATGAAGGATGTTATTATGCTCCTGCAACAAGACCGCTCCAATCGCCACGGAGCTCGCGTCTGTACGTAATCTGAAAGGTAATTGAAGATTGGGCAATTTCAGGATAAGATTATTTAAGCTATTATCAGAAAAACACGCTAATACTTTTTGGAATGCAAATTTTAGGCATTCATTGCTTACAATTTTCTCCGGTTTATCTTTTGTTAGTAAGTTAGTAAATACTTCGGTCAGTTCAGAAAAATCAGGTATGAACTGCCTGTAATATTTTATAAGTCCCAACAAACTTCTGACTTGCTTTTTCGTAGTCGGAAGTGAGAGTTTTAGTATCTTGGACACAATGTTATCGTCCGTCGTGACAAAGCCATTGGATATTTTGTACCCCAAGAAAGATATTTCCTGGTAGGCTATGTCTACTTTTGCCGGCTTTACCGTCAGTCCGTGCTGTCTAATGCGTTCAAATGTCTGTTCTAATGTCTTTATGTGGTCTGTCATCGTCTCTGTGTGAACACAAATGTCGTCTATATAGCAAATTATGTTCGGTATATATCTACTAGTGGAAGTCGTGTCATACGTACGAATGTTGCTGGGGCATTGACAAGCCCAAATGGAAGTTTGCACCATTCGTACAGTCCCCAAGGTGTGGCAAATGCTGTCAGATGTATGCTCTGTTCGTCTACCACTATTTGCCAATAGCCTTTAGTCATGTCTACCTTCGTAAAGAACCTAGCGTCTGTCAGTTCTGTCAGTAGATCGTCAGAGTTTGCCATTGGCTCCAGATCTAGAAGAGTTATCTTATTAAGTTTCCTATAGTCGACACAGAGTCTTATCGTGTTGTCCTTTTTGCGTACAATGACCATTGGAGATGAGAAATTTGATTGGGATCGTCTGATGATGTTGTTTTTCTCTAAGTCAATGATCTCTTGATGTAAGTGTTCTTTGTAATGCACTGGAATGGTGTATGGTCTGCATTTTATGGGTGTATTTGACGTGAGTGTGATGTGATGTTGTACTAACTCTGTTTGTCCTGGGTTGTTGGAGAAGATGGTGTTGTACTTTTGTATGAGCTGTTTGCAACTGTCTGTTTCTGCTTGAGTTAACTTTGGGTTGATCTTAATTTCCTTCAAGCAGTTCGTAGTGTCTAATGCAGGTGTTGGAATTTCGTCACTAGCCTCGTCGTCTTCGTGGTCTATTATCACTGTACATGCTGTTGTATCGTCTTGTTCGTTGTCTCTGTTGTGATATGGTCTTAGCATATTTATGTGGAATATTTTGTGTTTGTCTTTTATTTGGATCTCGTAGTCTACAGGTGAAATCTGTCTCGTCACTTTAAAAGGTCCCTGCCAAGAATCAGTCAATAAGTGTCTGTCACTAGGTAGTAAAAGAAGAATGTCCTGTCCAGGTGTCAACGTTATTGTCCTGTTACCTTTGTCAGCATATTGTCTATATGTAGCACCAGATAATTTTAGTGCATTCTTTGCAATTATACAAGATTTGATGATTCTTTCACGCAATGATGTAACGTATACGTATGATGATATGGGTTTCAGTACTGGAGTGGAGTCAGTTAACATTTGATGATAAATAGTTAATGGGCCACGTGGTTTGGCACCGTAGATAAGTTCAAAAGGAGAGAAACCTGTACTAGAATGTGGTACCTCGCGATAAGCAAAAAGAATAGCAGGTAGATATACGTCCCAGTTATTGGGGTGCTCTTGCGTGACTTTTGCAAGCATGTGCTTTAAATCGCCGTTAAATTTTTCTATAATTCCACTAGAATGAGGATGGTACGGGGAATTGAAACATTGCTTCACTCCCAACATTTTGGTGAAAGCTTGAGTAGATGCGGCGATAAACTGAGTGCCCCTATCTGATTGGATAGTGTCTGGAAATCCTATCCGAGAAAATATATGGAAGAAAACTTCCATTATATCATTGGCAGTTATGTTCTTAAGCGGAATCGCTTCCGGTCAGCGGCTACATTGATCAATGACAGTTAGAATATATTTATTCCCTCTAGTTGTTGTATGATTAAGAGGGCCCACTATGTCGACAGATATTTTCTCAAAAGGTCGACTGGCTAAGTCAGTAACTTGTAACTTTGCCTGTGGGTGTTTACCTTTTTTTTTACCAGTTTGTGGCAGATGTCACAACTTCTGCAATATAGTGTAATGTCATTGCAAAATTTGGGCCAATGAAACTGTGTTAATAATCTTGATCTGGTCTTAGCGTATGCCATATGCCCTGCAAGAGGTATATCATGGGCAAGATGTAAGGCTTGCTTACGATAATTAGTTGGCAAAACAGTTTGCTCTGTTGTGTTGTCACCTCTGGTATAATACCTAGTGAGGATACGATTTTTCACAGCAAAATGCCATTTTGCATTCTTGGTTACCTTTGGCATTTGGCCGATCAGATTAAAATATTTTGACAATGAAGGATCAGCCTTTTGAGCTGTTACAAACGTCTCCTTCATGGTGTTAGTAGGTAGTGGTACTGGGCTAAGCATTTGTATAGCCTCAGTTTGATTACTTTCATCTTGCACTCTAGCAGGAGATCTGGTTACTGCGTTCACACATTCAATGATATCAGATGGTGATGAAACAATGTTATCAATGATGCCATGAGATCTTAGTGCTACATTAGCTACCATACATTCATTAGGTGGTGTAACATTATCAATGATGACATTTGATGGTGATGTTATGCTATCATCAATACAAAGAGATGTTATGTCATGAGGTTTATCATTCACCTCTGGTAAATTTCCAATTATAATATCACACACCGGGTTTGTTAATGCAGCGCACTTTACTTTCCCAGTGAGGAAAGGTGTTTCAATATATGCCCATGCTAGTGGGTACTTTTCAATATTGCCTGAGAATGTTCTGCATGTTACGTGCCTGCCTGTATAGTCTGTAGGCATAATGAACGTTCTCTTCAGACCAATAAGTGAGCTTCCCGTGTCCGGAAGGACTGTAGCAGACTTGCCATTCACATATCCGTGATGGATGTTTATCCTGCCTTTGGAATCTACTACCAAATTAGTTTCTTCATTGGCAATAGGAATGGAGTGGCCGCATGTTAAAATGCCATCTTCATAAAAGGTGTTACAAACAGTACATTTATTTGCGTTAAACATATCAAAAGCCTGTGCTGAGTTCACAGGATGTTTCTCTGATTGTTCTTCATCTGACGATGAACTGTCAAACAAGGCGGCATTTGCTTTGTTGGTCATTTGCCTACCTTTACAATCATGGCGATAATGTCCGTACGTTTTACAGAGGAAACATTTACGCAAATTTCTGAAGGATCTACGCTCCTTATCTTGTCTGTTTACCATGTTTTGTAGATAAGTATTATATGCGGGGTTCTTGTCGCACATCTCACCTTGATGATGTGAAAATTTACAATATTTACAGTGATTATACTTCTCAGATGTAGGCCTCTGAGGTTTCTGCCTACTATAGGGTTTGTCATAGTTAGCCGATGCTACAAAATTTATGTCAGTAGCTTCACTGGCAAAACAATGTTTGTTGGCTGTGTAATAAGCCGACCCACGTCTCTCAATCTCATCTACACTGGTGCATTCATTCTCCTGCAAAAATTTTGAAAATGCTGATGGAATGGATGAAATGACTTTATCTCTGATGATCAGATCTTCTAATCTTTGATAGTTCTTGTCAATTTTAGCTGCTGAAGTCCATTTGGTAAATATATCTCGGACTAAGCAGAGGTAATCAGAGAACGTTTGAGTTGGTTTTGGGCTCAACTTGCTGAATTGTTCTCTGTAACCTGCCTCATCTAACATAAAATGTGCCATACTCTTTGATTTCAGATAATGGTAATCTTTTCTGAGGTCTTTGGGGATGGTCTCAATGACTTTAAGAGGCTCCCCTGATAAACTCCTCATATAAATAATATTCCATTCAGACAGTGGAACCTGGTAATGGTCCATTAAAGTCTCAAAATTTTGGGTAAAGGCTGCGATGCAGTCACCCGAGGTATAATTACGTACACTACCTTGATATTTCTTGTACTGGTTTTCTTTCTCCAGTCTCTCAGATTTCTTAGACTCTTTGTTAATGGCAGTCTCAGTATCAAGTTGTTTCATCTTTAACTGTACCTCCAGTTCTTCTCTCTTACTCTGAGCTGCTATTTCTGCCTTCTTAAGTTCAATATCTAATTCGGCTTGTTTGGTAGCTCTTTCAGTCTCTGCCTGCTTTAATGATCTTTCAGCTGCTCTTTCTTCACGCTCGTGGTATTCAGAGTATTTCTTCTCACTCCACTTTGTTAACTCATCACCTGTTAACTGTAACTTTAACCCCATATCGATGAAATCATTTAATGAAGACATGATGGAAACTGCAAATGAAATACCAATCACACAATTTGTTACAATGTGGTTAGTAAAGTAAACAATTTACAATCGTGTTCTATTGACAATACGTGCCTAAATTTGCATCCTAAAGTATATGAAAAGAAAAATATACTCAAGTGCCCTGGATGCGGTGAAGAACGGTTGGAAATCGGGCTAGGAACTGTAGGGTCGCTACTTCGAAACACAAATGACCTCTACGGGCAAGGGTTTCAGATGGTACGGAAAACCTGCTTTGTTTTTAGAGGAAATAAATTAGCGTCTATTTGATGTGGTGTGCCTGCTTGTCACTAAGTATTGATTAGGTTTGTATGGCGTTGAGTGTAATTGTAGGTCGTAATTTTGTCAGTCAACAATTTTTTTTTTTCAAAACAAAGTCACTTTCTTTCCCAAAACTTTCTGCTTTCCACAACTCACTTCACTAAGACAATCTACATATATCTCAACACTCTACAACATTGATGACACATCACTTACATCAAGATGACATTCAGTAAGGACATAGACATCAAGTTTACAAGATGGCGACAAGGTCACAATGGCGACAAGATCACAATGTCGACAAGGTCAAAACGGTGACAAGTTCAAAAATCACATTTGTTTTACACGTTTACAAGATCAAACAATATGTATGCACTGTACGTTTACAACTAGTCTCCATGTTTAACCAATGTAGTAATATATCCAAATGAGCCTTCAACAATCACATTTACATGTACTATAAAGTTTGACAACAATTCTAAGTTAACAAACTCTAGTTTTAAATGTTAATCACATAAACACGTTCATTTCAAAGCCGGACGAATGCCACCACGTCCACACATGTCAGGGTCTTAAACCTGGCTCGTTAACCTAACACATGTGAGACAGTACAAGTACAACGTGATTTGACTTAAGACTCAACGACACAACGTTCAATGGATTTATTTACAGATCATATACAGTACGATGATCACTACAAGATATACTTGATACTTCAGTACACTTACATACACAATACAGCTCACAGTCTATCTCTCAAGATGTCCAGACACTCGACTTTCAGGCACAGCAACCACACAACGCCTTTCTCTCATCATGCGTCCAGTCGAGTCCACGTCCCAGAGCTGTCTGCCTATAGCTCGCAACTTGCCTCCCCACCCCAAGTGGCTTCACGAGGCATGCGTGCGTCTTGCGTCGTCCTTGCCTGACCGCTGGTCGTCTCGTCAGCCAGCAACCTCGCAGGCAGGTAACTACTACTCGCCTGGCGGGCGTAACGAAGTTACGGCATCCCGGCTGGGGACTAAGTCGCCTGGCGGGCGTAACGATGTCACTGCATCACTGCACTACTCTAGACTCTGACATATAGACATATGTGTTTGAGATGTGTAGACGTAGATACTACCCATCTCCGTTCGTTTCATTCCAGATCTCTTAGGAGCAATGGACAGTCAACAACCCATATCAGGACGTGACTTAGCCTTGTGAAGGGATCAATTTGGACTCCTTCAATCTGACAGTGAACTGCGTCTCACTGGGGGGAAGCATGACCTATGTGACCTCTTAAGTTACGTATACCATATTATAATCATCATCATCATCATATGATCATCAAGACTAGAAATAATAAACACAGTTGTTGTATTTTAAAACTCAATTTGTCCGTATAATTCTAAATGTTTATAAATGTTTGTGTAGCGTAATCAAGTACACACATTATTATATCATTTAGTGGGGGTTCAAACACATTGTCCAGAAGGGGGAATATATGTCAGGGAGGTACTTTGCCTATGCAGTCATAAGTAACCAGATTACGTTGCATAACTTAACTCCTCCTTTCTCACTTCTGGTGATACCAAGTACAGCCAAATCTATATAGATATATTCTATCTTCAACGAGCCACTTCTTGGCTGTTTTCTTGAGTATCAGGGACGGTGTCTTAAATCAGCATAAAAGACTCTAGTTCCATGTTTTCTCTCTGGGATCTGGGGTGGTAATTAGTCCCATCTGACAGAGGTAAGGGATCTCAAACTGCACCCAGAACTAAACCCCAGTAGGAGAAAATGATTTTGGCTGAGTGGTTGCCCAACCGGGAGCTACCTCAAGCCAGTTGGTGATATATTGGTTTGCTCGTCCGCTATAGAATCCAGAGTAAACCCTAGAACACTTTGGTTCGCTCACAAGGAACGAACCTATTTCAAATCTGTTAGTCTGGTATTATTCTGGTTTTGCCCGGGGATAGAACCTAAGTCATTCTCACTTACATTCTTAGCAGCATTAGTTAGTTATTATTTATTTCTAACGTATTAGCTTGCTCGATCGTAAGCAAGATTTTGACATATTAGGAATTCTCATCCATGAGAGAATCAGAGAATAAATTCTAGACTATTGATTTTCATAAACCATTCTTTCATTCTTCACCCATTACATTTGATAAGTATTAACTTATGAATTTGTTTCTAGAGAAGTTTGTAGAATTTAAATAACTTGTTAAAAAGTTAATAACGGATAATATCATATGAGTTAATATACATCATTCACCACTGTAGAATTAATAATCACATTAATTAGTGATATTAATTAGTTTATTGATGATTTACTTGATGATTTTTTGATTACATGCTTTATCATTTGATTTAATCATAAATAATTTGATAATGCTTAGTTAATTCAGTGTATGACGGACTGCTTTGCATCAACTCTCTCACTCAAATTCACTACTATCATTCTCATAGCAGTGTATGTTCCTCTTGTCACTATCCTGCTCTACTATAAATTTGACTAGCTCTATGTAGGGTAATATGATAATTACTTGCCTGAATTTAAGCTGAGAAGAGATCATGGATGCACGCACAGATTTCTTTGAGTCCGCTAGAGGATGGGGCATAAGGCTCGGCTTAATAGGAGAGAAGCTAGAACTATTTATTAGAGATGAAATGGATTGGTGGGACAAAGAAGATGAGCAGATGATGAAAAGACTTGCAGAATTAGAAGCAGATATGCGTCACAAAGCTGAAGAAGATGAGATTAAGAAGAAGCAAATTGAAATACTGAACGTGGAGGAATCTACCAGCTCGACTGAGGAAAAGCCAATCACTCAAGCCGAAACTCTGATAGAAAGCAGGGAAGCTGACCGTCACAAAGAAGAGGCATGCATTCCTTCGCAAATCCCCATGGCTCAGAAAAACAAAAACTTGCGCACAGAAAGGCAGATGCTTCCCTCTATTCCGAAAAATAAACGGAATAGGAATAAATGTACCCAGAGTACAATAAACAGTCACAAACGTGATAAATGTTTACAGCGCAATAAAAGCGGATTAGCTGGCTTGGCAACCCAGCAATCTCAGGAGCTTCCTAAGACTTCCCAAAGGAGAAAAATCCAGGAGGAGGAGGATCTGAGGAAAACTATTAAAGAGATCGAAGGCGAGACCTTACCCGACTCTTTATTCCCTTCAGTTCAGAGAAACTAGGAGTGGAAATGAATTCAGGCTGAGACTGGAATGGATGTAAAACAGGATTCCATTGTTTCTCACGGTGTGGCCACACAAGATGAAACAATTATCAGTATGAATTACTTATCTCAGGTGGGAGATGACATTGAAAATGACACCCTACAACATTCACTTCGATTGGATTTGGCACAAGAAAACCAGACCAGGGAGAGAATACCTCAATTGGACTTGGCACAAGAGAGCCCGGTCATGGAGGACAAACAAGACACGGAGGAGAATTCTTACGATGTCAGTATCTTGGAGTCTTTCAAAAGGAAATTCAAGATAAAGAAAGCATTCATGTAGATTATACTACGGACTCTGATTCAGGGACGATAATCATGTTTGCTACCAACAAAGAAGAAAATACTTCTTTGGACAAGGATGAAGGTAATACCTATCATCAACACAGCTGAAGCTAACAGGGGATCACAAATGATTGACTCTGCAGCGGAACAAGCCAGGAGCGGTTGTTATACTCAACACTCAGGGTCCTTGTTTACCTTTCACTTCAACCAATGATTGGATGTGTAGAACAGCTGTTTATGTATACTTCTACAAGGAGTGATACAAATTCACAGTTCTTGGGGAACCACAGGATTTCTCAAAACTAGACAACTTCTACTAGCCTAATACTTTCAAACACAGATTCACAATGGAACTCTGTTGGAGAGGAACTCACTCAGATACAGAATTATCCATGGAAGAAAACTCTTAAATCAAGAGGTAGTAAACTGACATCCTACCAAGAAAGAGGCAAGTATGAGTTGAATGCACATCATAAAATTATGATGTTTAGCCAATTTCCTGCCAAAAGGAGGATATTAAAGGATTTTATTATGATCTTTGGCCGACGGAGGAAAAGAAAATGGAGCAACATTACTGCGACCAATTCTTTTAAGAAAACACTGATGGCACTTCCTCTGCTTATAGGACAAGGGCCAGAAATTGAGTGGACAATAACAATCTCTCTGCGGCGCAGGAGAATCTTGTTATACATTTTGCAATTTCCCGGCTGGGAAAAAGTAAAACCTCCAGAGGACAGGACATTACCGAGCAATAGCCCGGAAATCCGACACCACACCAGGAGCAAAGATTTGCAAGATTTATCCTGGGATGATGGACATGGTATGTCTTTTTGGACTCACCGGACAACCCACTGCAACAAGGAATATTGGGAACCCAGACTTGGAGGCAGTTCCAAAAGGGAGAGAACTTAGATACATTCTTGAATGCTGCCGAGGCTCTGTTATAGGCTTCATTAATGAACCTACTTAAATTGGGGAGCTATGTGACGGGACAGCCCCGGCAGCATCAGAATTACACCAGTTTGAAAGGAATTACAGAGCCCACAATTATTCTATCATTCTCTAAGTAAAAGAATAATTGTCCACCAGAAAATAATCTAGTCCCCAACCAAGGAATAAGGAAAAACTAACAGAGATTGAAAACAAGAGAAAATTACATTTTGACAACGCACGCCCCATCATTTCTGTAATGCTAGGTCTGAGAAAGCTTTGATGTCCAGATCAAACGTAAAACCCAGACACCACGGCACCAGTCGACGAGTGCTATCAAAGGTTGAAAACTCACTGTTTTCAGTACCAGGGAAGAGAAAGACGGCAGAGTGTGAAATCTGGGCTGGAGACGACGATCGCGGAGCCAGTCAGTTGAGATTGACGTGTTAGTTTAGAATCCTGCGGTTGGAATAGGGACTGACACCTAACACCTTACGGTTAACATGACCTAACGTGTAAACCAGCCACGGCAGAATGGGAGATAAGAGGGTCATCCAGACCCGTCTGAAATAACATGCGGTAAAAGTCCAGACTTTGGGGAGCCGGGACAACGTCTGTAGTGCCACCACAAAGGAGCAATTAGGACCAGATGCTTAACACTTAACCGCAATACGGCGGCAAAGTAGGAACACATGGCTGACACATTATTGCCAGCAACCCGGGAAGGCTGGTGTTAACGCAGATTGGAATGTAATGACGCAACCTCATTGCCGCCAAAGCATGTTTCATTGTTTCAGGCGTGGCGGGGCCTCGGTCAATTTGATTGGCAGAAATAACTACAGTCCATGTGGAAAATAGGTGGAGTTAATTAATATGGGGCATATTAATTAGCCAACGTGGAAACTAGCCAGGGATGAAGAGAATAAAACTACATGCATTGCCAGCAAGACTTCAGACGCAAATTCACAATAGAATTCTTAGGATACCTACTGGAGAAATATTAACATTTCGTTCTGTTGGACTTCTGTACGAAGTCTATGACAGGATTTCATAGCTATAACCCAGGTAATACCATTACTCTGATTAGTTTGTTTGCTAGTCTGAAGGCTTGTGTAGTTTCCTGTTTCTACATATTCTCCCAAACTTTACACTCGTGGATTTTCTTTGTACTTAATGTTCCAGTTTCTAGATTTACTATTACACTGTGAACTTTATCTTCTTCTTTCATTCACCACTTGGTTGTCTGATTTGTTGTATGTGATAATTTGGAGAAATCCATTATCCAAGCTACATGAGCGTGTGGCTTATGCATGTACAGGAGATACATTTAGATTCATCCTGTATGATGTTAAACATTGGGGAGACTGACTACTTAGGAGAAATTCCTGAGAGCTACCAGTCTCTTGATAGCGTCCAATTAACATTGATTATTTGGACCAACACTTTGAGTGCCTACCAAGATTGTGGTGAAACCACTTGGTTTGAGGAATGGCACCAGTTCACCTTGTCTGCATGATGTCTGCATGAGGACAGACATGACTTAGGACATTCAATATCCCAGACAGATTCAGGGAAGGCATTTAATGTTCGACAGGATTGTGCGACCAGCTCTTCCGACAAGACAGTATAAATGAATCAGAAAGGGAAAGAGTAAGTGAGGTGAACTTATATGGGAAACACTCCCATTACATAAATGTATGTGATGATGTATGTTTTGAGCTATAGATGTTCTAAATGGTTTTATGAATATATACATATATATTTATTTATTTAGAACTGATATATGTTTATGTAACATGCCATCATCTATCATCATACCATCATATATTATGACTTGAATGTATGTTTATATGAATGTATAGACATATGTGTTTGAGATGTGTAGACGTAGATACTACCCATCTCCGTTCGTTTCATTCCAGATCTCTTAGGAGCAATGGACTAGTCAACAACCCATATCAGGAAGTGACTTAGCCTTGTGAAGGGATCAATTTGGACTCCTTCAATCTGACAGTGAACTGAGTCTCACTGGGGGAAGCATGACCTATGGGACCTCTTAAGTTACGTATACCATAGTATATTCATCATCATCATCATATGATCATCAAGACTAGAAATAATAAACACAGTTGTTGTATTTTAAAACTCAATTTGTCCGTATAATTCTAAATGTTTATAAATGTTTGTGTAGCGTAATCAAGTACACACATTATTATATCATTTAGTGGGGGTTCAAACACATTGTCCAGAAGGGGGAATATATGTCAGGGAGGTACTTTGCCTATGCAGTCATAAGTAACCAGATTACGTTGCATAACTTAACTCCTCCTTTCTCACTTCTGGTGATACCAAGTACAGCCAAATCTATATAGATATATTCTATCTTCAACGAGCCACTTCTTGGCTGTTTTCTTGAGTATCAGGGACGGTGTCTTAAATCAGCATAAAAGACACTAGTTCCATGTTTTCTCTCTGGGATCTGGGGTGGTAATTAGTCCCATCTGACAGAGGTAAGGGATCTCAAACTGCACCCAGAACTAAACTCCCAGTAGGAGAAAATGATTTTGGCTGAGTGGTTGCCCAACCGGGAGCTACCTCAAGCCAGTTGGCGACAGCCCCCTTCACCATATTTTTGGGATGTCATTCCCCCCCCCCCCACTCACCATATTTTAGGTCATCATTCCCCCCCCCCCATTACCATATTTTTAGAACGTCATCCCCCCCCCTTTTGTATTTCCTCCCTAAAAATGTCCCCCTGCCCCTACACAGTATACGTAATAATTGAAGCTAAATGTAATAGCACATACTAAAACAAGTCTAGACATGTACATGTAAATGTGATTTGCTGATCTACTTACGTTATAAAATGAATTTAAGAAGGGTGATGCGTACAGAAGCGTAAAGTATGAAAGCAAAAACAAGATCAAGTAATCGGTTCTTGTATTAACGTGATCTTGAAATAATCTTCATTCCCCCCCCTGGAAACTCCAAAATTCCCCCCTGGAGGGGGGGGGGGGGGGGGAAATTCCCCACCGGTTGAGAACCACTGGTCTATGGAATGCTATGCGGGAATTTGGAATACCAAGGAAGTTAATCAACATGACCAGACTATGCATGGAAGATACTTATAATATAGTAACATATAAAGGCAGGAAATCAGACCCTTTCTAAATAACATCTGGCTTGAAACAGGGTGATGCACTATCACCGATACTCTTCAATCTGGCTCTAGAGAAAGTTGTAAGGAGGGTAAAGGAGGAATGTGATATTGGAGGAACATCCAAGCTGCTTGGTTATGCAGATGATATAGATAATATAGGGGAAAATGAACAAAAGACATTGGAAATATTAACTCACTTAAAGGAAAAAACCCAACAGATGGGGCTGGTTATCAACCAAGAAAAGACAGAATATATGGTAATTTCAAGAGAAGGAATGGCTAAAAACGCTGGACACATACAAATAGATAATGTATGACCATTAAAATGACCTGGGTACAATCTTCAACTGCTCCAACATCATAAGGGAAGAAATACAAACTAGAATCAATTCTGGAAATAAGATATACTATGCACTACAACATCTACTAAAATCAAAGGCGCTATCTCGTAACACTAAGATCGCAATATACAAAACACTGATCAGACCAGTTGTGCTGCATGGCTCTGAAACCTGGAGTACAACGAAAGGAGACAAAGTCTTGCTACAAACCTTTTAGAACAAAGTTTTAAGACACATCTTTGGACCCATTAGGGATACACAAAGTGGAGAGTGGAAAAGAAGAAGTAACAAAAACATTTATGATCTGTTTAAGTCCCCGCTAATCACTGGTATCATGAAGGCTAACATACTACAATGGCTGGGGCATATAGAAAGAATGGAAGATAATAGGGAAATAAAAATCGCTTACACTCAGGAAATAAATGACCGTAGACCCCGAGGTAGACCAAGAAGACGGTGGAGAGATAATATATATACAGACCTACAAGCACTTGGAATCAATGACTGGCAAGAGAAGGTCAACCAGAGAGACGAATGGAGATGGATTGTATCTGCAGCAAAGAACCTCAATGGCTGAGTGAACTTATATGGGAAACACCCCATTACATAAATGTATGTGATGATGTATGTTTTGAGCTATAGATGTTCTAAATGGTTTTATGAATATATATACATATATATTTATTTATTTATAACTGATATATGTTTATGTAACCTGCCATCATCTATCCTCATACCATCATATATTATGACTTGAATGTATGTTTATATGAATGTATAGACATATGTGTTTGAGATGTGTAGACGTAGATACTACCCATCTCCGTTCGTTTCATTCCAGATCTCTTAGGAGCAATGGATAGTCAACAACCCATATCAGGAAGTGACTTAGCCTTGTGAAGGGATCAATTTGGACTCCTTCAATCTGACAGTGAACTGCGTCTCACTGGGGGAAGCATGACCTATGTGACCTCTTAAGTTACGTATACCATAGTATATTCATCATCATCATCATATGATCATCAAGACTAGAAATAATAAACACAGTTGTTGTATTTTAAAACTCGATTTGTCCGTATAATTCTAAATGTTTATAAATGTTTGTGTAGCGTAATCAAGTACACACATTATTATATCATTTAGTGGGGGTTCGAACACATTGTCCAGAAGGGGGAATATATGTCAGGGAGGTACCTTGCCTATGCAGTCATAAGTAACCAGATTACGTTGCATAACTTAACTCCTCCTTTCTCACTTCTGGTGATACCAAGTACAGCCAAATCTATATAGATATATTCTATCTTCAACGAGCCACTTCTTGGCTGTTTTTGAGTATCAGGGACGGTGTCTTAAATCAGCATAAAAGACTCTAGATCCATGTTTTCTCTCTGGGATCTGGGGTGGTAATTAGTCCCATCTGACAGAGGTAAGGGATCTCAAACTCAAATAATTATTGTTATACGGACAAATCGAGTTTTAAAATACAACAACTGTGTTTATTATTTCTAGTCTTGATGATCATGGAGATGGATTGTATCTGCAGCAAAGAACCTCAATGGCTCAGAACGCTGAAGAAGAAGAAGAAGAAGAAGAAGAAGAAGAAGAAGAAGAAGAAGAAGAAGAAGAAGAAGAAGAAGAAGAAGAAGAAGAAGCTCAAGTGGTTTGGCCATGTCGTTGGAATGTAACACCATCAACTACCAACTGGCCTTACATTGTACAATCACATGGAATTACCACTATCCAGTGCCGCCCATCGGGCACTGTAGCGCAAATTATTCCTCCCCATGACGCTTGGCGGCAAAAGTGGAAGATGATGATGAAGATGAATCTCACTATTGTTCATTGTCCTTTATGTAATTATTAATAAATCATCTCAAATGTGTTCAAAATTCTGAACAACTATTTTATTCAGTATGACAAGCGTGCACAAGATTACTCAGGTTATTCCAATACAGACAATTTACATGTATGTCATTTTATAAACAATTATGGCTGTTCTCATTTGTCAATACATACTATCAGATGTTGCCACACACAAAAAGTTGTTAGAAATAAATTTATTCACTAATGTGAGATTGTGCTTCATAAAAGTTTTTAAAAAATTATTGTTTCAACACATTTATATATCACATTTATTCTTATCATTCAATCAGATCAGAGGCCAAGACAGTTATCATTATCTAAGAAATATAACAACTTGAAAAAGTTTATGAGCTTCCAGAAAGTAGAGTCGTATCAAAATCCTGACAAAGGCACAAAGAGAAAAGCCACTACAAGTAAGTCACTAAAGTAAAGGACCGTTTAAGATGCCAGGAGGTGTGATGGGTTTATGGTGCCAGCCACACAATTTATAGACCAATCAGTCCAGCCCCCCGAAAGCATAAAGACTGGTTTGATGAAAATTCCGAAGACATCAACCAATTGCTGGCCGAGAAACATCTTCTCCTCAAGGCACATTTGAATGACCCAAAGTCAACATCAAAAAAAGATGCTTTCAAGAACATTCAGAGAGTAGTGCAGCAGAAACTTCGGCACATGCGGGACTTCTGGCTGAGCAGCAAAGCTGATGAAATTCAGGGCTTTGCTGACAGACACGATATGAAAAACTTCTACGACTCACTGAAAGCGGTCTATGGTCCTTCATCACCAGGCATAGTTCCCCTCCTCAGTGCAGACGGGGGAACATTGGTCACCGATAAGAAAGAAATCCTCCAACGCTGGGCAGAGCATTTCAGCAAAATCTTAAATGCAACTTCCTTCTTCGATGATGAAACCATCAATTGCCTTCCTCAAGTTCCCACCAATGAGACTCTTGATGACCTGCCAACCATAGTGGAAATAAACAAAGCCATCCAGCAACTCTCCAGCGGCAAGGCACCTGGTCCTGACTCCATCCCAGCAGAGATATACAAGGCAGGTGGGCCGGTCCTAACAGAGCAGCTTCACCAAGTCTTCACAAACATATGGATGAACGAGACCATGCCACAAGATTTTAAGGACGCGTCAATAGTCCACCTTTACAAACGTAAAGGAAACCGCCAATCCTGTGACAACCACCGAGGCATCTCCTTGCTTTCAATTGCAGGGAAGATACTCGCCAGAATTCTTCTCAATCGCCTCACAGCCCATCTCGATCAAGGTCTTCTTCCTGAGAGTCAATGTGGCTTCAGAAAAGAACGTGGAACTGTTGACATGATTTTCGCTGCAAGGCAGCTGCAAGAGAAATGTCAGGAACAGAACTGCGAAATGTTCTCCACTTTCATTGACCTTACCAAGGCTTTTGATACAGTCAGCAGAGAAGGACTGTGGAAGATTATGGCAAAATATGGCTGTCCACGAAAGTTTGTCCAAATAGTGCGGCTATTTCATGACGGCATGCAGGCAAGAGTACAGGAAAATGGTGAGCTGTCTGAACCCTTTCCTGTCACCAATGGAGTGAAGCAAGGATGTGTCCTGGCACCAACACTGTTCAGCCTCATGTTTTCAGCCATGTTGATGAATGCCTTCGAGAACGACGACATTGGAATAGACATCAACTACCGTATGGATGGAAAGTTATTCAATCTCAGAAGGCTGAAAGCTAAAACCAAAATTAACAGTGGCACCGTCAGAGAGCTCCTGTTTGCTGATGATTGCGCTCTATACGCCAACTCAGAGGCGGACATGCAACATAATGTTTCAGCTTTCTCACATGCCTGTGCCAACTTTGGGCTCAATATCAACTTGGAGAAGACTGTAGTTATGTACCAGCCAGCTCCAGGGAATAATCACACTGTGCCGAATATCAAAGTGAATGATCATAGACTAAGTGTTGTGGACAAATTTACCTATCTTGGCAGCACCCTGTCACAAGCTGCCACAATCGATGACGAAATGAATGCAAGAATCTCCAAGGCCAGTGCAGCCTTTGGCAGACTGTACAAGAATGTATGGGATAGAACTGGAATAAGCCTGCAAACAAAGCTAAAAGTCTACAAAGCAGTTGTATTATCCACACTGCTATATGCTTGTGAAACCTGGACTGTTTATCAGCGACACGCTAGGAAATTAAACCACTTCCACACAGTCTGCCTAAGGAAGCTACTGAAGATTAAATGGCAAGACAAGATTCCAGACACTGAAGTCCTAGAAAGAGCATCCATGCCCAGTATCCACACTCTACTGATGAAGAATCAGATTCGCTGGGCTGGTCACCTGACTCGCATGCCAGATCACAGGCTCCCTAAACGAATTTTTTACAGCGAACTGCGTTGTGGTAAACGCTCCCAAGGTGGCCAGAGGAAACGTTTTAAAGACACTCTGAAAATTTCACTGAATGCTTTTGGAATTCATCATGACACCTGGGAGGCTGCAGCCAGAGACCGAAATTCGTGGCGTGCATCATTGCGCAAAGGTGCAGTCATATATGAGGCAACCAGGACTGCAAGAGCTGTGAAGAAAAGGCAGGACAGAAAAACCACTGCAGGAAATCCTCCTCCAGAGACGTCAAGCATTCTTTGTCCACATTGTCAAAGAACATTTCGAGCCAAAATAGGCCTTATCAGCCATCTTAGAACCCACGGCTCCACACCTTCAACCCCACTGGATGAAATGAATGGTCATCATCATTCTTGATGGACAAACAACAAACAGACCAATCAGCACTCGAAGGGTGATGTGGGCAATATCAAGTGGGCTGCCTTGACTTCCCCAGACATTTCCTGCTGCCTCTTTTAGGATGGTTGACTTTGGAGCCCAGGTCAGTTTTAAGATGTTGACTTTGGAGCCCAGGTTAATGTTTTAGGATGGTTGACTTTGGAGCCCAGGTCAATGTTTTAGGATGGTTGACTTTGGAGCCCAAGGTCAATGTTTTAGGATGGTTGACTTTGGAGCCTAGGTCAATGTTTTAGGATGGTTGACTTTGGAGCCCAGGTCAATGTTTTAGGATGGTTGCCTTTGGAGCCCAGGTCAATGTTTTAGGGTGGTTGACTTTGCAGCCCAGTTCAATGTTTTAGGATGTTGACTTTGGAGCCCAGGTGTCAACAACCTACTTGTGACAGGTTATTCAGGACTCCCTACTTTTGCACAACACGAATCAATAACTCGTGTGGTTTGCAAAAGGATACATTTTTATTTAGAGCTTATGACACACAAGCTCGTCGAGCGGATTACTTCATGGATAATCAACAACATGCTATGTTTCACAGATGCAATGAAGAGGTGGAAATAATGATACTATTCACTAATTGGAATCTAAGGTCTAGCTAACACTATTGTCTATAAACTACATAGAGTTCCTAGCGAACACGTCTATTCTCTCTCAGTCCTTGTCCCCTGTCTGAGGCACGCTTCTAGTTGCGCGTTCAACTTCAGACATTCGTCCTGCGTGTGCTCGCAAGTTTGCGTGCGTAGAGTCCTAGCACGCTTGGTCTGTTAACTGATGTAACTGGTATTCCCCAGTTACTCGTTGCGAGGCGAGTTTCCTATACTCTCGCTCATACGCACTCAATGACACAAGGGTGTCCTGTTGTCACGCTAAATATAGCGCCTGTGTCTCTCCTGTCTAGTATTATCTGTAAGCTCCGTCTTAACTCTCTACATCCCTGTGTAGATCTTTGACACCAGGTCAATGTTTTAGGATGGTTGACTTTGGAGCCCAGGTCAATGTTTTAGGATGGTTGACTTTGGAGCCCAGGTCAATGTTTTAGGATGGTTGACTTTGGAGCCTGATGTCAATGTTTTAGGATGGTTGACTTTGGAGCCCAGGTCAATGTTTTAGGATGGTTGACTTTGGAGCCCAGGTCAATGTTTTAGGATGGTTGACTTTGGAGCCCAGGTCAATAGTTTTAGGATGGTTGAACTTTGTAGCCCAGGTCAATGTTTTAGGATGGTTGACTTTGGAGCCCAGGTCAGTTTTAAAAAAATGCATTTATGTGTATTCAAATATTTTATCCCTGTGTCAGCAGGCAAGCATTCTAGTCACTTCACTGCCATGGCGACCAACCACCACTACAAACACCTTATTTTATTGTAAGAGAACAGCTGTAATAGAAAGCTGATCACATACAAGTTGACCAAGAGATATCTGTTACAACAGCCTTGCCAGTCACACTACAAGAGAACATTGTTTTGAAAACCCTAACAGATGAAACTCAAATATTCAAAGAATATTATCCTACAACACATAAATAACACTACAAGTTATGTAGTCTGCCATTACCACTTCAAAGAAGAAAGTCCTTTACTGTTATCTCCATCCGAGTAGGTGAACCAAAGACATATTTAAGTCAGCCATTGATCACAGAGCCATTCACCAGTGACATAATCAACAGCAAATGAAAGAAGAACAACCATAATCAACAAACTGTAATTTTTATTTTGCAAATGTCAATAATTTTATGATTATTCATAATGGTGTATTACATTAATGTCTGTTACAAAGAATAACAATTTCTGATTTATTACACAAGATCACACAACTTGGGGAAATTCCATCACCAGTTAAACAAAGTTAACTATCCAAGTTAATCAAGTGAATTCTGAAATATGATAAACTAAACCATGAAAACAGTTTCAATTTTACACCAATAAAGAACACAAACACAAGGCAAACAAATGTTACATTTATTCATGAAACCCATGGACAGCTCAGTCGGCATCACTGTTTCCCTGTCAGACTGTGGCAGTAACAGTTGCAAAGTGCATGTGAGAGACTAGCGAGGCAATATTATTTTGTGTGGGTTTCTAATCAGCTGTGATAGCCATCATTATTTGTAAATGTACAGGGTTAAATTATAGGCACACCTACACATTTGTATATACATAGTATATAGTATATACACTACACAGAAATGGTTTACCAGGGCTGTTAGGGCAGGGAAGACCGGCCTAGAAACACAGTTGGCCACCATCACCTTCATTGAGTTATCTACCAGAGATATTTTGGCACATGCTTTGTGGCTGTTCCTGTCAAGATCACTGTGATAGCCTGTTCACTGTGATACCCCATCATTAGAGACTAACAAGTGTTGAGTAAAGAGGAACACAACAACCATAAACATCACATCCGTGAAAGTCAAGTCAAGAGGAACACAACAACCATAAACATCACATCCGTGAAAGTCAAGTCAAGGACCAGCTCTCACACCATGAGCTGTACTGGGTATATGGTGCTAGCCCCATATGTTTAGACCAATTGACATTCCATGGGAGATATGGTGGATTTGTTCAGGCACACAGTTATAATGTTGGAGTATTTTAGAGCTTAAGTTTGAATTAAACAGAAATCAAAATTAATATATTTCTAAAGTTTAAACACAGAAGCCACAAACAATATGTTGTCCAATTTATTGCCTGGCATATTTCACTGCATCTCGTCAGGTGCATACTGCAGAGTTACATATCGTGAGAAGTGAATAAATGAATTATACCAGGGCTGAATTACTTAAAACACATAAGCATTGATACTGTTTGAATGTGGAGCATCAGTTTTTCCCATGGTAATTGCAAATTTAAAATAAAGTCTTTCTGTTTGCATAAACCTGTCAGGAACTGTCTAATTACTAATGCCTTGATGTATTTGAGCAATCATTT
This sequence comes from Cepaea nemoralis, assembly GCA_014155875.1. Classification (NCBI taxonomy): domain Eukaryota; kingdom Metazoa; phylum Mollusca; class Gastropoda; order Stylommatophora; family Helicidae; genus Cepaea; species Cepaea nemoralis. The sequence goes on from JACEFZ010024862.1 coordinate 505,709, forward strand.
ATTGTTCATCAAATACAATATACAAGATTTCTGTTTTTTAACTTTATGATGGCTATTAAACAAATGTCTCAAAATCGCAGAGTTAAGAAATTTATGAACTGACGACTGCACAGGGATTCCTGAAGACTGTAAATCTGTTTTCCACCCATACTGGTATATGTTTGATTACTTGATTTGCTAATTGCTACCTTAGGGAGTAGATTTGTGTGGCTGGTAATGATGTTTGATGCAGACAACTGAATATATATCAGATTGTAGATTATAGTTAAGAGTTTCTAGGCATCTTTCAGTGTGTCATCGTAGCAAGTCATTCTAGCTCAATTAAACAGGGTCCATACCAGGACACTCTAATATTGAATAGGTGCAAAGCTATTTAAATTCTGGTACTGGCCCATCCATGTTCCCTTTCAATAGACAGATCTTTGGATGGTGCCACCCTGTCAATGTTGAATTAGTATTTCTAAGAATGATAAGGTGTCATTATGTTCATGGTCAACAAAGAACTGTTCTTGTGGGCTTGGCTCATGATGGAGTGAAATGATTCAGCCTAGATGTCTGGTCTCTGGGATGAATAATATATCATTCAGCGGTACAGAACTCATTCATTCATTCAGTAGCATGTCCTTTGCAGAACCTCGCTTCCATAACAACATGGTTGTTAGGGTTTCTTGGAAAGTTTTGCAGAAGGTAGTTTGCTGTTGCATTTCCTTCTGGGCAGTGACTAATACTAGTCGGTGGCCATAGCCATTGTCTCTACTGATGAGATCATCTGCCTGTTTCTGCAGAGTGCAAGCCATAACCAACAACAATATGTCGACTGCTCTCAGACTCCATCCACCACCTGCTTCCATGGCTTCACATAATCCCGATGGGTGGGGGATACATGAACACCTATGGTAGTTGGCAGGGCACATGATGGTGATGCAGTCTCATATGTCTCTTCAGATCACAAGTCTGAGTATAAGAAGCACCACAATCATCACACTTGTAAGGTTTCTCTCCTGTATGTGTTCTCTTATGGTTCCTCAGACTGCCAGCTTCAGTAAAAGAAGCACCACAAACGTCACAATTGTAAGGTTTGTCTCCTGTATGTGTTCTCTTATGATTCCTCAGATTGTCGAGTCGAGTAAAAGAAACACCACAAACATCACACATGTAAGGTCTTTCTCCTGTATGTGTTCTCTTATGATTCCTCAGATTGCTATCGTGAGTAAAAGAAGCACCACAAACATCACATGTGTATGGTCTTTCTCCTGTATGTGTTCTCTTGTGGGTCTTCAGGTGGGCAGCTCGAGTAAAAGAAGCACCACAAACATCACATTTGTAAGTTTTCTCTCCTGTATGTGTTCTCTTGTGGGTCTTCAGGTGGCCAGCTTGAGTAAAAGAAGCACCACAAATATCACACTTATAAGGTTTCTCTCCTGTATGTGTTCTCTTATGACTCTTCAGATTACCAGCTAGAGTAAAAGAAGCTCTACACACATCACACTTGTAAGGTTTTTCTCCTGTATGTGTTCTCTTGTGTTTCTTCAGATTGCCAGCTGCAGTAAAAGAAGCACCACAAACATCACACTTGTAAGGTTTCTCTCCTGTATGTGTTCTCTTGTGTTTCTTCAGACTGCCAGCTGCAGTAAAAGAAGCACTACAAACATCACACTTGTAAGGCTTTTCTCCTGTATGTGTTCTCTTGTGGGTCTTCAGGTGGCCAGCTTCAGTAAAAGAAGCACCACAAACATCACACTTGTAAGGTTTCTCTCCTGTATGTATTCTCTTATGTTTCTTCAGGTTGTCGTCTTGAGTAAAAGAAGTACCACAAACATCACACTTATAAGGTTTTTCTCCTGTATGTGTTCTCTTATGTTTCTTCAGATTGCAAGCTATAGTAAAAGAAGCACCACAAACATCACACTTGTAAGGTTTCTCTCCTGTATGTATTTTCTTGTGAGTCTTCAGGTGGCCAGCTTGAGTAAAAGAAGCACCACAGTCATCACACTTGTAGGGTCTCACTACTATGTGTCTTCTGATGTGATACTTCAAACTGCCAATTTGAGTGAAAGAAGTGCCACAATCATCACACTTGTAAGGTTTCTCTCCTTTATGTATTCTCTTGTGATTCATGTTCTTTTGGCACCCTAGATGGCCATCTTGAATCAAAAGACCATCCCATTCATTACATTTGTTTGGCATCCCTTCAGTATGTGTTCTTTTATATATGTCTACACAAACATTTGGACTAGAAACATCAGACACGTCTCCTGTGTGACTTTTTTGAAAGCTATAATTGACATAACCAAAAATGTCATCAAGAGACTTTGCAAAGCTCTGTGTGTGGTTTACTTGTGTTTCCTTATTTTGCTGCTGACAATTCTCAACAGTCAGAAATAGTTTATTGTTTGTATCAAACACACAAGACCCACTATCTGACATTTGACAACAATTTTCATGTTTTACTGATGCCTTATGACTGTTCTCAACCATTCTTGATTCTGAGTTGCTGTGTTCTGTCATTTCTTGAACAATGCTACACCCAGTTATGGCTACCATTTTACTAAAGCTATGACTTCTGTCCTCACACAGAACATCTGATAGTTCTTGTTTGACAACCTTCATGTCTATGCTGTCATATGGCCACTTTTGTGAATGCTCTTGTAAGGAAAGGCATGGACTACTTGGAGACCATGCATGCATTTCTGAAACACAAATAAGTAAATAATTAATAGATTCATGAACATTACAAGGTATTGAACAGCTTAGATGATACCTGAACTTAGATCATACATCAGCTAAGATCATACATCAATACATCATCTTAGATCATACATCATCTTGGATCATATAACAGTTTAGATCATATATTATCCTAGATCATACATAATCTTAGATCAAACAACAGCTAGATCAAACATCAGCTTAGATCATACATCAGCTTAGAACATACCTGAACTTGTATCATACACCAGCTAAGATCATACATTAACTTAGATCATATATGGGCTAAGTTCATACAACAGTCTTGACCATACATCAGCATAGATCATACATCAGCTTAGAACAGACATCTGCTTAGGTCCTATATAGGCTTAGATCACAAATTGGCTTCCAATCATACATCAGCCTAGATCATGCATCAGCTTTGAAAAGACATCAGCTTAGATCCTATATCATTCTAGATAATAAATGGACTTAGATCATACAACAGCTTAGATCATATATCAGCTTAGTTCAAATATAAGCTTAGATGGAACATCGGCCTAGATCAGACATTATTCTAGATAATACATTAGCTGAGAACAAACATCAGCTTATAAAAGACATTAACTTAGATCCTACATGAGCCTAGATCATAAATTGGCTTAGATCATGTACATTGGCACCTTGCCGTCTTGACCGACGATAGTTTGTGCTTCAAAAAAGGCATAATAACTAATACTCATGGCGGTAGCGAATGTGACTAATCAGGCCAATTCATGCTGTAAATGTTCGCCTACAGTGGGTGCATGTAAACACGTGGTCATTTCCGCCATCATGCACCATCTTACTTCTCACATCCTCGGTGTACGACTTATCTGGAATAAGTTTCTCGTGTGTCTTTATCCAATTTCTGATATTTGCCCTCCATGCAACACGTTCAGGGGCGACTTGCTCCCAATGTGCATTATTGACATATGCCTGGGTCATTGACATTGAGGTGAGTGACCCCAGTAGCGAGACTACGAGAAAAACAACCAGCCATGAAAAATAATGGTGCGGGTGTGAGCAGACCCCAGGGTGGATGGGGAGAGAGACAGTTTTAGGCTGGGGTGTAATGTTGTGGGGAGGGCTACACAGCAGGGTTAAAAGACAGTGGAAAACTTTGACTAGGCAGTTCAAGCTGGGACCGACTGGGAGTCGGGTCGCTGAAGGACAGTTCAGTAGTGTGGGAAGTCAGGAGACTTCAACACAGTTGATGTTTTAGCGCCGAGCGGATCGGTGGGCTAATACGTGGGAGCTTAGACTGACTATGGGTCAGTTCTGTTGTAGTGTTGTTCTCCCAGTTGTGAATGCAGGCCTAAAACCCAGTGGGGGTTGGATAGTTAATAGAGGTCTGAACCCAGAGTGGATTGGATAGTTAGTGGAGACTAGACCCATTGTTTGGGTGTATGGTGTGAGGTCCAGCTGTGGATAGGAGCTAGATGGCAAGGTGGAGTACCCGTTTAGCTCCCCGATCAGGGTTATGTGTAGCCATGTGTGCAGGTGGTGGATGAAGTTGAAGAGCAGCCAACAGATAGTTGTAGGTTATGGTCTTCAGTTTCACGATGGTAGGCAGAGGATCTGTTTTTTTTAAAAAGACAATGGCTACGGTCACTGACCAGTATGGTCACTGCTAGGAAGGAAAGCAATGGCAAACTACCTTCTTTACAGATGCCAAGAATATCATGTACTGCAGTCTTATAATCAGAGAAACGGCATAAATGGGTGCTCCATAGGAGCAACCTTGCCCGGTAGGGGTAGTCATGTGCACCAGGTGACTCTAGACCGTCATCAGGCGACTGAGTGCAAAAGAATATCAACATTGAAAATAGGAACTTGGAATGTAGAACTATGAGTGGGGATGGAAAATTTGATAACATTAAGAATGAAATGAGAAGATTAAATATTAACCTATTAGATATATGTGAGACCAGACGGACAGGAATGGGCATTATAACATCTGAGGAATATAGAATAATCTATCCTGGTGGAGAGAAACAACAGCGAGGAGTAGCAATTATAATGGATACACAGTATATAATGAAACTAGAACATTATATACAACAATAAGAAAGAGACAAACAGCTTTCTTTGGTCATGTAATGAGAAGAGAGGCATTGGAGAACATCATGACAACTGGAAAGATCGAGGGGAAGAGAGGCAGAGGCAGACCAAGAGAGATGATGCTGGATGGATTGAGACGGTGACACGGAGGAATATCAGCAGCAGAGTTGATCCAGAAAACCAAAGACCGAGATCTGTGGAGAGCCATGAACACCTACGCCAGCTGGCAGGGCACTTGATGATGATGACACAGACAGCAAAATCGATCCAAGGATATTGGACTGTATCAGACAGAGTGTTACTTGTGAAGTTGAGTGGAAGACCTTTTAATGTCAACGTCATACAAGTTTACGCACCAACAGCAGACAGTAGTGATGACGGCATTGATGAGTTTTATAATGATTTAGAGAAAGCCTTCAAGAAATGCAAAATTCTGAAGTAAATATCATAATTGGTGACTTGAATGCCAAAGTTGGAAATCAACAGGATGGATGCATAGTAGGCAAGTATGGACTAGGGGAACAGAATGAAAGAGGTTGCAGACTTGTACAGTGGGCAAAAGAGCAAGATTTGATTATTGGAAACACCTGGTATCAACAGCACCCAAGGAGATTATGGACATGGAGGAGTCCTGATCATAAGATCAGAAATCAGATTGATTACATTCTCATCAACAGAAGATGTCAGCATGCCTTAAAAGTGGCAAAAGCTATACCAAGCGCAGACTGCTACAGCGACCATAAATTAATCTTAAGCAATTTACATATAAAATTAAAGAAAGTCAAATATTCACAAAGAAACACAAAATTTGATCTACAGGCACTCATGATTGAGGAAATAAAAGATAAATTCAATGTAAAGGTAAAGAACAGATTCGATGCCTTGTCCGATATGGAAATATTATTTCAAGACGTCAGTGATCAATGGGAAATATTAAAGAAATCAATCAACCAAGCTGCAGAAACAACCATTCCAAAAATAAAGATTATAGGACGCAAGAAATGGATGACGGAAGACATCTTAAAACTCATGGAAGTAAGAAGAAATAACAAAAATAACAAGGAAATATATGAAGAGATTCACAGGAAAATTAGGAAGCTATGCAAAGAGGCAAAAGAAACATGGCTTGATGAAAATTGCAAGGAAATTGAAAACCAACACAACACCCGGAATACCAAATTAATGCACAAAAGAATTAATGACATCACTAACAAAAGAACACACACATCAACGGGTTGCCTAAAAACCAAAGATGGCAAATTCATAATAGAAAAAGATCAGATTTTACACGCATGGTCAGATTATGTGAAAGACCTTCATGATGATATGTTGACTGGGCCTACAATAAAGGACATTTAATGGCTCATTTCAAACTATATAGCTTTATTTTTTCTTAGCCCATGTTAAACAAAAATATACTGGATCCTGAGTAAAAGGGCTTGCTCCTGAATCATGTTTAAATTGTCCATCCCTATCGCCATTTCTACTTTGTCATAAAATGTTTGTAATTCCACTTAACTACTGTTTGTTTTTGGTAACTACACTTGTATATTTATATCTCTTGGTTTGACTTTGACTTTAACAATAATAACTATTTGATTTAATCAAATATTCCCATTAATTGATTAAGCTGTTTCCTCATCAAACATTAGTTCTACTCCTTTTCTGTATGTATTAATCCTGATCAAATTATTGTGTGTTTGTCTGTTAAAACTTTACCAGATCTCCTCCACCTCATCTCACTCATGCCTAGGATATTAATCTTCATATTTTTCACCTTTTTGGTTATTACACTATGAAACTTTCCTATCCTGACATTCCACGTTTCTATTTTAAACTTGTCTTGGGAAGATATTGTGCTGGTTTCCCTTACCTTCCATATTCAAAAGGTGGTCTTTTACATCTGACTTTAATAGCAATTTCTGATTGTTAGGACAAGAGAGTGTCCAGCTCTGCTCAACTGCAGAGTTGTGCACTGATCTTGGTGGACACTTGGTCACACCTATGAACTTGTTTTTCCCAGAGTCTAGATTTACATCCTGCTATAGTGTTGATTTTAATGTTATAATGCTTTGACAAATCAGAAAGCAATGGCAAACTCATAAATGTAGAATTATCTAGTAAATCACACAAGATGCTGGGGTTGATTACAACATCCTGTAAAGAAAAGAATATTCAACTAAGTGATACGTTATATTGTACTTAATCTTACCTTGACCTACACAGACTTCAGGCTGTTCTATCTTGACACGTGATGGTAGTTTATTCTCCATCTTATATCTACAGTCAGTCTGAAAGGATTTATAAGTTACATTTGTATGCAAACAAATTATATAAATGGATTTGATATTTTGTATTTCAAGATGATTAATGATACAGAATGTCTTATGATTACTTCAAGACATGATTTCTGATGTTATTCCTCAAGTAACATTTTAGAATTTGAGTTGGGGAATCTATCATAGTGAAATGATTTCAGTTAATCATGACAAAAATAACATAATACATCATACTTAACATGACAGCATTATGGAAAATCCTTATTACTTGGGTCACATAACATATACACATTAAAGTTGATGCAATACTTATAGCGACAGCCATTTTTTATTGTATCTTCCCCGCCCCCCCCCCCCCTTCTATACATCCAATAAAGAGTCTTCAATTGGAGAGAAAAACAAGAGAATCTTGTCATCAATGTTCCCTCTAAACTGCTGCTTAGGAGCAAGAATTCTACTCTGGTAGCTTCTAACATGAAAGTTGTGAGCATGCCTACATTTGACAATGAGATACATTTGGTCCCAATATTGTCTGCTTGTGCATTAAAGCTCAATGATCTGGGCTTTGTTGATGACATTGCCTTCTTGTCCAACACATTGAAATGAGATGCAAGATGTAGCTAAACACATTGGATAGTAGGTCGCAACAATTAAGTCTACAAATTCATAGGGAAAGACAAAGATAATGAGAAAACAAAATAAAGCAATTTTTTAATATTTGCTTGCTCGCTAGACCGTGTCGCGTTGTGTTACGTGCTGGTATGGGAGCCGGTCATTCAGAAAGCAATGGCAAACTACTGAATGTAATACTTGCCTAGTACATCAACAGCAGCTGAAAAATGCTGGTGTTGACTGCAACGTCCCATAAGGGATACGCAAAAAAAATTTTTATTTTTAGACCATACACACTAATTCCAATAGTGCTGGACTGAATCTCACGTGTGGATTAGCTTTCCCTATTACGTGTCCCTTGCCACCAGGTGAACCCACTCCAACCTCAGAGGCACTTGCAATTTACATCCCCAAGTCAAGGACGATAGGTCAACATTTCAGTCCAACTGTCCTGTGTAGGAGTTAAACCCCTTATCTCAGCATCAGCAAACTGGATGTTTAAGAACACATGTTTTTATCCTTTCGGCCATGTTGACCTACAATCAAGCAAATGATAACCTGATCTCCGTTGGTGAACCTCTACTCCAAGAGGCAGAATTATACACCTATTTATGTAGCAATGTAGACACAGATGGGTCAACATATACAGATATTAAAATAAGAATACAAAAGGCAAGAGGACTTTCATAGCAATTGGACATTTGTGGAAGTAAAATAAAAAATAAAAACAGATTGTTCAAGTAAAACATTGAAACAGTACTACTGTATGGATCAGAAACATGGAGATTGATAAACAATGATTATTAACAAACTACATTCATTAATTGTTGACTGGACAAAATAGGTTTACTAGAATGGTATGACAGAATCACCAATGTGGAACTCCAGGAGAGAACTAAACAAATACAAGTGTATCAAGAAGGAATAACAGATGCTGTACTGTATATGACATACTTTGAGAACAACTGAGAATTGTATTACATGAAAAGTTTTGTCTAGAATTGACTGGGCAAATGAAATAAAGGAAGATCTAAACTCACAAGAATAGAGTTAGAGACAGAAATGAATAATATCAGGAGGACATGGGCATGAGATAGCTAAAGATAGAAGGGCTTGGACAGAATTGATTGATGGACCATACCAAATGGGGGATAAAGTGAAAAAGAAAGGATTTTGATCAAATCCAACATGGCAAGTCTCTAAGTATCATAAAATATATCAGGCCAGAGGCATTTCATCTTTGATCCCTGGCACAAAAGGCTTCCTATGTAGGTCTATGTGCATAGATACCCACAAGTCGACCAACTGGCAGTAGGATTTATTTGTCAATTGTGCGGCTGAAGGACACAATTCATGTTTTTTTTTTTGGCATGTGGATTTGCTTTCCTTATTAACTGTGTCTCTTGCCATCAGGCGAACCCACTCCAACTTCAGAGGTACACAATTCACTAACAACCAAATAATATTATTATATCCAATTTAATTGACTTGAGAGTCTTGAATGAGGTACCAACAGATTTCATTATGCCAGTTCTATCCAACTTATTTTCGTTTTTTTTCCTTACAATTGTTTTTTATTTAAAAAATTTTAAAAAGTTAGAAAAGTGTCATGAAAATATCTAAAGACACTTAATGGGAGGTCACAACAACTAGGTATACAATTTATAGGTGAACAATTTTAAATAATAAACATAGCAAATGATAACCTGATCTCTGTTAGTAAATAATACTACATAAGAGAAGTAAACAGATTTGTCTATTTCTCTCCATGAGTTCCCTTAGTGAAACCTCACTTCGAGAAGTGGAATCATACATATATTTACATACCGATGTAGACAAAGATGGGTGAACATATCAATCAATCAATCATGTGCCATGCCGGAAAGCGTGGGCGGTCATGACTCGCCATTTCACTCGATCACCAGTGTCGTGGATCAGCTCAGTGTTCCTGTCTCGTCCATGCCATGTGGCCAAGCCATCCATGTATTTTCCTCTCTGTCTTCCTCTTGGTCTGTTCCCTTTGATCTTGCCAGTTGTCACTAAGTTCTCCAATCCATTTCTTCTCATAACATGTTCAAAAAATTTTGACTGTCTACGTCTAATTTCTCTAATCAGTTTACGATGTTCATTTGTCTCCTGTAGTACTTGGTCATTGGTTTTTCTGTCTGTCCATGGTATTCTTTGCATTTTCCTCAGAAACCACATTTCTGCAGCCATCAGATGCTTTTTAGCTTGACTGCTCATTGTCCAAGTTTCACATCCATACAAAAGAACAGGTTCTATGTATCCCCTCAACACTCTTTTTCTCGTTTCAATTGACATCTTTTTATTGGTCAGAATGTCTTTCATCTTGCTAAAGGCTACTTTCGCCATGGCGATTCTTGTTCTAATCTCTTCAAGGCATCTCCCATCAGATGTTATGACTGTTCCAAGATAATTGTACCGATTCACTTGTTGAAGAATATTTCCATTTACTTGTATATTACATTGTGGCACTTCTTCCTTCCTAGTGACGACCATAACCTGAGTCTTTTTACAATTTAATTCTAACCCCGGTTGCTCACTGTGTACAACAACCGCATCTACTAATTGTTGCAGGTCCTGCGCATTGTCTGCAATTAATACTGTATCATCTGCATATCTAATGTTATTGATATTTTGTCCTCCAATGCTGATTCCATTTATATCCTCTACATTAAGGTGAACATATGGAGATATTAAAATAAGTATGTAAAATTAGATTCCATGGCACGTTGTTTTCTTTTTTTAAACTCTTTAAAGTTAAATCAATAATCAATACTACTGTATGTATCAGAAATATGGAGAATGTCTAAACCAATGACTAATGGACTACAAACATTCATTCATTGGTGGTTGTGTAGAAATGGGACTAAAGTGGTATGCCATAACCACCAATATGGAGTTCATGAAAAAAACTGAACAAATACAAGTGAACCAAGAGGTGAGGAAAAGGCACTGATGCCAGGTAGGACACAGATTCAACTGAGAAAAACTTAAAAATCCATCCATCCATCATGTGCCATGCCATAGGTGTGGTCGGTCATGATTCGCCCAAAACCTGAAAATAGCATTTTAAAGTATAAAAAAAGAGTATTGTCTGTAATTAGCAATTAGCATAACCGACAAGGTGAATGAAATATAGGGAGACTTAAAATTACATGAAGGTAAACAGAATGAGGTGAATAATGGAAAGACGGGGGCGGGATGGATGCTGACAGAGAGGGTCAGAGGGGGCCGAGTGGTCTAGAGGTATGGTGTCCGCCTCAAATGCTGGAGGTCCCGGGTTCAGGCCTCAGTGAGGACCAGGATTTATGTAAAAAATCCACCTGGACTTCCAGTAATAAAATTTCCCCTGGTCTCTGGGTAGTGAGATCGGACGCCCGTGTGTATTGTTGCGCACGTAAAAAATCCCTTGGCGGTTGGAAATCGAAAAAGAGTAGCCTAATGGCGCTACCCGGGCAAAATTTCAAGTTAAAAATCTACCCAAAGTATTTCAGGATCCTCGCCGATGGAACGGAGTTCGTGCATTATTGAGCTGAGTGTCTCCAGACTCAGGTTTGAGTTAAGAGGAAAACTGGAGCACTTATGGGTTACACCGTGTGCCGTGATGTTGATCCAACTGACTAAAACTAAACTAAAACTAGGGTCAACTTCATCGCACCGAGTTTTATGCCATTTACTAGCAATGTCAGAATCATCGAACTTTCACGGCTGCTTCTGGTTTCGTTTTCTTAATTTCGCGAACTTTTTGTCGCATCGTCGAACGATCACTTCCGGTTGGACCATGTCCGGACAGCAGTGTGGTATGATGAAAGGGGAAGTTATTCTCATATATTCAGCATTGGCCCTTCTGCTAGGTGCCAACTTATTGAGCCGAAAAAATGATTTCTCTGGATTTTTATTTGGTTCTTTAGAAGTTTAGTAAGGTAATTTGTCTTATAACTCCTGTATGTGAAAGAATCCTTAATTTTTTCTTGCATTTTTGAATTCCCCGTTCAATTTTACATAAATACGAAGAGTTTCAACATTGCAGGTGTTTGCAGACGTTCAGGACAAATTATTTTAGTGACATGGCCACGGCCGACATACTCAAAATTGAAGATTGCGGCGCCCATACAATAAACTATAGCGGACCTGTATTTATTTACAATTAGAACTGGTAATTTAAGTACTAACATTAAACAGAATACAAATGTCATGTGTAGCAGTAATGTATCTGTGTACTTGCATAATATTTCAGCATTTTACATGATGGTGAAAATAATTTTGAAAGCCAGTTTTCAGACCCATCTGTAAACTTGTAAGTAGTGTAACTGTAAGTAAGGAGCACTTTTTTCTAAGCTGCGCTGCAGCACTTAATTATTTAAATTTAAATACAGTACTGTAAAATAAGTTATATGTTTTAAATAAGTTACTATCTAATTATTAATTGCTCACTATTAGATACAGAACAGTGTAATTGTAGAGCAGAAGTAGAAATCAATTTTTAGTGAATATTTAATTATTTAATATTTTAATTTTTTATTATTTAATATCTTAATAATTAATTAACTGCTGCTTAATTTGTGCAGCAGTTACAAACTTACTTACTTACATTAATGCATGATATTTAATCAACAAAAGAAAGCTGTCGCAATGCAGTTAAGACATTAAAACAATATGATAGTAGATTGTCGAGCTGTACCTGAAGTGCTGAGAGAAGTGAGGAGTCTCGTTCATGCCAACGAATGAACGAACGAACGAACAAACAAACTTTATTTTCAAAGGGTTAAGAATTGGGCACGCAGGACCATCTAACATTCTGCCCTTCTATCACTCTCTTTCATACATTATTTCATTCACACATCATTCAAGGCTAACAGAGAACAGTAACAATATAAAAGATATGCATTATAAAGGCATGGGCAAAATGCGAACATCAAAACTACACGACACAGTAAAATTAGATAATGGTCTGACACTTGTTATTAGCCATGTGGAATATACTGGCCAACAAAAAGGGGACTGGCTGTTATACTAGGGTTTTGTTATTATTATTATTATCTCTATTATTAAGGGGGAAGATAATCCGTACTGAGATAGTGTTCGAGTAATTTGCGATTATATGAATAGGGATTGGTAATGTCTTTGATTTCTTGTGGAAGATTGTTCCACAGCTGAGCTGCAGAGTACGTTAAGCTTGTTTTGTATAAGTCAATCCTAGGCTTCGTAATGTGTAATATATTTAAACGTTTACTGTGTCTAGCATTATATTTAAACAATGGCCAAAGGTAATTTGGGGCATTCCGATGCAGGATTTTGTGAATTAGTTTAGCTTTGTTGAAAAGCAGGCGTTTGCGGAGTGGTAGTAACTGAAGGCGTTTATGCAGGCTAGGATTGTCAGATAAATGTTTGCTATAAATTAGACTCATGGCCCGTCTCTGGAGTGAGTAAAGTCGCTTGGTGTTTGAATTAGAACCGTCCCAGATTGTAGAGCAGTAGTCAAAGTGTGTCTGTATATGAGAAGTATAGAATAGTTTCCTTGTGTCCTCATCAAGGAAGTTTTTAATTTTGGCGAGTTGGTAGACTTTTTTCGCTGTTTGTTTAATAAGCGCTTGAACGTGGGAATTAAAGGTTAGGTTTCTATCAATGATTATGCCTAATGTTTTGTGCTCAATTACACTTTCTACTGGCACGTTATCGATGTGAAGTTGAAGTGATGTGTGTGAGCTTAGAGTTTGAAGTCTTTGTCTGGTTGTTAGTAACATTGATTTTGTTTTAGTGATATTAATTTGCATACGGTTTGAATAGCTCCACCTCACTACATTATTTAATTCTTGTTGTAAAGACGACTCCAATAAAATACAGTTTTCACAGATAAGCTAATACAGGAAAGGACTCTTACTAATAATTTACATATGTTTACAAAATTAGTTATAAAACATAAAAAGCAATTAACCAAAGAATGGCCATCACTTGTGACACTCTTTCTTGAACCATTTCCTGTGACATTCAAGATTCTGCCTGTCACACCTACTTTGCCACAGTCTGTGTCAATTTGATAAAACAATTGAGGTGCACACCTTCCTGTGGTGAGTTTCTATATATTTGTTAAAATATGAATAAATTTAGTGGAACTGTGATCAATCAATCAGGTGCCATCTCCACAATGAAGGTTGGCTGCAATGGATCTCCAACACTGTCTGTCTCTCACCCTGACTGTACATTCTCTTGATGTTATCTTCCCACTTGTATCGTTGTCTACCTCTTGCTTGCATGCCCTCCAGTATGGTTTTTATAAGTGCCATGTCTTTTAATGTGGCCGAAATATTTCACTTCTTCTTCTTCATTCCGAGCCATTGAGGTTCTTTGCTGCAGATACAATCGGTCATCTACACAGATGGGTCGGTCGTCCGACATGTGAGAAGCTCATGGGCCTTTACAGCTCGGGCCGGAGGGAGAATTGTGAAGGAGGACTCTGGTGCTTTCACTGAAACCACAAGTAGCCTGACCATGGAAGTCATGGCAGTAAGTAAAGCAATAACATGGCTCGAGACACAGACATTCACTAGGGCTTGTTTCCTTAGCGACTCAATGAACATGATCAAGAGGATAGAGGAGGGATCGATCCGAAGAGAATGGTTGCTGCCTCTGAAGCGGTCTCGGCTGGCAAAGATTAGTTTCATCTTCGTGCCAGGGCATGCGGGAGTGCAAGGAAATGAGCGGGCTGACAAGCTCGCAGGTGAGGCTACTGTTGAGGGCGGACGCGCCATGGACCAGGCTGACATTCTGAATGCTCTACGAGAAGTGAGACTTTTGCAAGAACCAAGTGATGACTGTGAATCTACAACAATGGCCAGACTGCGAGAGCAGCAAATTAAAAGAGGGGTGGCCAAACAAGAACACTACGCAGGAAGCCAAAGAAGATTGATAAACCAACACAGAACTGGCGTCGTTAGCCGCTACACGCTGCGGGATTTGCTGAGGAGGGGATCCGAGCACTTATGGACTGAATGGTCCGATGTGCAACGAGGATGATCTGTCGACTAACTAACTAACTAACTAGATACAATCCATCTTCATTCATCACTCTGGTTGACCTTCTTTTGCCAGTCGTTGATTCCAAGTGCTTGTAGGTCTGTATATATATTATCTCTCCACCGTCTTCTTGGTCTACTTGCCTCTTTTTTTTCTTTTTGTACTGCGACAAAGCCGAAAATATAAAATTACACAAAGTAATGAAGATTACATAAAAGAATAACGAAAAACACAAGATGTTTTGACTAGCTTCATCAGCAAACAAATACCTACACAAAATACAATAAATAATCACGGAGAAGTCCCTCCAGTGACTACATTGTTAATTAGGTCATGGCACATCCTATAGAAAAATAAAAAATACGTCAAGTAAGGCCTCGCCGCCCCGGACGCAATGATATATGGCACAACGTTGTCCGTTTAAAAATAAACAAGCCACGGTAATAGAAGGCAAATAATAAACAATTGGCGGCCATTTTAAATTGTTAATTAGGTCACAGCACATCCTATAGAAAAATAAAAAATACGTCAAGTTAGGCCTCGCCACCCCGGACGCAATGATGTATGGCACAACGTTGTCCGTTTACAAATAAACAAGCCACGGTAATAGAAGGCAGAATTTCTCAGCTTCCAATTTTAGGGCCGCGATAAATTCTGACTTATCTCTTAGTCTATCATTGGACTTCCTGGTATTAAATTACGTCACCAGAAAATTCATAACTCCGCTTAGAATTAACGCATACTATTCGTTGAGACGTTGGATTCATCTTGTCAAGCTCTATCTAAGTGGTATGATATCATAAGTAAAAACCTAATTTTTAAATATTGACCAAAATTCAAATTGCTACATTTACTGGGTCTCTTTCCACAGGGCAGACTGCCGAAAGTGTCGCATAAAACAGGAACTCCGTAACTCCAGTGACTACTCCCAGGCTGCTTGGCCACCGAGATAGAATGACGATATTCAACACCATTAAACGATAAATGAATGATGTAGTAAAATATTCAACATTACCAAACAGAGTGCGTTGTTTAGTGAAGTTGTAAACTAACATTCAACATGCACATTCCGCCATGCTTTCCTGCAAGATCTGAGGTTAATATAAAAACTCAGATTCTCTCAAATGGTCCAATAGCATTACCGAAACAATAATAACATTCATTCATTCAGTAGCATGTCCTTTCCAGAACCTCGCTCCCATAACAACCTTCCGGAGAACCTCTCGATCACAAGCAAGATGTCCCGCGTCCGATACACCAATCTGGAGATCATCCGCTACACCCTGCACCCATCTGTTCTTTGGCCTTCCTCTTCCTCTCTTCCCACACATATTCCCCTCCATTAGTCCTTCATCATCATCATCATCTTCCACTTCTGCCGTCAAGCGTCGTGGGGAGGAATAATTAGCGTTCCAGCGCCCGGTGGGCGGCACTGGATAGTGTCATTCCGTGTGGTTTTACAATGTCTCTGATGTCAATCCATTTTCTTCTTGGACGTTCTCGTGATCTCGTCGCAGATGATCTTTGATGTAAGGCCAGTGATGGTAGTTGCTGATGTTGCATTCTAACGACATAGCCAAACCACTTGATCTTCTGTCTTTCAATAAATGTAGCACAAGGTGTTGATCCCACAGTCTGTCTGATAGTAGCATTTCTTACTCGGTCTCGGATTGTTAAGTTGGCAGCTCTCCTCAGGCATCTCATTTCGCAGGTGTTGATTTTGCGAAGGTGTAATTTGGATAAAGTCCAGGTTTGAGATTGATAGTATAACATTAGTCATTAAACAATATAAAATAGCACAAAGTAATGCAGCTTTACATAACAGAATTACCACACATACAGGACATTGCGGCGACGAGCCTTCATCAGCAAACAAATACATACACAAAACACAACATATGGTCACGGAGAAGACCCTCCGGTGACTGCATTAAGGCGTAACGACGGGATGAGAAGAATAAAAAGATGGGGGGGGGGGGGGGGGGAATGGAAGCAATAAAGAGAAAATGAAAAGTTGAAAAAAAAAAAAAAATGTTCCTACTTACCTAAGAATCCCAAGCTGTGAATCATTAGTGTGCCTCACAACTTTCGTGACGTTTCAGGTGTCCATAATATTTAAATTTTCTTTATTTTATCGTCTTTAATAGCCAGCCTTCTTCAATATTCAGCTCTTGAAGTATGGACGCATTTGTTCTTTTCTTTATCCAAGATATTCTTAGAACCCGTCTATAACATTTATATTCAAAGGCAGATATGCGCTGTTCAGCTTGTTTAGTAAGTGTCCAAGTCTCACAGGCGTATGCTCAATGGGAAAGACCATTAAAGACCAGCTCTTAGACCAGACCATTAGACCAGCTCTTAAAGATCTGATTTTCACAGTTCTATCTGTCTTACATCTGATATTGTCGACCCCAAATACACAAACTCGTGGACAGCCTTCAGTTCGTAACTAGAAATTGATTGATGACGGTGCATCAGCATCTTGTTACATCACCTGTGTGTGTGTGTGTGTTTTTTTTTTTTTTTTTTAGGCTGATGGTGACCCCAAAGTCTCTGCAGGCGGCTACAAAAGAACTATGAGCCGTTGCAGATCTTCTGCTGCATGAGTAGTCAGTGCTGCATCGTCTGCAAAAAGTAATTCTTTTATGCATCTTGATTTTATTCTGGTATTTGCCTTGAGTCTTGATGGGTTAACAAGATTACCATCAGATCTTTATGAAGGTATATGCCTTCAGTGGCAGTTCCAAATGCCTGTCTTAAAAGAAGAGCGAGGAAGATACAAAAAAGTGTAGGAGCAAGCGCGCAGCCCTGCTTTACCCCGCTGCTGATGCCGAATGACTGGGATAGTAAGCGAACGAATAAGACGGTCCCCTGCATGTTTTCGTGAAATTATTTCACGAGACTTAGCAGGGTGGGTGGTCATCCTATCTTCTCAAGGATCTTATAAAGGCCGTCTCTGTTGACGAGGTCAAATGCCTTTGTGAGGTCGATGAAGGCAATATATAATGGCTTCCTCTTTTTTCTGCATTTCCCCTGGAACTGTCTGAATGAGAAAATCATGTCGATGGTGGACCTGTTGGGTCCTTTCAGTAAGGATCTTTTTAGGATATCTCGAACGAAAATCTTGCCTGTAATTCTGAGAAGGGAAATGCCATGATAGTTGTCGCAATCGCTTCTGTCACCTTTATTTTTATAAATAGTAACAATGTTTGCGTCCCTCATATCTTGTGGTACTGATTATAAGATTATTCTTTGCAGCAGAGATGAATGATTCTTTGCCACATTTTAAAATTTCCGGTGAAATACCACCTTTTCTTGGTGCCTTGCTTGATTTGAGAGTGTCTAGTGCTTTGCTTGATTTGAGAGTGTCTAGGGCTACAGTGATTTCTGTGAGGCACGGTTCGTTATCCAGGGTATGCATTGTGGGCTGTTGTTCAATGGCTTCTAAAGCTTCTTCCCCGACAGTGTTCTCCACTGAATATAGCTCTAAGTATTGTTCTACCCAGCGATCCATGTGTTTCGCTCGATCATGTATGATTACCCCCTCTGTTGATCGTAAGGGGGGGGGGGGGCATCTTATTTTTTGATGGGCCGACAGTTTGACGTAATAGACAGTCTCCCACTTTAGTTTGCTTACAATACATTGTAGATCGTATTTTTCATTATAAATATATCTCGAAAATCGATCTTTTCCCTATTTTCCCATGTTTGTAGATATCTATAGATAAACCTGTATTATTGGCGAGAATCTAATCTCCTGTAAGTAGTAGTAGGCCTCTTTCAGTCCTGAAGGACTATAGAGTTGTGCCGCTTGGGAGGTGCCTGGCAGCACCGCTGGTGACTGTATAGTCCAATTCGAGAATGACAATCTCTGTCACAGTTTCCGCATCTGTGAGACGAGGCAAGTCCCGCAGTAAGTGACTGCTCTTTGAGCCTGTGCCGTCTCTCCTCAGTTTTTTGGATCTGATTGCGCTCAAAGAGCACCAGTCCGTTTCGTACATCTCTTCTCCAGGAGCATCTGTCTGTTGCAACTCTCTCCCATGTGTCTGGATCTATTCCAATGGTTTTCATATCTTGTTTACACACATCCCTATATCGCATTTGGGGTCTTCCGGTTGGCCTCTTTCCTGTGGCTAGTTCTCCGTAAAGGAGATCTTTGGGAATACGTTCGTCCTCCATTCGAGATACGTGGCCCAACCACCGGAGGCGTCTCTGCTTGAGGAGGGTGTGCACTGTGGTAATATCTGCTCTTTCAAGCACCTGTTTGTTTGTTATGTGGTCTTTCCATGTTATGCCCAGGATACGTCTCAGACATCTTATGTGGAAGGAATTCAACTTCCTTTCCTGTCTTGAGTACAGGGTCCAGGATTCAGACCCGTAGAGTAGTGTGCTAACAACACAAGCTTTATATACTTGAGCTTTTGTACGCTCTGTTAGTCTATTGTTCTCCAAAACTCTTTTAGCTAGCCTGAAAAATGTTGTGGCTGCCTTTCCAATGCGTCTGTCGATTTCTGTCTCTAATGAAAGATTATCTGATATTGTCGATCCCAGATACACAAAATCGTGGACGACTTTCAATTCATAATTAGAGATTTTGATTGACGGAGGCGCATCAGCATCTTGTTCCATCACCTGTGTTTTATTTAGGCTAATGGTGAGCCCAAAGTCTTTGCAGGCAGCTGCAAAACGATATATGAGCCTTTGGAGATCTTCTGCTGTATGAGTAGTCAGTGCTGCATCATCTGCAAAAAGTAGTTCTCTTACGCATTTTGGTCTTATTTTGGTCTTTGCCTTGAGTCTTGATGGGTTAAAAAGTTTGCCATCAGATCTTGTGTGGAGGTATATGCCTTCAGTGGCAGTCCCAAATGCTTGCCTTAAGAGAACAGCAAAGAAGATACCAAAGAGTGTAGGAGCAAGCACGCATACCTGCTTTACTCCGCTGCTGATGCTGAATGACTGGGATGTTGAGCCGTCAAATAAAATGGTCCCCTGCATGTTTTCGTGGAATGATTTCACGAGACTAAGAAGGGTGGGTGGACATCCAACCTTTTCAAGGACCTTAAAAAGGCCGCTTCTGCTCACGAGGTCAAATGCCTTTGATGAGGTCGATGAAGGCTATATATAATGGCTTCCTCTGTTCTCTGCACTTCTCTTGGAGCTGCCGGAGTGAGAAAATCATATCGATGGTGGACCTGTTGGGTCTAAATCCGCACTGCGATTCGGGGTAGATTCTTTCAGCAAGAATGTGTAATCTTTTAAGGATTACTCTGGCAAAAATCTTGCCTGTAATGCTGAGAAGGGAAATGCCGCGATAGTTGTTGCAGTCGCTTCTGTCGCCTTTGTTTTTATAAAGGGTAACGATGTTTGCGTCTTTCATATCTTGTGGTATTGATTTTTCTCTCCAGCAGAGCTGTAATATTGCATACAGTTCTGGGATGATGGTTTCTTTGCTACATTTGAAAATTTCAGGTGGAATACTATCTTTTCCAGGTGCCTTGCCGGATTTGAGAGAGTCTAGTGCTTCGCTGATTTATGTGAGGCAAGGTTCGTTATCCAAGGCATGCATGGCGGACTGTTGATCGATGGCTTCCAGAGCTTCTTCGCTGACAGTGGTATCCACTGAGTATAGCTCTGAGTAGTGTTCTACCCAGCGATCCATTTGTTTCGCTCGATCTTTTATGATTACCCCCTCAGTTGATCGTAAAGGGGCCATCTTATTTTTTGATGGACCGACAGCTTGCTTGATGCCCTCATACATTCCTCTTATATTTCCAGTGTCTGCACAAGTTTGAATTTGAGCAGAGAGCTGTAGCCAGTACCTGTTCGCACATCTTCTTGCCATCTGTTGTACTCTATTTCTGGCCGTTCGCAATGCCTGCAGTGTTTTCTCTGAAGGTGATGTTTTATACATCGAGAATGCATGTCTCTTTATCTCCAGGACTGGGAGCATCTCTTCAGAGTGTGCTTCAAACCAGTCGGTTGACTTAGTTTGCTTCTTGCCAAATGTTGATAGTGCTGTATTGTAGATGGTGTCGCGAAAATGACTCCATCTCTCGGTGGAATCTCCGTCTGTGGGGCCGGGCAGAGTATCCGCTAGAGCCTGCATGAATTTGTTGACCTTCTCTTTATTTTGGGAGCCACTGGTGTCAATGCGTGGTCTTCCTTCTGTTCGGCTTCTGTAGATTCTCTTGGGCTTTATCTTCACCTTGCTGGAGACGAGTGAATGGTCGGTGTCGCAGTCAGCACCATGATAGCTGCGAGTCATCCGTACATTGCGGAGGTTGCTGCGTTTAGTGAGCACCAGGTCGAGTTGGTGCCAGTTCTTTGATCTGGGGTGCCTCCATGACACCTTGTGTTGAGGTTTCGTGTCAAAGAAGGTGTTGGTCACGCACAGATTATGGTGGCTGCAGAATTCCAAGAGACGTTGTCCATTGTCATTGATCTTCCCAACGCCAAACTGTCCTAGACATGAAGGCCAAGATTCGTGGTCTGAGCCAACCCTGGCATTGAAATCCCCCAGGATAAAAAGATGTTGTTTCTCTGGTGTTTCACTGACTTCTTTGCTAAGGTCGTCATAGAACTTGTCTTTAGATTCTGATGCTGCAGTTAGTGTTGGGGCGTAAACGCTTATAATACTAACTGGGCCTGCCTCTGTCTGGAGTTGGAGCTTCAATATTCTTTCAGTGCCATCACTTGGTGGTATGATGGAATTGAGCAGCTTGTTTCTGATAGCGAAGCCAACTCCATGCTCCCTGGTCTCTCCGCACGGCTTGCCATGCCAGTAGAAAGTGAAGTCCCTCTCCTTGATGCTTCCAGATTCTTGGAGTCTGGTCTCTTGCAGGGCGACAATGTCTATCCCCAGTCTTAGCAGTTCGTTGTTTATCACTGCAGTTTTGCGGGCATCCACAATCTCATTTAGATCGTCTGAGATGCCAGGGGTCATGGTTCTTACGTTCCATGTTCCCAGCCTTAGGGCCGGTTGTTTTGTTTTTTTTCTTGCTGTTAGGTGTATAGATTGCGGTCCATGTGTCAGGATTTCCCCCTAAGCTCCACACACCCTCAGGAGCAGATGAACCGTGGCGAGACAACACCTTATTGACTGGGGGCTGCCCAGCTTAGGCGGGCGGTAGCTGTCTAGTGAGATACGATGATCTCTCCCACCGTCGGAAGTAGCCCCTGGCGACTTGCTCTACGCCAATCGAGCATTAAGACCTATAACCGGCAAATGCTACTTCCCGTGTTGTGTCACCGCTTTACGCGGTGCTGAAGTGACCTCTTCAGGGCACAAGCCTGGGCAATGGAAATCGGAGAACCAGCTGTTGCCCAGTAGCAGGTTCCCCCTCTCCACGTCGCCGATGTTGACCAAGGGAAAGGCAGTAGCCAATGCAACTTGGCATCGGTGCCGTCGCAGGAGTTACCAGAACTATGTTGTTTACAACATGGAACTGCCTTAGGGACTCCATCTCCGGATTTGTCCTCAGGGTTTACTCCCGAAGCCTTTCCCATATGGGTATACCCGCAAGGCAGCGGAGGTTTGAGATTTAGAGTTCCCTCTCTTAGAAGAGATACCAACCAAGGCTGACGAGCCTCCTCTGCCCGGGAATCAATAAGGAGGGAAGTCTACCATTCTTCCTTCCTGGCAGTGACCATACTGATCGGATGACCGTAGCCAATGTCTCTACTGAGAGATCCTCTGCCCACCGTCACTGACTTGAAACCATAACCAACAACTATCTGTCGGCTGCTCCCAAGTCCAATCCACCACCTGCTCCCATGGCTTCACGTTACCCTGTTGGGGGGGGGGGGCTAAACGGGTACTCCACCTTGCCCAAGGGTGTCCCGTAGGCTAGCGGAGGGAAGGAGGCACCTTACTTCTCCTTTGATAGGGTATACCCCTACCCCGCTACCCGGAATCTCCTGTAAACCTAGTGACTATTCTAGGGTTTCTAAACTACATATTATACAGTATATTATAGAACTATTAGTTCCGCATGCCTTCTGCCCCAGCCCAAGTTTGGCTGAATAACATATTCAGTTTTAGCCTGCGACCCGGGTGGCAAGTGGCAACACGAGAAGCTGCCTGGCCAGTTGTCGTCAGCCGGCAGATCGTCCATTTGGTTGAATGACCCGAAGCGGTGAGGACACAGGAGCCGATACTAGCCTTAAAAAGACACCTTGCAACAAAAGAATCCAGGCTCTAGTTAGCCTATATTTGGGAAAAGCAAATTGCGAGCCAAATTGATACCCAAAAGTAATATTTACACTGCTAGTGGCACTGTTCCCCCGTGGAGAGGTTTACTCACCACATTTTGGAAGAAGTTCTGCACCTTCTTTGGTGGTACCATGAGCCAGCAACTTGCAGCAACGCATACTTACCGGTCGTGAGAACCATGTCTATTGCCGGAGAGTGAATCCGCAACCTGAACTGGAACTTCACCCGAGTTGACAAGCCGGACCCAAGTCTGGAGCTAAGTGGCCGACCTCCTCGGCTGACACCTTTAGCCTGCCAACTTAGTCTAGGATTTGATTGCCTACACACTAGGGCAACAGACTTTTACATGCCACAGTTTTCAATAAATTAATAGTTATATGTGATACCAGAAACATACTTAGTCTGTTGCTGTTATACTCTAATTTAATATTAGGATACTGAGAGAGAGGGAAGGAATGCAAGTTGTAACTTTATATTTGTACTCTTCCTCCATGTTGTGAGAAGGGATCAGTTAAAGGGGGCTCTTTAATTTTTGCAGGCATTCGTCGCCAGATTCCTTAAGCCTACTGTCTAGAATTATACCTAGTACAGTTGTTCGCTTTACCTATCTGTGCCTGAACACTGTCCTGAAGACCTGGTCATTCCTGGGACAGTTCCGAATCGTACTTCCTAGTTCGAGCCATTTCGGCCTCTTCTTCACAGTGATTAGTCTTTCAGAATCCTAAAAGTCTATTGGTTGCTATTTCTGATCCTTGTCTATCAAAATAGTCAACATTACGCGACAGACATGTTGCTTGATGTCCTCGTACATTCCTCTTATATTTCCAGTGTCTGCACAAGATTGAATTTGTGCAGAGAGTCGTAGCCAGTACCTGTTCTCACATTTTCTAGCGGTCTGTTGTAGTCTACTTCTGGCAGTTCGCAATGCCTTTACTGTTTTCTCTGACTGATGTTTTATGCACTGAGAATGCATGTCTCTTTATCTCCAGGACTGGGAGCATCTCTTCAGAGTGTGCTTCAAACAAGTCTTCCAGTACTTCCTCTAGACAGATTCCATCCAAGGTAACGGACTCTTTCTACTCGTTCTATAAATGCTGCTTAAAATCCTCATGAGGTTATGTCTGTTCTATATCAGTCAGGGGTAGTCTTCCACCTTATTTTTGCAGTTGTCGGTCTGTTCATTCTAACGTATAATGTAGCCAGGCGGGATCCTTTGTATTATGTGGCTTTGAGATTTATGACATCATCAACTGAGTGTTCCTGGCATATTACTAGTTCTGCGATGCTTCATTGTTTGTTTCTGGCAGATTTGCTAGTTCTGTGATGCCTTAATATTTATTTCATAGTCAATCCTGAACTAGATTATTGTTTGTGAAAGATTGACCTAACAGCTGTTGTCGAAGCTTTTGTAACGTGCACAAGGAATGGCCTCACCATTCCTGTAGGTAACTTCTTGTGTACTGCCTTGTCTGCTTTCCGTGCAGTAGCTAGCAATGTTGTTTTCTCTCCATGATTACCGTTCTTTGCCTTGATTTAGTTCCACTCCTTGATTTAGCAGGAGCCCACTGTGAGTCTGTGAAGTTTTAGGACAATCACAGTATTCAGGCCTCCTAGAGATAGGAGGCCAGTCAACGTATGTATCTAGTTAGGCATTTAATAGCAGCAGATGGAAGATGTATTAAAGAAGTTAAATGTGGAATAGCCCAAGCAAAAGCAGCATTCCAGCCAGATGAATAATATTCTCTGCATTTTATCCTTATCAGTCAAAGCGAAGAAAAGAGTTCTTAAGAGTATTTTACTTTATCCTGATGTACAGAAGAGAATCATGCACAATCAGCATATAAGAGAGGAGTTATGTGGGAGCTTCGGAGATGTGGTTGTATATACAAATTAGTAGAACAAGGTCGGCATATAGACCACTTTACCATTGAGGAGGAATAAGGCTCTTCTACTGCGAGAAGTACGCAGTAATACAGAAAAATATGAATAAAATTAGGTGGAACTGCGGTAAAGCTGTGAGAGTGTAAACAATATAAAATGACACAATGTAGTGCAGCTTTACATAACAGAATTAAGACACATATAGGACGCTGCGGCGATTAGCCTTCATCAGCAAACAAACACATTCACAAACACAGCATACAGTCAAGGAGATCAATTCTTTTCAATTTTTCAATTCAATTCTCATTATCTCGTCCTGTCGTCACCTTCTGATGTAGTCACAGGAGATCTCCTTGACTGTATGTTGTGTTTATGAATGTGATTGTTTGCTGATGAAGGCTAATCGCCGCAACGTCCTGTATGTGTCTTAATTCTGTTATATAAAGCTGCAGTAATACAGAGAAAGCCACAGGGAGCCTGGATTACCGTCTTAGTAAGAGGGTCTTACTTTCTAATAATATGAGGAAAATATGAAGGTATCTGAAAGGACGAGAGCGCTCGTTCTTACACTTCCGGTGTGTTGATGGCGGTTCAGTACCCTGCCCTACACTCTAAACCAGGGGTGGCCAACACGAGGCCTGCAGGCCGCATGCGGCCCGCTGCGAGTCATGTTGCGGCCTGCTGAGCTAGGTCAAATGAACATAAATGTTAACTTTATTGTATATATTCAACCCCACTGGATGAAATGAATGGTCATCATCATTCTTGATGGACAAACAACACATATCACCAAAAGAACATTACATCATGAGTCGTTCGTATCATTTATATTTAAATTACAGCTAAGAGAAATTAGAAATATCTCGCATTTTTGGAAAAAAAAATCATTGGTTTGGGGCTATTTTAAATATCCCGCATTATCATGAAAATTCATAAAATTGAGCTATTTCAAATATCCCGCTATTTGACACTCAATGTTACTAGGTTGTCCAACGCTAGTGTTAATAAAATTTAATATGAGACTTCAACTTAAGATATATATGTTCTGTTGTGTTTGGCGTCTTCGGGAAGCTCGCAACACTATCGGACTCATACTCATAACTACTTTCAGTCCAGCTTGACAAAATCCCGTGTTATTCTGTTGTTTCGTTCTGTTATCGCCACTGCGCCTGGATAGATTTTGCGATCGATGATAAAATACATATTTATCATATTTATAATAAGAGTTCAAACTGCCTTAACCAAGTATCCTGTCTACCATATCGATTCTATAGGTAAGTAAAACCTGAACCGTTTTATTTAAGCAATTTACATTAATTATTATTAATTAGTATTACCCGTGGTGTTTTATTTAATTTCTTTTTTTTTTCCAGTTAAAAACAACGACCTATCATGGCATGAACTAGTAACAACTTTGGACCATAGAAGAGAGGAATCACAGAAAAATTAAAAAGTTTTCAAGACAGGTGGTCTATAAACTATGTTTTCGTGGAAATTAAAACAAAGCTCGTATGCTTGATATGCAACGAATCTGTTTCTGTTTTCAAAGAGTATAACATCAAACGGCACTACGAGACTGAACATGCAAACACGTTTGATAAGTACAAAGGGCAGTTTCGACAGCACCAAGTAAATGACATAAAAAACAATTATGCACAACAAAAGATATTTACTAGAGCGGGTTCAGAGTCAACTTGCTATGTAAAAGCGGCACTCTTCCGATTGACGGTCCCAAATAGTTCCGCAGTGAATACTAAATCTTAGGTGTAAAACAAGGCCTCATTGGGTAATACTAAAATACGAAACACAGCAGAATGTTGGTTAATATATCACCTTTAGTAATAATCTTGAAGAAATAAAAAACAACCAGTAACGCATTTTTGCAGTGTTGGTTCATTCATCATCATCATTATCATAATAATCATCATCATCATCAGGTGCAATGCCGATAAGCGTGGAAGGTCATGGTTCGTGATCTCACACAATCATCAGTCTTTTATCAGGTCAGTGTTCTTGTCCCGATAATGATAGGCGACCAAATCATCCGGCTATTCCTCTCTTTGTCTTCCCCGTGCTCTTTCTCCATCGTCATGCTGCTCGTGGTCATAGAGTGGGCACCACTGGATTCTTGAACGGTTCGGCCCGCTGAACGGGCTGTAAATGCCCACGCACTTCTCTGCTGCTTTACAACAGATCCATCTGTATGGGCTATCTGAGTGTTCATAGATGAGCGCGTTGACTTCTGCATTGACAGCGACAGGGTTCTGCTTTCTGCACCGTCTGTCGAGTGTGATAATGCAGGAGAAAGTGCACTTAAAAGCTGGAGGCATCGGCACCCATTCCTTGCCGGGGTTGATACTGGTAAGACTGCAGAGCTGTCTGACGACATCTTCCGCCCGACCCATCCATGATTTGCCTCTCTTTAGCCTGTCACCCTTTTCTCTGAATATAGCGTCATGCAGAGGGTGCTGCTCATCTGCACTTATTTTTAAGTATGCACGAGCTCTCCAGATCTTGAACCTGTGTTCCATTGTCGGGAAGTCAAGGAGGTATCTCATTGCTACACAGCTGGTGTCTTTCATGCGGCCCAAATGATGCGCATGGCTTCGTTTTGTACCTTTTCAAGTCTTCCAATCTGTGTAGGGCTGACAGTGAGTATGGCCAGGGCATACTGGATGGGTGAAAGCACCAGTCCTTGGAACAGAAGTATTAGCAGTCTTTGCTCGATATTGGCAGTCGCGACATGATAAGTGTAAGTGCACAATTTACATTCTTTGGATGTGTGATAACGAGAAGACAATCTACA
The DNA here is from genome assembly GCA_014155875.1 of Cepaea nemoralis. Classification (NCBI taxonomy): domain Eukaryota; kingdom Metazoa; phylum Mollusca; class Gastropoda; order Stylommatophora; family Helicidae; genus Cepaea; species Cepaea nemoralis. Next base: position 533,331 of record JACEFZ010024862.1, read on the forward strand.
TTCTTCATGTATGGACGTGTGATGATAAATCGATAATCTCCATTCTTTGGAGGTGTGATAATGAGAAGACAATCTACATTCTTCATATTTGGGCATGTGATGATAAATTGATAAATCGATAATCTCCATTCTTTGGACGTGTGATAATGAGAAGACAATCTACATTCTTCATATTTGGGCATTTTTCCCCCCCGCGTTTCCATCCTGTTTCAGGACATTGCAGTCAACATCAGCATCTTTCAGCTGTATGTTGATTCCTAGGCTAGATTACGCTCATCAGCACGCCACGACTTTTTGAGCGACCGGCTCCATACTCTCATAAGTCACTGGCGACGACTCGAACCACTTCCAATTCTCGTGCGCTCACGTCAACCACGAGAGTATTCGGGGTTACGGAGAAAGCTGCTAAACCTCGGCCAGGGAGACCGGTTCATATTTGGGCATGTGATGATAAATAGATAATCTCCATTCTTTGGACGTATGATAATGAGAAGACAATCTACATTCTTCATGTCTGGACAAGTAATGATAAATAGAGAATCCCCATTCTTAGGACGTGTGACGATACGCTGATAATTTACATTATTTGGACGTGTGATAATAAGTAGCTCTCCGTGGCGAAGGAATTTGCGGACGTGGTTCATAATCCCGTATACCCGTGTTCGAAACACAGCTCAACGCGATTTGACAGCAGATCGCAGTTGCAGTTGGTTTTGCGTTGGTATCAGTGCCAGTCGTTCAGAAAGCAATGGCAAACTACTGAACGTGGACTTTCCAGGAGATCACAGCGACAGAAATGCTGATGTTGACTGCGATGTCCTGTAAAATAGGATGTGCAAAATATTTTTAAAAAAATGATAAGTAGACAATTTACATTCTTTGCTTATGTGATGATAATAAGAACATCTTCATTCTTTGGTCATGTGACGATAAGTGCACAGTCTAATTCTTTGGACATTTGATGATAAGTGGATAATCTACATTCTTTGAACATTTGATAATAAGTGGGCAGTTTACATTCTTTGGATATTTGATGATAAGTGGATAATCTACACTATTTGAACATGTGATAATAAGTGGACAGTCTACATTCTGTGCACATTTGATGCTAAGTGGACAATCGACATTCTTTGGTTATGTGATGATAAGTAATCAATCCACATTATCTGGTCATGTGTTGATAAGTACACAGTCTACATTCTTTGGACACTTGTTGAAAAGTGGATCATCTACATTCTTTGGACATTTGATGATAAGTGGACAATCGACATCCTTTTGACATTTGATGATAAGTAGACAATCGACATCCTTTGGATATTTGATGATAAGTGGACAATCGACATTGTTTGGTTATGTGATTGATAAGTAACAATCTACATTCTCTGGTCATGCGATGATAAGTACACATTCTACAGTCTTTGACATTTGATCATAATGGATAAGCTACATTCTTTGAACATTTGATGATAAGTGGACAATCTACATTCTTTGGACATATGATGATAAGTGGACAGTATACATTATTAGACGTGTGTTTATAAGTGCCCAGCGGCCATGCGGGTGATCCGGGGGTGCACAAAGAACACACCAATTATATGCATGAGAATATCCTGTTGTACCAACAATGGCGGTCCTTCAAGCAAATGGTACCTGAGAGTTGCTGCAGATAGGGATCACCCCCTGTATGAAGCCACGAATATGGTCAATGGTCATAGACTAAGACGAGGTAGGTCCTGGATGGCACAGGCAGAAATATCTACACGTCAGGTGTGTGATCTAGAGACCATCAATCGTGAAAAAGAGTGGGTTGAAGTAACGAAAGACATGACAGACTGGCACAATGTAATAGTAACACTGGGTGGTGAGTGCAGAGAATGGGCAGCGGGCCGCATAAAGTTTGAGATGCATCACCTGATCCAGAGTAAGACACATCAAGGTGACATAGTGATCTATGCCGATGGGACAATGGTGAGAAATAGACGGAGTGGTTGGGGTTTCATTGACAAGGCTAATGGGCGAGTCTTGAAAAAGAAGTCTGGCATATGAGACTACAACCTCCAGCATTAGAATTGGGCAGTAACAGCGGCACTCCGTTGGTTGGAGGGGGCCATTGCAGCGCACATTGTATTCATTACAGACTCAAGGAAGTATGCTTAGTAAGGCGGAGAAAGGAAATGTTTCGTGTGGAATTGCTCACCTCGCTTCAGAGGTCACGGATTGTGAGAATTTTAAGAATTTCTTTTTGCCCTGGCTATGCGGGAGTGCGGGGGAATGAACAGGCTGATAGGCTGGCAGGGAATGCACCTCTTGGTGGTAGATTACCTATGGACAAGGGAGATGTGGTCCTGCACCTGATTAAAGCAGCCGGCCATCTCCTTCAGGTCCACATCGCTCAAAGCCTTCATGTGGCCATACCTGACACCATCAGGCCCTGGTGCCGTGTCTTTTGCCTTTTGCAAAATATGTTTAACATCTTCAAACAGTATGATGTCTTCGTAAGGCATATTCTCTATTGTGCCAGATAATTCCACTCTAACTGCATCCCTGGTATCCGCATCACTGTGATTGGTCTGCTCTAAAAATCTCTGGAGAAACGCCTCCCCTTTCTCCTTGTCTGTTGTCACGCGTACCCCATCCTCTTTATAAATTGTTCCCACTGTCATAGGCAGATCTTTTCTTTGCATTGTCTGTACAGTTTCCAGAATTTATGCAGTGTTTTATCACCTCCAATCTCTCATAAAACATTCCCATTTTACTTCTTGGCCTCTGCAGCACATCGCTTGTGAAATCCTCTACCTGTCTTTCTTGTCATTTCCGCTATGTCCACTTCTTCTCGTGAGCTTAGGGGTGTCTGTCGCATTCCTTAGCTGCTTCACTGCAGCTCTCTTGCTTTCCACGCATTGTCTATTCTGGGGTCCACCATGGGGGCTGCAAAAATGGAGTTTTAACAGTCCTGTTGCATGCCCCATGTCTGAGGCGTCCAAGAAGGCTGTCGCTCCACTCATACCGGAAGGTCTGCGTGCTCTCCCAGCCTTGACGTTCCTGGACTTAGAGACCAGGACTGAGCATGGCATGTGATCACTCCCATGGTCATTCAAAACAGTCCACTTTAACATCAAGGACTGATGATCCTAATGCTCTGATTAAAGCAGCCGGCCATCTCCTTCAGGTCCACATCGCTCAAAGCCTTCATGTGGCCATACCTGACACCATCAGGCCCTGGTGCCGTGTCTTTTGCCTTTTGCAAAATATGTTTAACATCTTCAAACAGTATGATGTCTTCGTAAGGCATATTCTCTATTGTGCCAGATAATTCCACTCTAACTGCATCCCTGGTATCCGCATCACTGTGATTGGTCTGCTCTAAAAATCTCTGGAGAAACGCCTCCCCTTTCTCCTTGTCTGTTGTCACGCGTACCCCATCCTCTTTATAAATTGTTCCCACTGTCATAGGCAGATCTTTTCTTTGCATTTGTCTGTACAGTTTCCAGAATTTATGCAGTGTTTTATCACCTCCAATCTCCTTCATAAAACATTCCCATTTTACTTTCTTGGCCTCTGCAGCACATCGCTTGAAAGCCTCCACCTTGTCTTTCTTGTCATTTTCCGCTATGTCCACTTCTTCTCGTGAGCTTAGGGGTGTCTGTCGCAATTTCCTTAGCTGCTTCACTGCAGCTCTCTTTGCTTTCCACGCATTGTCTACTTCTGGGGTCCACCATGGGGGCTGCAAAAAAAGGAGTTTTAACAGTCCTGTTGCATGCCCCATGTCTGAGGCGTCCAAGAAGGCTGTCGCTCCACTCATACCGGAAGGTCTTGCGCGCTCTCCCAGCCTTGACTTTCCTGGACTTAGAGATCAGGACTGAGCATGGCATGTGATCACTCCCATGGTCATTCAAAACAGTCCACTTTACATCAAGGACTGATGACTGGGAGACAAGTGCCAAATCAATAGCAGTATCTGCATCGCCAGGCCTCATTGCCATTCTAGTCGGCCTACCATCATTTATGCAGACCACATCGGAGTCCACCATGGCATCCGCAAGTGCAATTCCTTGTCGATTTTCTCCACTACTGTCCCAATCTCTGTTTCTCGCATTGAAGTCTCCACATATGAGTAGCCTATCACCTGGTAAGTCCTCTAATTCCTTAAGCCAGTCCCATTGTTCCTTTCTGACAAAACAGTCCACTGTGGCATATACATTTATGATGTTCCAACTTAAGCCACCAATCTCCATTTGTATACCCTGGACCTCTCTTGCACTGTGATTCCACTGGCTCAAGTCAAGTGCCACATGCTTTACTCCTTTCTTCACCAGCAGACCTTGCCCATGTCTCTTCTGCCCAGTGGGGTTTATATAACTGACGTAGCCACTTAAGAATATGTCGTCATCTGTCTTCTTGCATAAACTCATAATGACAACAACCTTTATTTTTCTTTCCACCTCTTTCTCTCTTTTTTTTTCTATACCTTTCTCCTCTCTCTCTCACACGATCGTTCGCTCGCTTGCATTTGAAAGTCCTCATTTGTCTTCCTGCCATAACATTATCCCAATAACTTTCTTTCTTTCTCTCTCTCCTCTATCTCTCTTCCTCCTCCTTCCTTTCTCACTTAAGAACACACCCTCGCCTGTCTGCCAATCAGAAAGTTATGCCTCTCTCTCTCACTTAAGAACACACCGTCATCTGTCTGCCTGTCATAAAGTTATACCTATAAAAATCTCTCTCTCTCTCTCACACACACTTAAGAACATGCCCTTGCCTGTCTGCCTGTCAGAAAGTTATCCATCTATCTCTCTCTCTCTCTCTCTCTCTCTCTCTCTCTCTCTCTCTCTCTCTCTCTCTCTCTCTCTCTCTCTCTCTCTCTCTCTCTCTCTCTCGTCATGACACATCTTGTTGATGAGAAATAATCTACATGGATTGGTAGAAAGAATGTATGTGCAGATAGAAGTGCAAACAAAAATATATGTGAAGCAGAAAAGAAAACAAAACATTTTTTAAAGTCTGATTTTCAAATCCTTTATTATCACTATCAAATAACATGTTACTTTTAATTACATGAACAGCAAAAGCAAACAAAGAAAAATATAGAAAAATGTGTGTAATAACAATAATAAAGTATAATAATTGAATTTACAAATAGTTTAAACAACACACTTATAGCTAATGGAGATGGGAGATTATGTGGGTGGGTGAGGAATTTGTGTGCGGGATATGTGAGTTGGCGGGGAGATGTGTGTGTGTGTGTGTGTGTTGGATGTGTGGTTGAGGGATGTGTGTTTGGCTGGGTGGTTGGAGATGTGTGGGTGGAGGATATGTGGGTGGGTAATGGGACGGGTGGAGGATTTGTGAGTGGGTGGGGAGATGTGTGTAGGTGGGGAGATGTGTAGGTGTGAGGATGTGGTGGATGGGTGGAGGCATGTATGTGTATCTGGGTTGTGTGTGTGGTTGGGTGGGGGAGTTGGGGTGAATGGGGGATGTGTGGGTGGGTGGTGGATGTGTCTCATAACATGGTAATATGCATTGTTTATGTTTACAAAATTCATTTGACAATGTTTTCTAGTTATATTTGGTCTCTGACTCAGATCCCTGGGTTCAACTCCATACTTGTAGGTCAGCATGGCCGAATGGATAAGAACACGTGTTCTTAAACATCCGGTGTGCTGATGCCGAGGTAAGGGGTTCAACCCCTACACCGGGCAGTTTGACCAAAATGCTGACCTATCGTCCTTGCTTGGAGATGTAAATTACAAGTACCTCTGAAGTCGGAGTGCATTCACTTGATGGCAAGGGACACTGTTAATAGGGGAAGCTAATCCACATGCAAAGTTCATTCCAGCATTACTTGAAATAGTGTGTATGGACTACGCTTGAGTTCAAAGCGAGCGAGCGCAAATAAAAAAATAAAAAAACATGCTTCAGAGAATTTTCAATCAAACCCACAGCAGCCTGATGACAATGCTGATGGAAGCTGAGGGCAACAAACAGTTCACAGAGGCACCACCAACAACAAACCCAACCTTGATGTCACCTAACTAGAATGCTCACTTCTCAACTGACAGGCATGTCACACACCCCCCCCCCCCCCCCCAAAAAAAAAAAAGAAAACTACAAATGGCATAGATATTTCAACAAGGAACAATCTACTGTGTTAAATGCCTCACAATATCGTACACAAGAAAATTGGATCCTTTATTTTGGGGGAAAACAAGTTTGTTTTGTTGAGAAAGCACAAACACATATTGTCTTCATATGACAAAGGTCAAGCATGGCTAGCGATTGATATACAGAAAACATGCTTACATTTAGCTTTTTAAAATCGGGAATATGCCATATGAGCATGAGTAATACTTGAGTGAAGTAAACGTATGGGTGGCATCCATGTTTGGATGGGTGGCATCCATGTTTGTGAAACAGAGGTGAAAACAGGAGCAAGAACAACTTACTTCTGGTACGGTGATGTGAGGAGAAAGGGACAATAATATACAGACATGTAGCATCAACAAAGAAGTTATAATCCAGCAAAACCAAACAGCAAAAACACTAATCCAACAAACAAAATTCCTAAGTGTAGCAAAAACTTCCAGTGCACTAAAACCCAATCAACCAAAAACTAATCCACCAAAAACTTCTAGTATACTAAAAACTAATTTACCAAAAACTTCTAGTGCACTAAAAACCCAGGAAAATCTCACATCTAAACCTAGAATTCTGGCTTATCCTGTAGATAAAATAAAAACCAACAAAAATACTATTAGGGAAAGACAAGTCAAACATCTCAACATGATGACCCAACAAGACAACACCAACACCCAGTCTTTCTACGTAAGACAGACAACACTTTTGTACTTGTGACGAATAGACACAAGATGCAACATCCTGACACTTATTCATTAGATTCACTTACATCACACATCACAAGCAAACACAACATCTCAACACTGATTTGTCTAACATGGAGGATGTCATAGAAGAAACCCCCAAACAGGACATCCTGATTGTGCTAGGAGACTTCAACGCAAAAATAGGTAGAGAGCAAACTCATAAAAAAGTTGCTGGTATGGAAAGCCTACATACAACTTCAAATGATAATGGATGGAGAGTCATCAACCTGGCAGAAGCCAAAGGACTGCAGATTAGCAGTACCAGACTGCAAAGAAAGGATATACACAAACAAACTTGGAAATCATGTGACAAGAGAAACTATAATCAAATAGATCATATTTTAATTAACAACAGAAATGCATCAAACATACAAGTTAGAAGCTATAGAGGAGCTGAGTGCCACAGCGACCACTTCCTCGCTGGGGAAAAATTTAAAATAAAACTTAAGAGAGCTTTCTATGCTAAACTACAAAGGTTACATCCAACATATAACAGAGAAAAACTACAAGAAATTACAGTCAAAGAGAAATTTGCAGATGAAATAAAATGTAAACTTGAAATTCTACAAAACCCGTTGCAGGAAAGTGTTGACCAAACTTGGTTGAACATTAAGAATACAATTCAATCTACTGCAGAAGAATGTCTCGGTGTGTTAACAAAGGATCTCTTCATTGAGTAAACACTTCTAACAATACAAAAAAATTGATTACAAAAAAAAAAGCAAACAAAATTTGATTTTGACAAGGCACGGACGTTGGCAACGTGAACATTCTGCTGTGTTTCGTATTTACCGGTACCCAATGAGGCCCTGTAAGGGAGACTGTTTACACCTAAGAGTTATCATTCACTGCGGAACTATTTGGGACCGTCAATCGGAAGAGTGCCTATCATAACAATACATATTGTTTGTGGAGTCTGTGTTTAAGTGCACTAAAAGAATACTTTGTTTTGCGTTCTTTATCTCTGACGACAGGCTAAATTTACTGGATCTGTTGCGCGGCATGCTGGGAGCTTGTGGGCTTTCACAGCCCAGGTGTGAGGCAGAGCTGTAAGAAGGACAGCGGAGCTCTTGCCATGACAAATAACAAAAGAATTGCGTTTTTTACCCCCCAGGACGTAGCAGTTACAGCAGTGTGTGAATCAACTAAAACCAGCAGTAGAATCTGCAAGCTTGACTAGAACAGGATCACAAGTGACGAAATGATTGTTTCGGCTAAAGGCTATATCAGCACAAAAACTATGATTGGCTTTCCCTATTGTCCCTCACGATCAGGCGAACCCACTCCGACTTCTGAGGTATTTGTAACTTACATCCCCTTGTCAAGGGTTTTATGGCGAAGGGGTTACAGAGCAATTTGTAATTCCCGCATACCGCGATCGGAAGACAGCTGCGGGCGATTTGGAAGCAGACCACGCTGGTTTTCATACAATGGTATGAGTGTTGGTAGTTCAAAAGGCAATTGCAAACTACTGAACGTAAACTTGCCATGAAATCACAAATAATGTGGGGTTGACTGTGACGCCCTGTAAAAGATATGCCACTAACGAAAAGTCCAGGATGAGAAGTCAACAGCTTAGTCCAGCTGACTGGTGTAGATGTTGAACTCACTACCTCGGCATCAGCGCACCGGGAGTTTATGATAATGTTATTGCAGTGTCTGAAAGTAGCCTACAACCCTTTCTGGACAAACTGATTGAGAAGGAAGAGGAGGAAAGGGTCATGGGTAAACATTAGGATCCTCATATACGCCTTGAGGCCATCATTTCATCCAGTATGGATTGAAAGTATGGAGCCGTGAGTTCTAAGATGGCTGATAAGGCTTATTTTGGCTCGAAATGTTCTTTGACAATTATTTGGACATATGGTGGTAGTCTCACATTTTGTATAAACCATTCAGCACATGATGGGTTATGTGTTAATATCAAAAGGAGAGTCTGGCATAAGAGACTACGACCTCCAGCATGAGAATGGAGGTGGAAGCAGTAATAGCGGCATTCCGGTGGCTAGAGGAGACTACTGCAACACACGTTGTATTCAATCAGGAAGCCAAAGAAGATTGCTAAACCAACACAGAACTGGTGTCGTTAGCCGCTACACGCTACGGGATTTGCTGAGGAGGTGATCTGAGCACTTATGGGCTGAAAGGTTCGATGTGCAATGAGGATGATCTGTCAAAGAGTATCCTTAGTAAGGTGAAGAAAGGAGTGTTTTATAAAGGAGTGTTGTAATAATTTACAATGTTACATACAGCATTCAAAAAAATAAAAAAAGATAGAGTGCTGCTTTAATCAGCAATATCAATATTGTGACCGGGATGGTTAACCCGGTCAACAAATGCACGCAGAAGTCGGATGTGTCGGCCTAACGGCGCAAGAACGCAGCATTGCTGTAAACAGGCACAACGCAATCACATCCTGAAAAAAAAAAAAAAAAAAACTCTAGATGAACGCAGCAGAAGAAGAAGAATATCGAGGTACTTATCTGGACTTGGTGGATTTTTCTCCAATGCCACGACTTGATTAACTTCTGTTGGAAGAAAGACACTTTTCAGCAGTATGACATCTATAAAATGATGTACATCTTTCCTGTGGTTGGAATAACAAAAATTAGTATCATGCAAAAAATATGTCTGTCCAATGTCAAAAATTTAGAGGAAAGATATATATTATATTTATCTTAAATGCACTTATCTGTAAATTCCGTCGGTCGTATTGTTATCCGTGTAGTTTTTTTCTAATTGTCATCGTTTAGCTATGTAATAGGATTTTTTAGCAACAGCGTAATAAACAATCAAATTATACTCGTATTTATACGTGGGTCTGTGGTATGTTCTTTTACCTTCTGACACCAAAAATACACTCGTATTTTTACGTGGGTCTGTGGTATGTTCTTTTAACTTCTGACACCAAAAATACACTCGTATTTTTACGTGGGTCTGTGGTATGTTCTTTTAACTTCTGACACCAAAAATACACTCGTATTTATACGTGGGTCTATGGTATGTTCTATTAACTTCTGACACCAAAAATACACTCGTATTTTTACGTGGGTCTGTGGTATGTTCTTTTAACTTCTGACACCAAAAATACACTCGTATTTCTACGTGGGTCAATGGTATGTTCTTTTAACTTCTGACACCAAAAATACACTCGTATTTTACGTGAGGTCTGTGGTATGTTCTTTTAACTTCTGACACCAAAAATACACTCGTATTTTTACGTGGGTCTGAGGTATGTTCTTTTAACTTCTGACACCAAAAATACACTCGTATTTTTACGTGGGTCTGTGGTATGTTCTTTTAACTTCTGACACCAAAAATACACTCGTATTTTTACGTGGGTCTGTGGTATGTTCTTTTAACTTCTGACACCAAAAATAGACACCTGTCAGCGTCTCAGAATTACCTTCGTTCGTCATTTTACACGTCACAGTGAGTCTCTTCTACATACATTCATGAAAATACTAAACGTCGTATGTAGGCTACTGACATTTATTAATGCCCACCGGCTGTACCAACATCGTGCGTATACATAGCACCGTTTTCGCACACATGGCATACATTGTACATTATATACATATTATATACATCAATGCATTTAACACCCATAGCAGTCATACAATCAATCCCCGCACTGAATACTCGCTATCTTAGCTCGGCAAGGCTAGCTCTCACACCGGCAATCAATACACTCGCTCGCTCAAACACACGCGTCTTTCCTCTAACGCGTCCAGTCTCCGTCTGAAGCCTTCTGGTGTTGGGCCTGCTGGTCACGTGGTGCTTGACCCCGTGTGTCCCTGGATAGTCGGGCTGTATTAGTTGTCTCGCCGTACTGCTGTCCGGTCTTGTTGTCTCAGGTCCTTCAGTGTAAGGTAGTCCCGTCTGTGTCCCTGTGTCCTGTTTATAACCTTGTGTCCTGTTTATAGCTGGGGCTTGTTGTCCCGCCTATGTCCTGTCTATGACATCTCTATTGTCCTGTCTCCGATATCTCTATTGTCCTGTATATGTCCTGTCTGCACTCCCCAACACGCTGACAGTATGCAATGGCTCTCGTCGCTTCAGAGATCACAGATTGTGAAAATTGTATGAATATTTTGCTCTGGCCATGCGGGGGGAATGAACAGGCTGATAGGCTGGCAGGGGATGCATCTTTTTGTGGTAGATTGCCTATGGACAAAGGGAAGGTGGTCGTGCGCTTGTGGGACCAGGTTGAGAAGGCGGAGTAATAGATGTAGAACTCATATGTCGAAAGAATAATATTACGGGGGATCGGCAGGGGTTCTGGAAGAATCTCAAAACAGAGGGAAGACCAGGATAACTTTTAATAACATTGCTATGGGAACTATTAGTAGTGTGACTCTTCGCTGGCTGTTGAACGAGGGGACGGAGCATATATGGAAATGTCCTGAATGCAGTGATGTCGGTTCTTAACTCAACTCAACTCAACTATCATGTCGGTTGTATATGTTTCCCAAAACTCATTTTAGTGTGGGTCGACAGAGCACAGTATACGACGGACGTACATAATTCTGGCACACTTAGTAACAATATCAGTTTTGCAAAACTCGAAAGACACCTGGTTCATGCCCAACTGTATTTTTTTAAATGTTATCTTATTATACAATCCCTTGGTAATGTATGGAACGCCACAAAAATATAGGAGGTCCAATGTGGAAGAAGCGCAATGTAAACATTTTGCGCAATGTAACCATCAATAGTTTAAAACAACCTACAGCAGGTTATGCATCGTGTACTCTGAGAGAATATAAGCGTTGCAAATTCGGTCTTTAACTCTTATAAGTGCTAAGCCGGGTAGCTTACACCGAGAATTGATTCTTACATCACTGTTTCTCATCATCATCATCGTCATCATCATCAACGTTATGTCCAACAGACCATTGTGTAGAATGAACATACTATGAAGCCGTCGGCGCACAGGAAGTTTAAGCGAGAGCTCTTTAAACCTCCTGACCACAATTGTGCTTGTAATATATTGTCACAAAATGACGCGGGGCTGTTTCTGTCTGCTTGTGTTCTAGTGTCACAAAATGACGCAGAGCTGTGTCTGTCTGCTTGTACAGTGGACCGAGACAAAGTTGTGTATGTTTATGACGGCAAATGGAAAGAGCACAGAAAACATAAACTTGAGAACCACTGTGTATGCTGAACAGTAGTAAATGCAGCCTGCTGTTGGGAACGGGACAATCCGGTGATATAAATAGTATATAGGTTAGTTTAATGCGCAGTTAAACAAATACGAATTACTAGATTCGGAAATCTTGCATCAATGTCAGTGCGTGTCCTTTACGCGGCATTGCAAATCAACCGCAGAATTTATTCCTGTTTGTGATTTAATATGCGATGTTACATTCAGTAGTGTACCATTGTCGGTCTCCCTGGCTTAGAAGTTAACGTCTTTCTCCGTAATCCCGTATATTCTCGTGAGTAACGTAACCTGTGCGAGTGTTGGTAACGGTTCTCGCCGCTTTGGTAACTTACGGGGTATGTGAGCCGGTCTCTCAGAAAGCAATGGCAAACTACTGAGCGTAATCTTGCCAAGTACATCAACAGCAGCTGAAAAATGCTGATGTTGACTGCAACGTCCTGTAAGGGATATGCAAAAAAAAAAAAAAATTGTACCATTAGTTTCTGAATGGCAGATGCCTCGTACTATCGAAATCAACGCAAAGAGATCGGCTTCCAAACCGCCTGTAGCTGATTTCGAATCGGGGAATTGTGAAACTGCAGACATGGGACATTTAACCTTCAAAGGTGACTTCTCGTTCAGCGAGCAATGGCAAACTACTGGACATAAACTTGCCTAGTAGATTAACATATGGTTAGGGGTTGATCACAACAGCATACACAACAAAAAACATGCAACAATTGTTGTGACTGATGTACAACTCGGAACAGTGGGACTTGGTTCCACTGAGGTAAGCAAACAACCGACATTTCCCGAGCATGTCATTGACCTCTGACGGCGGTGAATGCAAGACGTGGGTGTTGCTTGTTTATCACCAAGATGGGTGTTGGGGTCTCCATGGCGACATAGTTACGCTCCGAAGATCTTGTATTCTATTTCAGCCTCAGTCATTCGGTTCACTAGGGCAGTTTTTCCCGGAGCCTCCAGGGGATCGATGCTGGAGCTACGGAGTTAGAGCTTTGTGCGACGCTTTCGACAGGCCGACCTGCGGAAAGAGACCGAGCCATAGGAGATAAAACCCGTGCAATGAAGTCGATATGCTTGTCTTTTAAACCTTTTAACCACCAAGGCGGGGAATTTGATGTGAATCACTGACAGTCTCACAAAGTGCAGTGTTTCTAATTTACAGCAGGCTCCATCACATTGAAAACTAGATCGAGCACCTGTTCGTAAGCCAGGCCAGGTTGAGTCCAGGATGTACGTCATGGAGGTCGACGAGAGATGGTGATCAACAAGTGTCATGACACTCACTCACTCACTCACTCAATCAATCAATCAATCAATCAATCAATCAATCAATCAATCAATCAATCAATCAATCAATCAATCAATCAATCAATCAATCAATCAATCAATCAATCATCCACAAACCCACATTGTTCTTCCCCTATTTCAGGTTGTAATTCCTTCCTCATGCTTTGCATGATAATTCGTAGCAAAATCTTTGTGATGTGACTCATTATACTAATTGTTCTGTGTTGATCACATTCCAAGGCTCCTGATTTCATTGGGATTGCAATAAATGCAGAGTTACATAATTCAGAAGGTATATCTCCAATATCATATAATGTGTTCAGCAGTCTACTGACTTGATCTAATCCATATTCTTCTAAAGCTTTAATCATTTCTGTTGTGATGTTATCTGCCTATATTGGCCTTGCCAACTTTCATACGCTTAAGAACATTTCGAAACCTCCTTCAAAATTAGCGGTCCTTCATTGTTAAATCTAATACCACACTGTTCCTCTCTGTTATCCCCATAACACTGTCACTTCACTGTCATGACACTGGCACATAAGAATATCTTCATCTCTTCAACATTTAGAACTATTGTTGTCTTTTTGTGTTCCTTACAACTCGTAGAACTATTGTTGTTTGTGTATCTTACAACTCTTAGAACTAGGATTGTCTGTGTTCTTTACAACTCTTCGAACTATTGTTGTCGTTTTGTGCGATATTCACTGGCACAGGAATGGAGCATAATGGGGACGATCCGTTGCTGTGAAGTTGGAACTGCGACTAACTAACTAACTAACTAACTAACCCTACGTCATAGAATACCTTGTACTGCCAGAGTAACCAACAATGCATGTCTGGTAAAGAACAAACCGAAAAGCAAAAAAAAAAAAACGAGAACAAGAATAGCAAGAAAGATAAGAATAAATAAGGTTAGCGAGAACAGATAAGAGAAGAATGAGAAAAACCAGATCAAGAAGGATAAGAATAAGGACTGATAAGAACATAAGAATAAGAACAATGAAACCAAATACAACAGAGAACTACAACAAAAAGTTAGAATCATGCGCAGAGCTAGGAATCCCACGTTTCCAACGACGGGCTGCTTGGCGGAAGGGACCACTTGAAAGGCGACTCACGGCGAGCTGGCTACCACATATTAAACATGGATTGCTCGGATATTCACACAATCGTTCTTGACATGTGTAATTGTTTATTGTGTGTGTATCCATGACGTTATAGCGGAAGTTGGGCGTGGACCGTACTGCGTAAGGAATAGATGGCGGGAAAGCGGATTAAAACAGTTTGTGGTTTGTCTCAGCAGAAGGGTTGGTAACCTAGACGGGAGATACTGAGCCCATCTTACCGAGCCTGCCATTTTAATCACTTAGATAGAAATAGACATTTAGAAGATAGACAAATAGAGTGACGGACATACAGAGAGACAGACATGAAGCCATGTATACAGGAAACCAGACAGACAGACAGACAGACAGACAGACAGACAAATGGGTAAGCAGACAGGCACACAGATAGACAGAGACACAGACATGCAGACAACCAGAGATATATATTGATAGACATATAGGCAGGCATATTAACAGGTAGGTAGGTAGGCAGGCAAGCAGGCAGGCAGGCAGGCAGGCACATAGACAGACATAGACAGACAGCCCGACAGATATATACATTCGAAACAATATTTTCCAGTACTGAATTAGAATAACGATGACACAAACAATAGATTGCACGATATATTGCCTGGCATATTTCCATGCATCTCGTCAGATACATACTGCAGAAATCACACAACATAAACTAAAGCAATAAGATAAATCCTTCAAGCTGAAATATACAAACACATATCAGCACAGTAATTTCAATTGTCTACTACATAGATTTAGGTGGGGCTGCGTAGTCTCGAGGTATGGTATCCGCCTCGAGTGCTGGAGGTCCCGGGTTCAAGCCCCAGTGATGACCGGGATTTTTTCTCGTGGACTTCTAGTAAATACATTTCCACTGGTCTCTGGGTATTAAGATCGTGTGTATTGTTGCGCAGGTAAAAAAAAAATCTCTTGGCAGTTGGAAATCGAAAAAGAGTAGCCTAACGGCGCTGCCCGGGCACAATTTCGAGTTAAAAATCTACCCAAAGTATTTTAGGACCCTCGCCTGTGCTACGGAGTTCGTGCACTGAGCTGAGTATCTCCTGACTCAGGTTTGAGTTAGGAGGAGAACGAAGCACTTATGGGTTGCACCCGTGTGCCGTGATGTTGATCCATCGACTAAACTAAACTAAACTACACTAAACTAAACTACACTAAACTAAACTAAACTAAACTAAACTAAACTAAACTACGTAGATTAGATATTCAGACGTATTATTTGGCGCTCACAGACGTAGAATACGAGGGGAGAGACTAGAGGACACACTCAGTTAGTTTGCATATCCTAATCAATCAATCATGTGCCATGCCGGAAAGCGTGGACGGTCATGACTCGCCATTTCACTCGATTACCACAGTCGTGGATCAGCTCAGTGTTCCTGTCTCGACCATGCAAGGTGGCCAAGCCATCCAGGTATTTACTTTTCGGTCTTCCTCTTGATCTGTTCCCCTCGATCAAGGCTGTACTTCGGCGATCAAAAAACAGCTCCAGGGCCTGATGGCATAAGATATGACGACATCAATAGGTGTACCGACAATGAGCTAGAGAAACTAGCAGACATGTACAACAACAGTATAGAGAGTGCTAGCATCAAGGAGGAATGGTTACACAACTATCTGATTCCCTTGCCGAAGCCTGACAAAGACCACAAAAAAATTCAGGGATATCGAATTATAACCATGCAGAATACAATAGGCAAGCTGCTGGAGAAGGTAATTGCTAGGAAGATATCAAGCCAGCTAGAGAGGCAAGGTGTTTTCCCACCTACCCTGGGTGGGTACCGTCCAAAAAGAGAAACCTGGACCAATGCAGTAGTCTTTGCCCATGATGTCTATGAAGGTTTCCACTCAGGCATTGAAACCTTTGCTGCAGCGATTGATCTTGAGGACGCATACAACAGAGTACCATTGGATTTTTTAATGCTTCAGCTTCTTGAACTAAAAGTAAGTCCATTCCTCCTTAGTTGGATCGCTGCAGCCCTACTTCCAACGGAAAGTAGTATTTGGATGCGGGTGATGGCGGCAGCAAACTGTGAGCAGCGCCATCTATGTCTTCTGTACGAGGGGCTGGTCATGTCTGTTTTGGAGTATGCAATGGCAATCCTGACTCTCAGCCGTAAGCAGATAGAAAGGATGGAAAGGACACAGAATGAAGCTATGCGCATTAATCTTGGATGTACAAGAGATACAGCATGCTGGGCGATGCGCTACCTTCTTGATTTTCCAACCATTGAAGAGAGAATGCATAGTGAAATTATGAAGGTGAAGGGCAGCAGGTTAAAAAGAGGACGGTCGTGGATGGGTCAAGCCGAAGACATTCTTCAACAGGTGTGTTCACTTGAGGACGTAGAACCTGGCGAGGAGTGGGTGCAAGTGCCAACAGATTTCTGCACATCCTTTTCAGTTTGCATCCAACTAGATATAAATTGCAGACAAGAAAATCCGGCTGCTATGGAGGCTGAAGTACAAGCGTTGATTATCGAGAATTCGCTAGACGGTGATGCGGTCATCTACACAGATGGGTCGGTCGTCCGACATGTGAGAAGCTCATGGGCCTTTACAGCTCGGGCCGGAGAGACAATTGTGAAGGAGGACTCTGGTGCTTTCACTGAAACCACAAGTAGCCTGACTATGGAAGTCATGGCAGTAAGTAAAGCAATAACATGGCTCGAGACACAGACATTCACTAGGGCATGTTTCCTTAGCGACTCAATGAACATGATCAAGAGGATAGAGGAGGGGTCGATCTGAAGAGAATGGTTGCTGCCTCTGGCGCGGTCTCGGCTGACAAAGATTAGTTTCATCTTCGTGCCAGGGCATGCGGGAGTACAAAGAAATGAGCGGGCTGACAAGCTCGCAGGTGAGGCTACTGTGGAGGGCGGACGCGCCATGGACCAGGCTGACATTCTGAATACTCTACGAGAAGTAAGACTCTTGCGTGAACCAAGTGATGACTGTGAATCTACAACCATGGCCAGACTGCGAGAACAGCAAATAAAAAGAGGGGTTGCCAAACAAGAACACTACGCAGGAAGCCAAAGAAGATTGATACACCAACATAGAACTGGCGTCGTTAGCCGTTACACGCTGCGGGATTTGCTAAGGAGGGGATCCGAGCACTTATGGACTGAATGGTTCGATGTGCAATGAGGATGATCTGTCGACTAAATAACTAACTAACTTTGAAATGAGGACAGCGCCTTGCTGAAAGAAGTGTACTTCGACGTCGACACATGATCAACTAGTTAAGATAGCTGCATATCTTTACAGGACGTGGTAGCCAACCCCAGTATTGTTTGGCTGTTTACGTTCGATAGTTTACCATTGCTTTCTGTATGGACAACACATGTGCTATATAGTGCTATAGAGAAGGAATCATGCTGTATGGACAACACATGTGCTATATAGTGCTATAGAGAGGTATAACTCCATCCATGGTCCCCGCTATGGGGTGTAGCTTTGTAACATGCACAATGGATAATTTTTATACGAAAGATGAGTGATTGGAAGGACCGAATGAAAGACTCGCATGCGTCCCCAATTTGTGACCCTTTCAAAATAAATAAAGGTGCCTGTAAGAAATTTTAACAGCAGAAGCAGTAAATGTAGTAGTATTAGTAGTGACACCAGCGGGTTTAATAGTATCAGTAGTAGTTTTATTAGTAATAGTAGCAGCTAGTAGTAATAATAGTAGGTAGTGGTGGTAGTGGTAGTGGTGGTAGTGGTGGTAGTGGTAGTAGTAGTAGTGGTAGTGGTAGTAGTAGTAGTAGTAGTAGTAGTAACAGCAGCAGTAGTAGTAGTAGTAACAGCAACAGCAGTAGTAGTAGTAGTAGTAGTAGTAGTAGTAGTAGTAACAGCAGTAGTAGTAGTAGAAGCAGCAGCAGCAGCAGCAGCAGCAGCAGCAGCAGTAGCAGCAGCAGCAGCAGTAGTAGTAGTAGTAGTAGCAGCAGCAGAAGAAGTAGTGCAACACAACTGACACACAAGTACAACACAACTAACACACAAGTACAACACAACTGACACAGTAGCTCAACACAACTGACATACAAGTACAGCACAACTGACATGCAAGTACAACATAACTGACACACAAGTACAGCAATATTGACATACAAGTACCATAATATCTGACATACAAGTACAACAATATCTGACACACAAGTACAACAATAACTGACATACAAGTACAACAATATCTGACATACATGTACAAGAATATCTGACACAAGTACAACAATATCTGACATACAAGTACAACAATATCTGACATACAAGTACAACAATATCTGACATACATGTACAAGAATATCTGACACAAGTACAACAATATCTGACACAAGTACAACAATATCTGACATACAAGTACAACAATATCTGACATACATGTACAAGAATATCTGACACAAGTACAACAATATCTGACATACAAGTACAACAATATCTGACATACAAGTACAACAATATCTGACATACATGTACAAGAATATCTGACACACAAGTACAACAATATCTGACACACAAGTACAACAATAACTGACATACAAGTACAACAATATCTGACAAACAAGTACAAGAATATCTGACAAACAAGTACAACAATATCTGACATACAATTCATATTGTTCAAACTTTGCTAGCAATGTCATGAGCACTGTGACAGCTGGGCTCGTTGCTTGCCAAAGATGAGGGAAATGTTGGATATCTGTCCTCCCTACTCTCATCACAGACCCATAGCTGAAAACAGCGTCTGGACAGTTTATTATTTTATGTACTATCCTGTTCATTATTTTATTTATTATTTTTTAAAATTATTCTGTTTATTATTCTATTTATTATTCTATTATTATTTTATTTATTATTCTATTTATTATTATTTTCATTCTTCTATTTATTATTTTATTGATTATTCTAGTCATTATTATATTTATTATTCTATTCATTATTTTATGTATTATTCTATTCATTAGTATATTTATTATTAAATTTATTATTCATGTTGTTAATTATCTATTATGTGTCTCACTGTAGGTTCTCTGCGTGTATGTGGACGAGCAATTCCCTGTCGTGTACAGCTGACCTCACACGTGATCTCAAACATCCAAATGAGACTGACGCCCTGAGAATTCTGTCGGTAAACAAATCAGAAATATTACGAACAACACGACTACATTCAAATGTCTTCGCCTGTAACGTAAGCCTTTCTGAGAAGCAGCTGGTATGTCAGCGACAGTTAGCCAATCACAATCTCTGTGTGGCTCATGTTGAGATAAACTACTTCCACTTCTTGAACGAATCTACACAGAAGTCAAGATGTGTAGGATTACGATTCAGTTTTAGTAATGAATCATTGCTCTACGATTCGGTTTCGGATGGTATCGAAAT
Source organism: Cepaea nemoralis (assembly GCA_014155875.1). NCBI lineage: Eukaryota > Metazoa > Mollusca > Gastropoda > Stylommatophora > Helicidae > Cepaea > Cepaea nemoralis. Next base: position 553,196 of record JACEFZ010024862.1, read on the forward strand.
ATGCAACATTAGCTGCAACGCAACAATTGGAAACCAACGCAGTTCAACATTTAGCCATCATACATTGCCATCAAACCAACAAGTTAGTAAAGCGTCCACTGACAGTATCCTTTGGAACAATACCACAGATACTCAAAAACATTATACAAAAGAACAATTGCATCACCACGATGATGATGATAATGATGATGATGACCACCACCACCACCACTACGACCACCACGACGGAGATAAAACCCACATCATCATTGCCGCTGTTGTCAGCATGGTGGTTACCTCGGGTCTAATCGTCTCCGCATTTCTTTTCCGAAGACAAACTCTGAGAATGAGAAGACAGCAAGGAACAGACGCGGAATACGTCTCAAGGACTTCTACAACAGAATACACACATAATCAAACAAATGACAGACAGAGGAAGATTTCCTCAGCTTACGATCATTCTTCAGCCTCTATCGCTCATAGTTTGTCGACAATATAGTTACAGTCCGGTATAAATCAATAGTATAGTTACAGCCCGGTGTGAATCAACAGTATAGATATAGTCATGTTTGAATAAACAATGTAAATATAGTCCTATCTGATTCAACAGCATAGTTATAGTTCTGAGTGAATCAACAGTATAGATAGTTCTAGCCTAATTAAAAGTATAGATACAGTTCAGTCTGAATCATAGGTATAGTTACAGTCATATCTAAATCAACAGTATAGATCTAGTCTTGTCTGAATCAACAGTATAGTTACGGTCCTGTTTTAATAAACCGTATAGATAGTCCTGTCTGAATCAGTA